>WOXC01002810.1:0-331328 GCA_011680675.1 Gymnobelideus leadbeateri
GGTTGGCAGGGAAGATATGAGTCAGACTCTCATAATCACATCAGTAATCTTAGGATAGGAGCCAGCTAGACTCAGTGAATAGAGCACTGGACCTAGAGTCACGAAGACTTGAGTTCAAATCTGGACTCAAGACACTAGCTGTGTGACCCTGGGCAAGTCCCTTCACCTCTGTCTTAATCCACTGAAGAAGGAAATGGCAAACCATTCCAGTTTCTTTGCCAAGAAAACCCCATGAATAGCATTGGCATTGCTAGGGTTCATGGGATCATGGAGAATCAGACACAATTAAACAACAATCGTCTAAGATAGGCTGGCTACTGCTCACAATGGGATGAAGGGAAATGTTCAAAATGCCAGAAAACATAAGAATGAGGAAGGCAAAGCATCACTGAATTTGGAGTCAGGACATGTGAATTCCAATCCCACCCCTGCTATCACCTTGGGCAAGACTCTGTCTCTCAGACTCAGTTTCCCCTTCTCCAAAATAAAGGAATTGAATAAGATCCTTTCCAGGTCTGTGATTCTACAGATTTTTTTAATTTACCTTGGATGCTAGTGCATTAGAAATTAAATCTAATTCAATAAGGATGAGGAGGTAGGGAGAAACTATGCAGAGATTATAAAGGGCTCTTCTGGCCACTTACAAGAGTTTTAGATGTTGATGACATTGATTTTCAATTATGTATAATTTCACTGCAAACCTTATAGCTTTTCTTTCCCCTGATATAAGTGTTATCACCAGTATTATTCTTACTCCTCTAAGTGATCACCACCCCATGAATTCCATGCAGCTTGACAAGGCTGGTGACAGCCCAGAGAGCCCTCCTGCTGTTCAGGTAGGAGTTGGGCCCCATGGCCTCTGAGATCCCTCCCAACCCAGAGGTTGTGGGCTTCCCCTTGGCCCCCAGCCCCACTGTCCTCAGGGGTATGAGAAAGGGAGGCACAGGACGAGTTGTCTAATTCTCTGCACTTTCCTCTCCCGTCCCTCTCCTCTTAGATCCCAAGCTTCTGAATTATCACCCCATGTGACTGGATAGCAGCTGAGTGAGACAAATTACATCTGCATAACTTAGCCAGCTCAGTCTTCAATTTTGCTCAGCCCTGAACTTGGCAGCTTTCAAAGAAGTGCCAAGTCTCTTTCCAGACCTCTCTCAGACCCTAGCTCCAATCTGCCTCTGACCCTCCTGACCAGGACATTGCATTCTGCATGTTTTCTTTTCCAGATAATGATGTAGTTCCTCCACTTTGCCCAGAGGCATGGCCCTGAATTCCATCTGGGTTTTCACTTTTCCAGGTATCCATTCTTCCATACCTTTGAAGCTTTGGACCACACCACAGTCCTGGGTCATAGATTTGGGCTAGAGTTTGAAGAGAACAGAAAAGGAAATAAGGGGGTCAAAGGAGATATCAAGCGAGCTTCACAATGGAAAAAGCACACTGCTTTGTGGAGTCAAATGACCCAGGTTCAAAACCTGTATGTTCACTACCTGAAGCCCTGTACGGGGTGTCCCAAAAGACTTAGTACTTTTTTTTTATTTGTTTGGTTTTTTTTTTAAAGCAATTGGGGTTAAGTAACTTGCTCAAGGTTACACGGCTAGTCATTATTTGTGTGTGGATGCTCATTTTCTGAGGCCGGATTCGATCTCGGGTCATCCCAACTCCAAGGCTGGTGCTCTTACTCACTGCACCATCTAGCCGCCCCATGTTTGTTTGTTTTTTACGTTTTTACAGTTGTAAGTGTCTGTAGCTTTAAATTGCACTAAGACTTTTAGGACACCCTTCATAAATGAGTCATTGTTACTCAGACCCCTCTAGTTCTTGCATCTGTCCCTTCCCTGGCTGCCTTTAAACCTTTGCCTGGCCAGTACTGCCTAACGGAAAGCAACAGGCTCCATGAGTCTCAGACTGTTTCTTTTTTGTTCTCTGTGATAATGTGGTCAGTGGTCTTCCCCTAGACTTACACACTTATTTGCCTAAGTAATAGCATGTACTCCCCTAAAAGGAGGACAACAGAAGGAGGTCCAGAGCAAAGATCAGGCATTTGAGATGCAAAGCATAACTGAATATTCTGGAGCCCCTCCATTCACCAGGCATATAATCATATTGAGGAAGGCTATTTTCACTGTCAGATTTCCTTCTCAGCCCCTGGAAGTAGTGTTAGAGAGGTTTTTTTTCCCCCTGCTATTAAAGTAATGGTGCCCTTACTCTGCTTCTTTATTTATCTCCAGGGACTCATCCTCCAGAAATCTGTCTCTAAGCCTCTTTTTACATGAGCCTCCAAGGAAACATGTGTCCCAAGTACTATCTGCTTTAAAGAAGCCCCAGCACCATCAAAGGGCAACGTCAAAGGTCCCCAGATGTGGGGACTCATGGGGCACAGCTATTCAGGCCCAGCTTCGGAAACTTTGTGGTGTCCTGGACCCCTTGGGCCAGGCAAAGCCTGCGCTTAGACTTCATTACAGAATGCTTTTAAATCCATAAGACACATGGAAATGTAAAGGAAGCCAATTATATTGAAATCTAATTATCAAAATATTTTTAAGAGAAAACAAACTCACAAACTTCAGGTTAAGAACCCTGAATGGAGGATATCAGAAAAAGACAGTGAGGTGGAAATATAACAGAAAGTGGAGATTTAATGGAAAAAAAATGCTGACTTTGGTGCCAGAAGAACTAGGATCTAGGACTGAGTCACTGTTTTGCTATTTACCATCTGTGCAAATTTTAGCAAGTAGCTTCCTCACTCTGGGCCTCAGTTTCCTGATCTGTAAAATGAGGGGGTTAGATTAAAATTACCCCCCAAATTCCCTTTAATTTCATTCATTCTTTCTTTCAACAAGCAGTTATTATTCATTAACTATGTATTAGGTACCATGCTAAGCACCTGAGACAGAAAAATCCAAGTGAAATCACCAACCCTCAAGAAAGCACATATTCAGGGCGGCTAGGTGGCACCAGCCCTGGAGTCAGGAGAACCTGAGTCCAAATGCGGCCTCAGACACTTAACACTTAACTAGCCATGTGGCCCTGGGCAAGTCACTTAACCCCAATTGCCCTACCTTCCCCCTCCAAAAAAGGAAAAAAAAAGGTGAGACTATATATCTGTCAATTAAAAGACAAATTAAAAAAAGAAAGTGCATCTTCTGATGAGTCAGAAACAAAATAACAGGTATAAGTAAGTACATGCAAAACATCTAAGTAGATACAAATTACTTTGGAAGAGAAGAGGAATACTGTAGTAACTGGGGAAATGAGAAAAGTCCCCTAGTTTTTAAGCTGAGCCTTTCAGGAAGCTACCAATTACATGAGACAGAGGTACAGAATGGGCATATTCCAGGCATCCAATAATCCAATGAAGTAATATATATATATAAACATAGCCCACATGTCTCCATTAAGGTATACATGAGAAGTCTCAATGCCTCATTGCAGTCTAGAGGTAATCACTCAGGGTCCCTCAAGCTACAACAGTGAGTCCCAGGTCTAAAAGATTTGGCTAAGCTGGAAAGTCTCCCCATATTGCCCTGATGCTTTGAGGATCAACGTAGCTAAGTTTGAAAAGGGTAAGCACCAGACTAGTTACAGAGGAATGGGTTTTTAGCCCCAGCAATTCTCTGTAGACTGGGATCACATCAACGAAATGAGAGCCTGAAATCACATATCCTAGAAGGATTGAGGAAGGACTCTTGCACAAAAATAATTGAGTGAAGTGGAAAAACCATTGGCCCGGAAGGCTGAGCTCATCAATCTCCACTCTGTCGTTGACTCATTTACTTCCTCAGGAGGCAGTGTAGTGTGATAAGAATATGAGACTTGGAGTCAGGAAAGTTTGGGTCCAAATCCTTCCCTCTAATGCTGTGTGATCTTGGACAAATCAGTGAACCTCTCTGAGCCTCAGTTTCCATGGACTACATGATCTTTAAGGGGTTTTCTAGCTCTCCATCTAAGATTCTCTGACCCTAAGCCTCAATTTCCCCATCTTTAAGACAGGTTTGGACTGAATGATCACTTGGTTTTCACAATGCTTCCGAAGGCCCCTGCTAGGTCTAATATGTGGTGCTTCTAAGATCACTTTTGGAGAGAATTAAATATGTATCTCTAAATATCCAGAATAACTCAAACCATATTGCAATATATTATATTATAATTGTTATAATATTACAGAGCAGTAGGCAATAAAACCATCTGGTATCAGTTAAAAAATAAAGAGGTAGATAGATGGAACAAATTAGACAAGGGAAAATCAGAAATGATGGAATTCAACCCAGTGTTGAATAAACTGGAAAACATAAATTACTTAGAAAAGAACTCCTTATTTCATAAAAACTGCTAGCTGGCAGAAATTAGGCTCAGACCAGCACTTATACCATCTCTCATAATACATTCTAAATGAATGTAAGATTTTAATATTCAAGAAAAGACTCTAGGGGCAGCTAGGTGACACAGAGAATAGAGCACCAGCCCTGGAGTCAGGAGGACCTGAGTTCAAATCTGGCCTCAGACACTTAACACAAAAACTAGCTGTGTGACCTTGGGCAAGTCACTTAATCTCAACTGCCCTCCAAAAAAGAAAAAAAAAAGACTCTAAAAAACATCCATTTCCTTTGACCCAGAGATTCTATATTAGGTTTAGACTCTGTGGATTCAGAGTGACTCCATTTTGTTCACACATATATGTCTGAACTCTCCCATTAGTGCTTGTAATGCAAGTAACCCAGAATAGGGCATGCACGCTATTGTAAGGAACAGACATGGCTCAAGAGATATGAGGAGACCCCCTCAAGCCATCCCTCTGCCACAGATATTGCACATTACTCACATTTCCAGACTCTTTTGATAGACTGATGAGTTATGCATACTTCTTCTTTTTCCTTTTTTTTTGGCAGGGGGGGGGGGGTCTTTACAAATACTTTACAAATATGGTGTGGCTCTCTGGGTAGGGGAAGAGGAGGTTGGAGAAAACTATGATGATGTAAAAGATATCAATAAAAACTTAATTTTAAAAAGATATCATTCTTTTAAAAAAAAAATCTAAGTTGGCTTTATACATGGTGATCTATGCCCCACCTCATCCCTCTAAAGAGAAATGAAGCCCACTGGCTTGTCAGAGTACTTGAAATTCCTACCATTTGAGTTATTCACACAATTATGGAAAAGTTGAGTTGAAAGGGGACTTGGAGATTATCTGATCCAACACCTTCGTTTTACAGATAAGGAAACTGAGACCCAGAGCTCTGGCTAGTACAATTAAGACATTATCTCCAGGAGGTCCCTGGGAGGAGGTAACCCATTAACTCATTAGTATGCATTAACATCGAAGCATGGCTTTATTCATCAGTTCAGCTTGCTGTCACCTCACAAAGAACAAGGTCCTCAAGGAATGGGGCAAATGTGACACAAGGCAGGGAATTTGGACTAGAAGAGTAGGGGGTCTTAAGTGGGGAATTTCAAAAACGTTCCTAGGACGTTTTTCCTGCCTTGTTCTCCTTGTACTTCATAGGTGGGAGATGAGCTCCACAAGTAGGAAGAAACAGAGATCAGTGGATTTAGAGCTGGAAGGAACCTTGGGGATCCAATCCAACTCCTTTGTTTTCCTGAGGACCAGAGAAGGAAAGAGATTTACTCAAGGTCACACAGATAGTAAAGAGTAAAGCCGGGATCGAAACACAGATCCTCTCACTTGGAATTTGATGGTCCGTCCAATCTGCTACCAAAAATGGAGGAGCTCATTCTGTGGCTTAAAGAGACAGTCCAGGGTCCTGAAAGTACTGCTAATGTGGCCAACCTTGGACCCAAGCTTAGAATATCTGGCCGTGATATATTCATTTTTGTTATCTTTATTTCCTTTTCTATGGTAACCCAGAGGCTACCCAAAGTCCTTCCAGTTTGGTAGAAAGTCTCAGAGCTTACATTGGACTCCACATCCCTTCTCCTCTTCAAGAGCCCAAGATCATTGCTACACCAGAGACTGCAGATCATACATGGTGAAAGGTAACACTTGAACACCAAAGGACAAAGGAAGGATTCTTAATGGGTGTAAGGGGATAGGAGTGTTACCAATGAGTTTGAGAAATGGCAAAAGCAAGTCACTGAGGACATGGGGGAGAGGGAGCCAAAGAAGAAGGTTGGTCAGTCACATGATAAAAATGAGGGTCTTAATGGACAATCTGAGGGAAACATGACATATAAGAAAGCCCAGAGCACAATCATCTATGGAGGATGTAGGGAAGGGCTTGGGCAAGAGATGCCTGAGTGAGGTTGCAATCCACCCAAGTGGAGGGTATGTCCACAATGAAGAAGCACTTGGATCCAAAATACCTGAGTGTCTCAAGTGATTGATCAGAAGAAAGCAAATGAGTCGTGTTTTTGCTATACCTACAGAGGCCCAGATAGAAATTGATGACCACCTTTGCTTTGGGAAAACTCCTCACACTACAAAGGATAGAGACCTTTAAACATTAACCTAGTAAATAACAAGTTTAGGAACTCAAGGGAAGATATGGATTCTTGGCTGAAGGTTGGAATCTAATTGTTTCATAGAAGCTTTGGGTATGAGGGGCAACGGTGGGCCAGAAGTATATATGGGGTTGAATGCTCAAAATGCACTCTGCTCATTTCTTAAGTTCGCCTGGGGCCAAGTCGGTAAAACCCCTCATTCCTCCTTATCATTGGTAATTCTGAGTCTAGCCCCATCTCCCCCCAACACATATTGTTATATAACCATCTTCTCTCTTACTCTATCTCAAAACCTCTTGACAATATCCCCCATTCTCTCCTCCTCTGTTCCAGTCTTTGATGAAGTGGTGGCCCTCATTGACCCCTCTACTTGTACCCTTGATCACATCCCCTTACACGTGCTCACCCACAAAATCATCCCTATTCTCTTGCTAATTTTCAATCTCCTCCTGACTTCTTCCACCACTGCCTACAAACATGACAATCTCCCATCCCTCAAGTAGCTCCCATAAAGACCCTACCATTTCCTCAAGCTAACATCTGAGCTCTTCTCCCTGCTCACACCAAAACTCACGGGAAAAGTCACCTACAGTCATTGCCTACACTTCCTAGCCCTTCTTAAAATGGCTTGTAATCCTGTGACAGGCCAGATTTAGCCCCTCTCTGACCCCTTATGCCATTCTTTTCCTAAGAACCAAGGAAGCTGTTCATTTCAATGCATGATGGGCTCAGAGGGCTAAGTTCAAGGAGCCTGGCTGTTGATGTAATGCTCCCTCAGTCCATATGGATGTAGCTTACTGTTCACCTAAGTTCACAAAAAGGCCCATAAACATGGATTCTGGCCCCTTCAGACTTGGCCAAGGTCCAAGGCTGCTGAGTCACCACACCCTACGCTGCTGATCAGACTGATTTCCATATGGAGATCAGAGAGTCCAGTCTACCAGCACAGCTGAGTGCTGTATTCTTAATGAGTAGCCTTTCTTTGCCATGGCTAAGTAAACCTCCTTTGTTCATTGGTGAATGACTTACAAGTGGCTCATTTCCTTCCAATATTGGACCCAACTACCAGAGGACTGGCTTTCTTCAGGCCCACCCACTACAAACCTCATCATCTCACAGATAGTAGTGTCAGTGCCCTCTTAATTGTAGAATCAAATGGCCTTTTTCTTAGTCTTTTCCCTTCTTCAAGACTCTACAGTCATTGACCCAGCTGGTTCCTAGACCACCACCTCCCAGACACTATTTCCTCCAGCAACTGCTTAGTATTTACTTGGCATCTATTTTGCTTTCACTTATCGGTGTATGTGTCACTCCTCGTTCCCCTAATAGGGTGTAAGCTCCTTGAGAGCAAATCAGTCATATTTGGCACCCAGCTCGGTACCACACCCTTACAAAATGCCTGTTAATGGGGCGGCTAGATTGCACAGTGAATAGAGCACCAGCCCTGGAGTCAGGAGGACCTGAGTTGAAATCTGGCATCAGACACTTAACACAAAAACTAGCCGTGTGACCTTGGGCAAGTCACTTAACCCCAATTGCCCTCCAAAAACCAAAAGAAATGCCTGTTAATCTAATGCTTTAAAGTTTATAAGTACTTTACATGTCATCTCATTTGTTTACAACAACCCTGGGAGGCAGGGTTTTCTAAATGAGGAAAGTGAGGCAGATAGAGGTTAAGTGATTTGCCCAGAGGCACATTACCTAGTAAGTATATGAGGCAGGAAACTTGATTCTTACTGAGTCCAGAGGACTATCCACTTTGTTGCTTACCTGTTTGTTAAATGAATACTAAATGAATTAATGTCTTTGCTTGGAAAGCCAAGATTCTAACACTATGATTGTTATCTCTGTCCCCTAATACCAGGCTTTTGCTGTACTAGAGGTCAGAAGAAATTAGGTAGGGTGATAAGGTTAAGAATCCCCAAATTGACACAGGTAAGACCATGCCTACTCATTTTGGCAAGGGAACATGAAGATGCAGCCAGTAGTCACGTCAGAAGGGGTCTGTTTAGAACTGTTTAGATCATGCCAAGATAGCATAGCAAGAAGGAAAAGGGGCTCACTCCCCAAGGCCATAAGAAACTATTTCCTTGGTGAGAAAGAAGTCAGAGTCCCCAGCCTTTAGTGCAGAACTTTGACTGAATCCAAACTTCCCAGAAGAAATCCCCTTGATAGAAGGATTGGTTCTGTCGAACCCAGACTCCATCAAAGGGCTGCACCCAGGGACCTAAAGGGTCGTGTGTGACCTGGAGGCTGCAGGTTCCCCACCCCTGGCCTAGGTCCAGGCAGCTACTTACTGTATCACTCTAGCCAAGTTAGTTTGCCTCTCTAGGTCTCCCTTTCCTCAGCTGCTAAGTCTGTCTGTGATCCTATGGCAGAAGTCCTTGCCCCACTGCACTGGTGATGCTGAGAGCCCACACAGTGCTGACCAATTCTGCTGTCTTTTAAAGGGCAATCAATTCAGCCCCAGGGAAGGCTGGCAGAGAGAAGGGGGAGATAGGGACGCACAGAATGTTGAAATATTTGATCGTTGTTGTTCGGTTGCTTTTCAGTCACGTCTGACTTTTCATGACCCCACTGGGGGTTTTCCTGGCAAAGATACAGGAGTGGTTTGCCATTTCCTTCTCCAGCTCATTTTACACATGAGGAAACTGAGGCAAACTGGGTGAAGTGACTTGCCCAGGGACACACAGCTACTAAGTGTCTGAGGCCAGATTTGAACTCAGGAATATTGTCTTCTTGACTCAGGCCTCCTGCTCTGTGCACTGAAGCATCACTTCGCTGCTTTTTAATGTGATTGGCTGGCAGTAAATCACTGAAGATCAGGCCTACAGGCTGAAATTTCCTGATCCTCAATGCATTATAGGATTATAGATTTCAAGCTGAATAGGAGCTCAGAGATCAGAATCTAATCTCATTTTACAAATAAGGAAACTGAGGCTCAGGGAGGGTGATTTGCTCAGAATCACACAGCCAATAAATGTTTATGGCAGCATTTGAATGCAGGTCTTTCCAACTTCCAAGCCCAGTGCTCCATCCACTATACCATGATGCTCTCAGTGAAAGTGCTTGCTTTCCACAGATCCAGATGGAGACAAGAAGAATTTAGGGACAAAATTGAAGGGGAGGAGGAATGGTGAAATCTCCTTAATGAAAAGATGGTTTTGATTGTGGGGTAGCCTCTCAAGGAAAAGAATAGGCCTTTTCTCTTGCATGCCATTCGATAGAAAATGCCCACATCACACAGTCATGAGGTTGACAGACTAGATGAAAATTCCTAAAACAGGAATGCAGAGCTGGAAAGCGATGTTCAAGGCCTACTTGAATCCTTGAAATCATGGATCTGATCATGTTAGTCACACGTGACAAGTTCCTCCATTTTCCAGGGCAAATTTCTATCATTGTAATCTAAAGTAAAATGCAGAAATGTATTAGACAAGGTGAGTGTCTACACACGTCTTTTCGCCCTAGTTCAATTAGAAGCTCCTTCTATTGTTTCCCTATCCCCCTACGACTTAGCTGTGCTAGGCACATGGCACTGGGCTCAATTCCTCTGTTGGGTGGCGTACTATATAAAGTCTATGAGTCTTAGTTTGGCATTCAAAGCCCTCCAAAATTTGGTTCAACTCAAACTTTTCCTGTCTATTCCCAAACAATTTCCTCCCACATACTTTCTGTCCCAGTGAAACTCCATGACTTGCCAGCTCCCAAACATATCCTGGACTTTCTAACCTCCATGCCTTTGTTCATGCTACTCCCTACAAAGTATACCCAACCCCCCCCCCCAACCTTCCCATCTGGTCACTGAAATCCTCCAAGTTATAAAACAAACATATTTTGGACATGGCTCATATGGGAATTTGTTTTGTTTGACTCTGCATATTTGTTACAAGGGCTTTGTTTTTCTTTTTCTATTTTTTTCTTTCCAAGTGAGTGGGTGAAGAGAGAAAATAAATACTTGCTAATTGAAAAATTAAATTAAAATGTAAAAAGACATAACTCAAATGCTACCTGCTGGTGCCTTCCCTGGCTCCCCCTGACTCAAAACGATCTCTTCCTCCTTAGCCATGCACCTGTCCCCCTCTGATGGGCTAGTTAGGCTCTATTTTCTGTTACCGTTCTATCTGCGACTTAGCCCTACTACAGTCTCGACTGTAAACTCCAAGAGAACAAGGCCACAGTTCATGTAAAAGTGCTTTTCCTCCAGTCTCCAACTCGGTGTTCTGCATGCAGAAGATATTAAATATTTGCTGAACTGGAACTAATATAGGAGATGGCATGGTACATGCAAAGGGCACTGGTTCTGGGCTCAAAGGATCTGGGCTCAAATCCTGCCCATGATGCTTACTACCTATGTAACCTCAGACATGTCTCTTAACCTCTGTGTGCTTCAGTTTCTTCATCTAAAAAAATAAGGAGTCAGCCTAGATGGCCTCTCAATTCCCTTCCAGGCTTCAACCTATGACTCTATGAGCCTTGTTCTCCCCTAAGATCATACATTGCTTTGATCTCTGCCTTTCTTCTCACTTCTCCCACAACAGTGTTAAGCGTTTACAAGGAGGCCCAGCAAGAAAAAGGGGGACCCTGGCGGCACACATCTGTAGTAAAGAGGTCAAGAAGAGCCCCACTCTGGGCCAAGCTGGCCCTCAGATAACAGAAAAGGGCCCTGGTGATTAGGAGACGGCTTCCAGAAAGCTTGTTCTCCATTTAGGGGTAGAAGGAGGAGGGGACCAGGACTTAAGAGACCCAGGTTCCAGTCTCAGCTCAGTCACTACTTCTTTGTGTGACCTTGGGTAGGCCACTCTCCTTTCTGGATCTCAGTTTCCTCTGTAAAACAAGAGGAATGAGCTTAACTTCTCAGGCCATGTTAACTATGACTCCTATGACTCATAGGTCTCATTCACAGGTGATCAATTTGCATATAAGCAGGGGCCCTAATGAATTCATTTACTAATTGGTCTTCCCTGCTAGTGCTGTTAAGCCCCAAGGTCTTTAGTAGTAATAGAGACATATCAAAATCCCAATTCTCTCTTCCTTCTGAATAATACTTGTCCTCCTTTTAAGCCCTATGAAACATAAGGTGAGGGATAGAACAAGGGAGCTACATCGAAGTGTTGAAAGGCACCAGCTAAGGACTTGTCCTCTGAGAACCAGCATGGTTACAAAGGTCAGTCTCATGTGATGACCAACCACAACAGCTCTTGCCACCCACTGGTCAGGTGGAGGAGGATGTGTTGGGGCCAGAAGGCCATCTAAAGCACGGCTTTTTGCAAGTACTGAAGAACAGCACTTCCAGCTAACTACCCACTTCCCTCTCAAATGATCTAGTATGGTGAGACCAGAGGAGAAGCAAGGACTGTCCTTGCCTGGGTATGAACAACTTCCTCCTGTTCTGCTCAATAACACTAGAGAAAAAAATATGTATCTGTCTTTGATTCCTTCCTTACAAGGAACTAGAAGCACTTTCCTTTCAAAGCCTGCCCACAGTCTACTGGTAGTCACAATGTTGATTCCACAGGTCCCCCCAAGTGTCCTGAACGGCAAATGTGGCTGTAACAACCAGCCCTAGCTTTTTTCCCTTATGTGGGACCCACCTTCCAACCTGTTAACCACTGCTTCCAACAACAAGATCAGCTTCATTTTTGTCTCTGGATCCACTCCAAATGCAGTCTCCTTAATGCCACCTTCCCTGAACTCGCCTCCTCTCAGCCAGAAGTGAACTCTCTGACCTAGGAACCCTCATCAGACCTTGTTAGCCCTTCTTTCCAGCATGTAGAAGAGTCTATTCTGGGTTATAGTTATTTGTTATCCCTGCTACTAGCTTGAAAATTCCTTGAAAATAGAAACCAGATCTTATCCATTTTTATTCCCTTTAAAACCTTGAATGGTGTTGGCCACTCATTACATGTATGGGGAATGATCAGGACGAATGTGACTTCATAAGCATATGTCAACAATGGAGTTTGGCCCTAGGTATGCATACATATCTTGAGGGACAGAGTGGAGAAATATGACTTTGGGTTATAATAAAGAAACATGGCAATCAACTACAGTCTAGTATAGTTCAAAAGTACAGGATATGGCATGAGAGGACCTGGGTTCCAGTTTTACCACTGGTGGGACCTCAAGCAAGTTACTTCTTCCCTCTGTGTCTCAGTTTCCTCATTTGCAAAACAAGGAGTTTGGACCAAATATCCCTTAAGGTCTTCTCTAACTCAAAAATCTATGACCTTATCATCTCCATCTTTTGGGTCCCTTCCAAGATAATGACTCCAAATCTTTTCCCCATTATACCTTAGAACATACCACTGGAATTCAGGAGAACTGGGTGTGAGTATTGACTCTATCTACTCTGCCACAGAGTAGGGAGTCACTGTACTTCTCCTAACATTAGCTTTCTCATCTACAAAACAGAGGTAATAATCCCTCCCCCTCCTTCCCCACTGGCTTGTGGTAAGGAAACTATTTTGCAAACTATGAAAAAAGCAAGGAGTTATCTCAATGATGATTATTACCAAATAGCAAAGAAAATGGGGCCCAGAATGGAACCATGGGGGCCACTCAGAAATAGCTGTTTAGGAATCTTTGTAAAAGATGTTTCAAATCATTCATCAAATTCAAATGAGTCACCAAGGCCTACAGGGACTAGGTATGAGGAGGGGAAGTGGGGGGGGGGGGCGCTGCTAGCTTATTTAACACCTACAACATGCTAATGAGATATTAAGCTCCCCATGCAAAGGAAGAAGCTTGACTGTGGCACATTCCCTCTCCCCAAAGATGAACTATGGTGACAGAAAACATGTGTGCACATACATTTCTTTTAAAGAAGGTGATTTGTCTCTCTGAGGTGTCATAACCAGTTTGTGAGCTCCCAGTTGCTATGGCGGATGCTTTCGCATGGAATAACAAAGTGGCTATATCAACTGGGGTCAATCTGCATAAATTATATCTGTCCCACACCCACTTGGACACCAGCATTCCTCATGGAAGAAATATGCTTCTATCCTGAGCCACAATAACCTGGAAACAGCATACTGGTGTGTTTCTCCAGCACCCAAGTGTGTCACCTAATTCTATTGAGCTAAATGGCTACTGACCTATTGCCAGTGACCTCATTTCTAACTATTAGTAAACCAGAGTTGAAGTCAAAGGAGGTAATGAGAAGCATTTGAAGAAAGACAAAACCCAACTTTGAGTATGTTTCTAGTTCCATGCCTAGAAACATAACTCCCTTCTCTCCAATGCATTGGGCATACACACTACAGATAGAATGTTTTCAAAGTAGACCCATGAAACTTACCACCATATTGTTTCTGGGTATTTTATCTCTTACCTCTGAGAGTCTCAACATTCCAAGGAATCCAGGATTACATTATCACGGCCCAACTTTCTTTTGTCCACATGGAACGCACTGCAGCTCTCTGAAAATAGTACAGTATTGTCAGTTCCAAAGTACACCCACCCATCCCCCCTTCTTTTCAGTACCATCACTCTTCATAAAGAAGTTGCTGGAGAAACAGCCACTATTTGTAGTTAGTTTGCACACTCAGGGAAGAGGTTTGAAGTCTTTTTCACAAATATTTCCTGGGCTCGAGTTGCTTGCTTTATCTCAGCAGGGATGGCTAGGGCATGACTCAAGTCTTCATTTTCACAGAGCTGCAGACATTTTAGTATTTCTTGTTTGGAGAGTGGGGTGGCTACGAGGGACCCCCTAAGCCAGGCATATTTGAGGCTCTTCTAGAAATGCCACCAAAGCAGTTGAGCAAGGCGACTTGGATCTCCAGGGTCAGTGGCATTTCCAAGGTGAGTTAGAAGAGTTTACCAATAGGAAAAACAGGTCCCATAGTTTTTCAGGATCATAGGAATTTGAATTGGAAAGAATTGTCACGATCATCTAGTATAACTAGCTCATATTACAGAGAAGGAAACTGAGGCAGTGGATAGCTAGAGTGCCCATCTACTTTCCAAAGGTCAGACTAGTAAGTAAGAAGAGTAAAGATTTGTACCCAGGACTTGTGACTCTACACTTCCTTTCACTCTCTCTCTCTGTAATTTTATTTACTTTAGATTTGAGTGATATTGTACCAGAAAAAACCACAACTCAGGAGTCAGATGACCCGGCTCAAATTTCATCTCAGTCACTTCCTTATCTATAAAATAACGGGGCTGGACCAGATGGTTTCTAGATTTAGAATCCTAAGTGTGACCTTAGCCAAGTTCCTTCACCTATCCCAGGCCTCAGTTTCTTCAACTGCAAAATGAAGAGACTAGAGGTTCCTTCCAGCTCTAGAGCTCAGATTGTACATGTGACCCTGGGCCAGTACCTTCCTTTCTCCAGGCCTCAGTTTCCTTACCTGGATCCAATGAACCCATCTCTACTTCAGTACCAACCATAGTCACAAAGCATATCTATCCTGGCATTTCTGATTTTCTTGCTGAATTCTTCTGACTACTAGCTTAGACACAGAGAAGCCTCACAATGGAGATGAGTGGCTTCACTTGACCAAGAGTCCTGAAGCTACCACATCAAAGAGAATCTCAGCAGGCCTGGACTACCACTCTGACTGTGCCAGGGATGCCCTGTGATGGCTATGTCTCAGACTCCCGGAAAGAAAAGAACCCTGTTTCTGGAGTCTGAGGACCTGGATTTTTTTTGGAGGGCAATTGGGATTAAGTGACTTGCCCAAGGTCACACGGCTAGTTTTTGTGTCTGAGGCTGGATCTGAACCCAGGTCCTCCTGACTCCAGGGCCAATGTTCTATTTACTGAGCCACCTAGCCACCCCTGAGGGCCTGGTTTTTAACCCTGCCTCTATCAATTATTACCTACATCACCCTGTATAAGTCGATAATCTCTCTGTGACTCAGTATACCCTTCTATAAAATGAAGGTGTTAGGATCCACAGGTCCCTTCCACCTTTAAATCCATGGCCATAGGATCCTATGAACTCTGGTTTCACAAGAAACCCCACAATGCCTTTGGAATGGAGCAAGCTCCCCAGAGCAAACCAAGCAAATTCCCCCCAAGGACAGGGAAAAGTCCACTGCTGCTAACCCCCCAATCCCCTGTCCAGAGGGATATGTAACATAGAGGTTACCAAGTGAGATGGTATAGAAAAAAAAAGAGAAAAGGGCATAGGACAAAGCCTTGGGGGCCACCCGGAGTAAAAAGTGAAAACACAGATGAAGATTCAGCAAAGTAGAATGAGGAGAGAGGGAGGGAGGGAGAGGGAGGGGGAGAGGGGAGGAAGGGGAGGAGAGAGAGGGAGGGGGAGGGAGGGGGGAGAGAGGGAAGGAGGGAGGGAGGGGAGGAGGGAGGGGGAGGGGGAGGGAGGGAGAGAGAAGGAGGGAGAGGGAGAGAGAGATGAAGGAAATGAGAGGGAGAGGGGGAGACAAGAGAGGAAGGAGAGAGGGAGAGAGGGAGAGGGAGAGAGGAAGGAAATGAGAGGGAGAGGAGGAGAGAAGAGAGGAGGGAGAGAGGGAGGGAGAGAGAGAGGGAGGGAGGGAGGGAGAGGGAGGGAGGGAGAGAGAGAGAGGAAATGAGAGGGAGAGGGGGAAAGAGGGGGGAAGGAAAGGAAGAGAGAAGAGATGAAAAGAGAGGGGGGATGCGGAGAAAGAAGAGGGAGAAAGGGAGAGAGAGAAAGAGAAAAGATGGGGAGAGCAAGAGAGGTGGGGAGGGAGAAATAAAAGAAGAGGAAAAGTAAGGAGCAGATAGATAAAAAAGGAGGAGGATTGAAAAGGGGGCCATTAGATTTGGCAGCATGGGTAAAATTATAAGAAATATCTCTTGAGGAACAAGTGATAAGATATTTTTCCTCCTGGGAAATTCATTTAAAGCTGACTGTAGTCTGGGCAGACATTGCATTCCCTCCCTATCAGTTCAATGGAACACTGCCACATATTCTATCTAAAGGCCAGGAAGATGTTCACTGGCCCTGCCACTATGCTGGCACCGATTGTCAGAAGGAACCTCTATGTGCACCTTCTTATGCATACCAGCTCTGTCCAGAAATCTTCAAGGGTTCTCTATTGCCTACGGAACAAAGTTCACACTCCTCTGTCCAAGATTCAAGACCCTCCACAATCTGGCACAATGTTATCTTTCCAGTTTAATGTCATAACCCTCCCCTTCTAGCACTTGAGTTCCAACCAACCAGGGACTCCCCTCTGATACCACTGCTGTGCACACCCCACAACATGCCCTGTACCCTTTCTTGGAGTGTTCTCCTTTCCACTCTTCATTTGCTTAATTCTGAGACCTTAAAACTCAACTAGATTTGCATCTGGCCAATTGGTGAAGATAACAAAAGATGGAAATAGCTGATGTTGGAAGGACCGTGGAAAGACAGGCAAAATAGCGCACTGTTTTTACAATTATCAATTGGTGCAACCAATCTGAAATTATACTAAGAAAGTAAATAAAATGCCCATACCCTTTGTGAGATACACTGGTGGACATATTCTTCAGAGAGACTGAAGGAAAGTTCCCCTCTACACCAAGATGCTCCTAGTAGCACATTTTGTGGTAGTGAAGAATGGGAAACAAAACAGATATCTAACAATTGGGAAAGGCTGCCCTGGGATGTGAAGAAAACAAGGAATTCAAAGAAACATGGGAGGGGGGTGAATACAAAATGGTGCAAAGTATCATAGGCAGAACCAGGAAAACAATATACACAAAATAATAGTAATGAAAACAAAAAGGACAAAAAAATAAATGCAATATAATTGTGACATTCAGGTTGGGTCCATCTGAAGGACTGAAAAGGTACACCTCCTTCTCTTCACTATAGTGATGAGGGAGGGGCAGGAGGAGTGCTGGGAAATACCGTCACAGTTAACATGGTAGTTAGTTTTTAGAGCTCTTTTTTCTTTCTTTTTCGATCTGAATTTCATAGCAGTGATTGGATTGTTACACTTTCCATTGAGCCAGGCATGCGCCCTTACTCTTTCCAGCAAGAGACCAGAGCTAAGAGCCATGGGCAATCAACATCTCTATGCTGGTCTCTTGGTCCCTATGACTATAGAAGTACATTGAAGATGATTGGCATATGAGTCAAGAAGATTCACCCCCTCAGTAGACTAGATAAAGCAATGAGGGAAAAAACTCCTCCCTCTTTTGTGTACATTACCTGGGACTCTGCCTGAGTTTCCCTGGACTTACAGCATGGGGGAGAAATCAGTGATTCTTTCCCTCCCTGTCCCCACAACCACAGTGACCCTAAGTTCCCACAGCCAGCCATGCTAGACCACATGGGCTCATCTGAGTGAGCCTGAGACTGGCCTCTCAAATATCTCACTGCCTCTTCTGTTCACCAAACAGCAATGCTGAGAGATAGAAGGTTTTAATTGGGATGGCTATTTGGCAAGTTCAAGAGTTCATGGGTTCCTGACTTGGTGCCGGCTGCCCAGCAGGAAGAACTTCCTGCATCCCACTTCTGGGAGAAGAGGACCACTGCCAGGAAGGTGATGCCCCTAAAAGGATGAAAAAAGCCCCAAGCCAAACCCTGACCAGTCAGAAGATCTGGATTTTGTGAGCTGCTCCAATAGCACAGACCCAAGGTGAATGTGAAATATCTGTTCAGCAGTCCTGCAAAGTTGTCTTTACTTCCCAGGAGAGTATACTACATGTGATGGGTTATTGTTTTATGTTTCAATGTTTATTGATGTGCACTGCTGAGTCTGTGTTTTAAGCATTTCTTTTGTGGTTAGGAAAATAAATAACTGTCCTATACATGATCTGCTTTGTACACTGAGTACCTTTTCTCAAAGGGACTTTTTAAATCCCTTTTAGGGGAGCCCCTAGATATGAACCACATTGAAGCTTTGTAGAGACTTTCCCCAAAACTCTGGGGATGGAAGCATAACAAACCAAATAGTGCAATAGGCCTGATCTCCTCTCTGGGGTCAGGCTCCCTCCTGAACTGACGGGGGCCTAGATGGGTCCAGAGCAGGAGGCTTTTGGTGGGAAGGAACCTCCTGGTGGAGTGAGTAGGGGAAGAAGGAGAAATGTATTAGGAAACAATTGTGATCTAAAAAAAGAAAAACAAGATTTTAAAGTTTAACCAGAATGCCACCTCCTCCAGGAACTTTCTCTGATCTACCTACCCCATTGCTCCTGACCTTGCCCTTCAGAGCCCATACAGAATTTTGCTTTCTACCTCTCTAATGTATTTGTTGAGCAATAGCACACATGAGAGTTAGCTGTGTTGGTGCCTTATCTTCCTAGTAGACTGGGACCTCAATGAGGGCAGCTCATGTCTAGGCTAAACTTTGAGTGTCCCACCCTCCCTTCACCAAACATAGCACCAAAACCAGAATATATTTATTAATAATAATATCTAGCATTTATATAGTGCATTAATGCTCATAGCATACTTTATTTTATCCGTTTTTGTCCAACAACAAGTCTGGGAGATAGATGTTATTATTGTCCCCACTTTAGGGATGAGGAAACTGAGGCAGGCAGAGATTAAATAGCTTAACACAGCTAGTAAGTGTCTGTGTCTGGATTTGAACACAAATCTTAACTCACCCCAAGTCCAGTATTCATACTTAATCAGTGTTTGCTTTCTGAAGTTCATATCTCATGTTAGTTTTAACTTGGTCTATTATCAAAATCTCAACAATAGGTCAGATGTGGCCAGATGTGGCCAGAAGTGGCAAACCTGGTCTCCACAACATGAGCATTTGGGGCCATATATGGGAGTTCAGGATGGGGGAAAACATTGAAAGGAGGAGGAGAAAGGATCACACTGAACCAAGCCATGAGGTTGGACTAGCATCTTAGTTCCTCCCAGTGTGGGCTACATTATAATAAGGATTCCTATAGTGTAGACAATAGAAGGCAACAAAGAAACACAGTCTAGCATAGTGAGAACAATACCAGACTAGGATGGAAAGCTGACTCTCACATAACTTGACATAGTGGGAAAACCAATGGGTTTGAACCCTGCTCATCAGAGCTACTGGACCTGGATTCTAATCCAAGTGTTGCTATCGCCCACATGACCCTCAGCAAAGCACTTGCTTGCCCTGGGCGTCAGTTGCCTTCTCTATAAAGTGGGGGACTTGGCCCAACACCAGATGAGCTCTGAGATCCCTTCCATTTCAAAGAAGCTGTAATTCTAAGAGAGCGTTGTAGAACCAACCACATGACAGGAGCTGTGTGACTTTGGTAAGTCACTTCAGTTTCCTCATCCATAAAATTGGAAAGACCAACCCTTCCAAGACTAAGCTCTCTGGACTGTGGTGTGGGAAAGACTTTGTAAACCATCCAAAAGCCCTCAGAAAAGTGAGTTGTTATCCTTATCCTCATCCTTTCCAACTGCTTTGGGCCATCTCCAAATAGTCCCTAGGGTCAAGTGTATCCTCTGGCAGCCAATTGTTTTCCCAGGTTGGCTTCCAAAGGCTCCATATGCAAATGTCCCGTTTACAGATACCTGGAGATCCAGCCTGAAAAAAAAAATCTGAAGCAAAAATGCCTCTGCTACAGGAAAGGCCTAATCACATGCACCCTGGGGCTCTCCTGAGCCTTTGTTCCCAGCAGCTCCCAGTGCTCTACAAACATTATCTCATTAATCAAACAGCACATTCCTGGCCCCAGGATCCTGGGGTGGGTGCTGAGGAGGGTCAGCGTTCCCTTCTGGAAAGGACAGACTGTTACTTGAAGACTGTTGGGGGCTGGGAGGGAAGGGGGAGGAACCTTACATCTGTCTCAGGGTTCAAGTCACATCACAAATCATATCTTCCATCAAAATATTTTCCAAGGATCCATCCAATTCCCTTTGTGTCACCCCTCGTGCAGATACTGGTGACGAAATGGCTGCCTTTTGGGGGCCTGAGAAAAGGGGGAGATCAGTTGTTTACATTTGTTGGTCAGAGGATAGCTTAAGGACTTGAAATGGAGTAAGGAACAAGGACAAGTAGCCCCAAAGTATGTGTTTGCAGTCAGTGAGAAACTGACCTGGGATAAATGATGATGACTGACTGTAGCAAAAAAAAAAAAAAAACAACACCCCACTAAATTTGGAGTCACCAACTGATTTTGAATCCCATCTCTTTTGTGGGCTTCCATGTGACCTTGGGCAAGCAACCGAGGCCTTGGTGGCCTCATCTATAAAATGGGAAGGTTGGACTAGATGGCTTCCTAGGACTCTTCCAGTTCTAGAGCTAGGACCCTATGATCTACAAAATGGATGTCATCTATCCTATAGGCCTCCATTTGCTCTTTCCTGGAGAAATGCAATGGCCTACTTTTCATCTCCCTACTTTTCATCAATTTATCCTCCAAGCATATGCCAAAATAATCACCTCACCCAAAGTTCTAATGGTGTCACTCACTGGCTTAAAAACCTCCCATGGCTCCCCATTGCCCAAGGTATACAGTAGAGACACCTGACACTGCGATTTAAAGCTTGGCACAATTTGGTTCCCACCTACCACCTACCTTTCCAAATTAGTTTCATACCCATTCCTTTTATGAATGCTGTGCTCTAGTATTCCCTTAGGTATTCCCTAAACTCTGCATTCCATCTCCTATGAGAGGGAGAGAGAGGAGAGAAAGAGTGAGGAAGAGAGGGAGGGATGGAAGGGGGAAAGAGAAGGGGAATGCCCCTTGTATAGAATGCCTTTACTCCTCATCTCTACCTCTCAGAATCCTTGTCTTCCTTCAAAGCCCAATTGAGAGGCCATCTCTTCCGTGAAGCCTTCCTTGATCTCTCTAATTGTTGGTGCTTTCTCCCTCCTTAATTTTCCTCAATTTCCTGTGCACTATACTTATCTGTGTACATGCTGCATTACCACCTCCCCTCCTTTCACCCCAGAATATAAGCTCCTTAGGGATAGGGACTATCTTGGATTTTGTTCCTATATTCTCAGTTCTAAGCACATAGTAAACACTTCATAAATGTTTGTTCAATGGTATAGTGAATAGGGAACTGGACTCAGAGTCTGGAAGGCCTGTGTTCAAATCCTGCCTCACTCACTTACTAGCTGGGTGACCCTGGGCAGGTCACTTTACTTCTGTTTGCCAAGGTTTCAGCCTCCATAAAATAATGAGTCTGGCCTCAAGAGTGGCTCCATCTATGATCCCATGAGCCAGAAGTGTTTCTTTCTGACACTAACGATGAGAGCTCTTACCAATGGGAATGGGCTGTCTCAAGAAAGAATGCCACAAATCAGTTATTCTCTGCTCGGGTTTAAAGGCATCCATCATGTAGAGGTTGGATGACCATTTGTCTCCTATGCTGTAGAGAAGATTACTGTCTAGACTGAACTAAGTGACCTCTGAAGCCATTTCCCCTTCTGGGTTTGGGGGGCTCTGATTTGAGAGTCCAAAGCCCTAGTTGTGTGTTGTTGCTCTTAAGTCCCCTCCCTAACCAGAGCCTCAGTTTCATCATCTGTGAAATGGGAAAACTATTGTATTAATCTTACTGGAGGACTATGAGAAAAAAGTACTTTGTCAACCATAAAGCACCATAAAACATGAGCTATTAGGTGATTTGTGTGGGTCATTAGGATTTACAAAGCCCTTCCTTTCTATAACCCATCCCTCTGGGCTCAGGAGTGATAATTTCCCCATTTTACAGAGAAGGAAACCAGGGCTTAGAGAGCGGAAATGACTTGCCCAGGATCGCACAGCTCAGAAGTTTGGTGAACAAAGTTCCACCCTATATGTCCTGGCTCCAAATCTTTTTTCTATACCATACTACCTCTTGCCCTGAGTCTTTTCCATATTATACAATTCCTAATTTCCTATGGAAAAAGACTCCATACCCAAGGAGCCATGGCATCTGCATGCCCAGATTCCCTTTCCAAAGTTGTCAGACTCCATTCAATGTAGCTCAAGAACTATTTGTTAAACATGTGGTACAGGCAAATACAAAGAGTTTAAGAAGGAAGAAGTCACCCAAAAGTACAATGATCAGGATAGACTTCCCAAAGAGGGTACCAACTGAGCTGAGCCTTGAAGAAAGATAAATATACTAACAAAGGAGAATGAGAAGGGGGCAAATCTGTCATGGGCACAGCCTAGATAAAGGTGTGGATTCAGAAGATGGCATTCCAAACAATTAGGAGATCAGTTTTGGCTGGAACATAGAGAACATAAAATGGAGTAGTAGGAAACATGAAAGGAAAAGTCCACTGGAACCAGACTGGGAAGGGTCTGAAGGGCCAAGCTAATGAATTTCCATTTCATCCTAGAGGCAAAAGGAAACCACTAGGGGAGGCTAGGTGGCCCAGTGAATAGAGCACCGGTCTGGAGTCAGGAGGACCTGAGTTCAAATCCGACCTCAGATACTTAACACAAAAACTAGGCTTGTGACCTTAGGCAAGTCACTTAACCCCAATTGCCCCCCAAAAAGAAAAAGGAAACCACTGAAAGCTTTTGAAACTACTAGGCACTTGAAGAAGTGCTAGGCCTGGGGTCAGGAAGACCTGAATTCAAATCTCACCTCAGACATTTACTAGCTGTATGACCCTGGGCAAGTCACTTGATTTCTGTCTGCCTTAATTTCCTCAACTATAAAATGGGGATAATAATGGCATCTGCCTCTCTGGTTTGCTATGAGAATCAAATGGGAAAATATTTGTAAATTGCTTAGTATAGCACCTGGCATATAGTTGGTGCTTAATAAATGCTTGTTTCCTTCCTTCTGAGCTGGGGAGTGATATGGTCAAACCTGTTTCTTAGGAATATGAATTTGGCAGGGGGAGGGCAGAATTGGAGGATTTATTGGAGATAAGAGCAAACAAGGGCAGTTAGATGGTACAGTAGATAAAGCATCAGGCCCCAAGTCAAGAAGGCATGAATTCAAATCCAGCCTCAGACACTTACTAGCTGTGTGACCCTGGGCAAGTCATTTAACACTTTTTACTTCAATTTCCTCATCTGTAAGAGGAGTTGGAGAAGGAAATGGCAAACCAATCCTGTATCTCTGTAAAGAAAACCCCAAAAGAGGTCACAAAGAGTCTGAAACAACCGAAAAATCAGGACTAAACAGCAAAAGCAAGCAGGAGCTGGGAGATCAATTAGGAGGCCATTACAACAATCCAGAGAGGTAGGGAGGACCTGGTCACCGAAAGTACATGAGGTGAATGAAAGATGTGATTACGGAAGAGGAAAGGAAGGGTAGGCCTAGTGGGGGAGAGGACAAAGTTTCATTTTAGACATTGCTGCGACATTGAAGTGGCGATGCCGAGCCATCAGTCAGCAACATGGGGCAGGGGCTCAAGAGACAGAAGAAGGCAGGTTATGCGGATTTTAGAGCCATCTTCGGGGTTAGGATTTTGGAGCCCATAGGAGCTGATAAGATCAACAAGGGAGGGAGAGGAGGGCCCACAGCTGAGACCAAGGGGATGCCCATTCAATGAGCAGAAGATGGAGATGGAAGATGGTCTAGTAAAGGGGGCTGAGCAGAAGCTGTCAGGGATGCAGTTGGGGGACACCAGAACAAAGAAGTGTCTTCACAAAGCAAAGGAAGGAAAGAAGATCCAGGATGGGGTGGTCACAATAGGGTCAAAAGGTCAAGGAGGCTAAGGACAAAGAAAAGACCAGTTAAGAGATCACTGGTAACCTTAGAGAAACCAGTTTCATTTGAGTTCTAGGACAAAAGGAGTAGGGAGGAAGGCAGAAGATGTAGTTATAGCCCAAGATATTTCCCAAAGACCTTTTATGTAGAATCACAGGACCTTAGAGGCCATCTCATCTAACTCCCTCACCATACAAAGAAACAAATAAAATAACTTGACCAAGATATGACATGGCTGCTTGGTGACAGATCCAGGGCTACACTGTCTACTTCCAGTTTTCCCAAAGCTTTGCTTTCTCCTAGTATTTCTGTCAAGGGAAGCTGTGTAAAAGTAAGACTCCCCAAGGAGTGCCTGAAGTCTAGAGATCTGTCTCCAACCAGACTTATTTCCAAGTGAGGCAGCCCCAGTCCTTCATATGAGGATCCATTCCATGGTCTTGGCAGAGATGAAATCCAGGGAGAGAAATGGTCCTCTCTTTGGGAAATAGCAACACTGTACTGAGGGTGACCAGGTTACTGACCCCCTTTACCCAGCATCCATCACGGACTGGTAGAGATGATAGGAAGACTTCTGGGCTTTTCCTTATGTGCCTGGCCCTACCCCGTGAATACTAGGCTTTGGGATAAGTCCTGCTTCTGCCACTTTCCTAACTGGGTGATACAGACAAATCACAGCACCTCCCTGAGCCCGTTTCCCCATCTACAAATAAGGGATCCCTCCCAATGTAACACTGGTTGTGTGAAAATCAACTGAGACAATGTGTGTAAAAACACCTGGCAAATTATAAGATGTAATCCATACCATCACTGCAAACATACTGATATATAATGTACATACCTAAAATACATTCCATAATAACAGCTAACATTCATCTCACTATTTAAGATTTGTAATGTGTTTTATGGGGCAGCTAGATGGTGAAGTGGATAGAATGCAGAGCCTGGAATCGGGGAGATCTAGGTTTAAATCTGGCAATCCTGGGCAAGTCACTTTACCCTGTTAGCCTCAGTTTTTTTTATCTGTACAATGGGCCAAAGAAGGAAATGACAAACCAGTCTAGTATCTCTGCCAAGAAAACCCCTAAATGGGCTCCCAAATAGCTGGGCACAACTGCAATGACTGAATGATAATGACAAAGAATTTTGTGTCTCATCTGACCCTCATTGAGATAAGGACTATTATCTCCACTTTCCGAATTTGAAAAGGGAAACTGAGGCATCTGATATTTGCTGGCTGTGACATGTCTGCATTTCAGGGGTGTGGACGTGACTTTGTGCATTTGTCTAATCAGAACTGTGATTTCATCCTCATGGGGAGCTCCTGGTAGAAGAAGGGCTTATTTATCAATATAAAATGACGCCTCCAAAAACTCTGCAACTTCAAGATTTGCTTTGGGCACTGAGAAGCAGGGCTCAAGTCCAGAACTTCCCATCTCCCAGGCTGACCCTCTATCCACCATGCCATGTTGTCTGGCCCTAATCCCCCCAAAATCAGTGAAAGGAGTTTATAAGGTACTTTAATGACTATCATGATTAATTTCAAGCAACAGACCAAGGACAGTTCCTATCGGAAAAGAAGCAAAGCTTGGCCCAGAAAGCCAACTTGGGAGAGAGGAAGGGGAGAGTGGGGCTTGCTTGGCCTGACTGAGGGGATGACAAAGGAGCAGGCAGCCAGGTTTACACCAGGCTCCTGTGTTGTGGGTTTGTGCTCAGAAGGGCCTCCGTTGTAATGCACTTCCTCAGAGGAGAAGACTAAAGGTTGCTATGGGAACCCAGGCTCTGCATCTTCCGCCTTGGGTGAATGTGTAAATGTTGGGTAAGTGAAGATTTTGCATTAATCACTTGCTATCCTTCAGCGTGGAATGCAAACAATTCTCTTGTAACAAATGAGTCTCTTAACCAAGCCCCCAGCTCATTAAAATGTAACATTTTTGAATGCACAGTTTGTTCGCTGCCATAATTCCTGCATTGGGCAATTATTCTGCAGCCCCCACCCCCAAATCAGAGAGGTCCATCCTATGGAAAGGAATGAATCCTCCAAGGAGAGGGGGATCTTTGCACACAAGTCTGTTTTTCTCTGGCTTGGTCCTGGGAAAATAGAATTATCAGCCCCTCTCCAGAGAGGCCACCAAAGGAGAACAGGTCAGAGGACCCTATCTCATGCAGTTTCTCATTTTACTGGGAAAGAAACTGAGGCTCAGCGAAGGGAAAAAAAGGAGTTAGGGTCATGGAGTCTTCTCTATTTTTTGTGTAGATGCAAAGAGCCCCGTATCTGTGCCAGCCTGTAGGATAGAGAAGTGCCTGCTTTTGCTGTTTGGATTTAAAAAAAATATTGCTGTTTCACAATGTGGGACGAGAACCAGATTAGGAGCCAGGGTACCCAGGGAGTTCTTTCAGCCCTGCCACGAACTTGCTGTGTGACTTAGGGCAAGTCTTTTCCCCTCTCTGGGTCTTAGTTTGTTCTTCTGTGAAAGGAAGTGGGGGGTCAGACTAAAATCTAGAGTCCAGGGGTAGGGAACCTATGGCCACACGTAGCCCTGTAGGTGCTCAAGTGTGGCCCGTGGACTAATTCTAAACATCACAGATCAAATCCCCTTAACAAAAGGATTTGCTCTATAAAACTTGAACTCAGTCAAAGGGCCACACTTGAGGACCTAGAGGGCTACATGTTGCCTCAAGGCCACAGCTTCCCCACCCCTGGTCTAGACTCTTAGAATTGGAGGAGACCTCAGCTATCACAAAGGAAGGAAAATGAAACCCAAGGAAGACAAGGGACTTGACCAAGATCACACAGCTAGGGGATGGTAGAGGAAATGACCTCTAAAGGTCAGAAGTGAGACCTGAGAGGCCATGTAGACCAACCCCCTAGGTTATTTTATAGGTGAGGGAACTGAGGTCCAGAGACATCAAGAGATTTACTCAAGGCCACACAGGTAGTAGAAAACAGAGATAGAATCTGAACCCAGACCCTCTGACTCTAAAGCCACAGGTTTCCCACTAAACGACACTTCCTCCTGTTGTCATTCAGTTGTTTCAGTCATGTCCAACTCTCTGTGACCCCATTTGGGGTTTTCTGGCAAAGATGCTGGAGATGTTTGCCATTTCCTTCTCCAGCTCATTTGACGGATGAGGAAACCGAGGCTTGCCCAGGGTGAAGTGACTTGCCCAGTGTCACAGTAAATAAGTGCTTGAGGCCAGATTTGAACTCAGGAAGATGAGTCTTCCTGACTCCAAGCCCAGTACTCCATCCACTGCACCACCTAGCTGCCCACACATCTTCATAGAGAAAACAAAAAAGCACAAAAAAACTTTGCATGGAAATTGCCCTAGCCTTGGAATCAGATAACCTGGGCTGAAATCCAGACTCTACCAATTACCAGCCTCTAGTCTATGGGCATATTTAACTCTTCAGAGCCTGCTTCCAGGGATTGTTGTGAGACAAGTATGATAGAAATGAGATATTATAACTAGGATCCTTCAATCAATTGGTGGTGTGGTCTTGGGCAAGTCACTCCCCCACACTTAGCTTCATTTTTTCCCTCTGTGAAATGAAGGATTAAGGGTAGATGTCCTATGATCTATGATACATGGCTCTTTCCTCAACCAGTGTAGATGGCACCCTATCCAATGTGTTTTCCATTATCACTCTCACAAATGGTAAATTGATACCCAGAGCACTTTGAAATGTATGTCTTAGCATAAACAAGCATGCCCTTTGGTGGGCACTAATGGCCATGGACCTACCACACAGGGGTGCCCCTTGAACATCATTTCAGCAACTTTCTACATTGTTTTAAAAACACACATAAGCATTGGTTCTGACACCTACAGAGGGCAGTTTGGTAATGGGGGGAGGTTCTCAGCAGGACTATGGAAGCCCAGGCCCTTGTACATCATAGTAGGCAAATATTTTTGGAATGACTAACTAATAGCTGTTTCTAGGTTCAAAAATACACAAAGTTTCTGCCTCATGAACGACATTTCCAAGTGGTAGGATGTGAAAGGATGGCCTACAAGTGGGGGTAGGGGATTTAAAATCAAAAGACCCAGGTTCAAATCCTGGCTCTCCTTCTGGCTATAAAGCTATGATTTCTGAATAACCATGACCTAGAGAGAAGTAAACAGAATCAGAGAAGTACAACCACTTGTCCAAGATCCCGAGCTGGTTAAATGGGAGGGTCAACATATGAACCTAGGTATCCTGGCTCTGAAACCACAACAGCCAGTGTTTCTCACGAGTGAGCCCTGGTGGCATGGCAATGCCTGTTAGGGTGTTGTAAGACGGCATTTTCTTCTCTGTAGGTCCAGGGGACCCAGCAGGGAGAATTGAGATGAGTAATCTTCCTACATAGCTAATGAAAAATACATTATGCATCAGAATTCACATACAAACGACCCAGGGGGTGGGGCAGATGCGTTCTTGTCTTCATTTCCAGGCTGTAGGAAAGAGAGACCTGCTGAGACTAGAGAGGCTATGGAGGCTGAGCTCTTCATTTTACAGGAGAGGAAACTGAGGTGCAGAGAATTTAGATGACTTAATCCAAGCTGCACAGCTCATAAGGGGAGCAGAGCATAGCCCACATCCTGAGGCCAGATGTAGAGGCCCCTTATACTTCAATTCAACAAACATTTATAAAGCATCAGCTATGTGCAGGGCCTGCCCCAGGCTGTCAGTTTTGCCCCCTTCTCCTGAATCAATCAGCAAGCATTTCTTAAGCATCTACTCTCCGCCAATCACTGCACCAAGCTATGGGAAAACAAAGACACCCCCCCCCAAAAAAAGAAAAGAAACAGCCCCTGCTCTCAAGACAGGAAACCATGGAAATAATATCAAAGGCGTTGACCCTCAGATATGAATTACTGCGTTAATTTCTAAGAAATATTCCCCGTTCCCCTGATTAGGGAGCACAGTACCTTCCTAAAAGCATATTCTTCTACCAACCTACATATGACATCATAGCACAGGGAAAGTGGGTTAGATTTGGTGTTACAGGGGCAGCATGGGCCCTGGAGTCAGGAGGACCTGAGTTCAAATCCAGCCTCAGACACTTAACACAAAAAAAATTAGCCCTGTGGCCCTGGGCAAGTCACTTAACCCCTATTGCCCTCCAAAAAGCAAAAAAAAAAAAAAAGATTTGGTATTGGAGGACTTTGATTCAAATCCTACCCCTAATCACCTGTGTGACATTGGCTAAGCCTCTTCACCTCTTTGGGCCTCAGGTTCCCCCTCTGTAAGATCTAGCAGTTGGCCTAAATGACCTCTGAGGTTCCTTCCGGTTCTTGATCTAAGTTCCTAAGTACCTTCACCTCCCTGGGCCTCAGTTCCTCCTGTGTAAAATCAGGGGGTTATAGGGCAGCTAGGTAGCACAGTGAATAGAGCACCGGCCCTGGAGTCAGGAGGACCTGAGCTCAAATCTGGCCTCAGACACCTGACACACTTACTAGCTGTGTGACTTTGGGCAAGTCACTTAACCCCAATTGCCCTCCAAAAACAAATCAGGGAGTTAGAATAGATGAAAGGTGTCAAACTCAGGCCCACAAAACTCTTCAGTGGGCCAAACCAGATTAAACTGCAATTGGGAAATGTTTAACAAGATAAATGAAAATATAATACAAGAGAGATAATGTTAATTTGTGGTTTCCTAAGTCAATACGCTTCCCCCCAAGGATCTTCTCTTCTACCTCTAGATATAGGATCTGAAATCCTTTCCCCTTCTCTAAAGTGGAGGGCTTGGACTGGATCACCTCTGAGGCCCCTTCTAGTTCTAGGATCCTATGATCATCTTTTTCTGGCAACAGGTGAATTTTCAGGTCTAAAGGCATCATTCCACTCAATGAAATTCAACAGGTCTGTGTGTACAGAGCCTAGCAAGGGAGATGAGATCTGAGCACAAAGAAGGGCCTTTGAGAAAAAGAAGTAACTATGACTTGCCAGAAGAAGCAAGGGTCTCCTTCAGTAGGTTCTACCTGAGGCTGGCCTTGAAAGGGCAGGTAGAGCTTGTGAGAGGTGGGGTAAAGAGCCTGCAACCCTACCCGTAGTCATGGAGCCCAGCTTGTACAAAGGCAGTAGAGGGAAAAATAGGCCTAAATCATGTTTGATGGGACTACAGAGCACAAAAAAGGAAGTGATATCAGATAAGACTGGAAAGGTCAACTGGAGGGGCCTGATTGTCAACCTGAAGGGTCATCAGCTAAGAGCTATCTGGCTCTCCAGAGTTGTTTTCTCTTTCTCACACAGATGCAAAGATTCCTATATATCTGTACCAGTCTGTGATTACTGCCTAGTATTGCTGTTTAATTTAAAAAATAAAATATCGGGGGCAGCTAGGTGATGCACTGAACAGAGCACCAGCCCTAGAGTCAGGAGGACCTGAGTTCAATTATGGCCTCAGACACTTAACACAAAAACTAACCATGTGACTTTGGGCAAGTCACTTAACCCCAATTGCCCTCCAAAAAGCAAAACAAAAAATTAATATCAATAGTGTTTTCACAGTATGGAAGGATGAGAAGTGGACCTTGATTCTCTCAGGCCAGCCACTAACTTGCTGAGTGACCAAAGGAATTTTCTCCCCCTCTCTGCTCTCTAGCTTCCTCCTCTGAGTCACAGAATCTTGGAAGTGGATAAGATCTTAGAGAAGGAAAATGAAACCCAGAGAGGGGAGGGTTTGGGTGACTTCTAAAACCCTAACAACTTAAGATAAGCTCAGAGATAGAACTGGGGAAAGTTAGGAGGCACTGCAGTGGATAGAGAGCCAGGCTTGGAATCAGGAAGACCAGAGTTCAAATCTGACCTCAGACACTAGGTGTATGATCCTGGGTAAGTCACTTGACCCTGTTTGCCTCAATTTCCTCATCTACAAAATGAACTGGAGAAGGAAATGGCAAACCACTCCAGTACCTCTGCCAAGAAAACTCCAAATAGTGCCATGAAGAGTTGGACATGTCCAAACAACAATGACAAGAGACAGAACTAGATATTTTTATACCCCAGGCAAACAATAAAACCAATACTTTCAGATGAACTTTTTTGGAGAAATTTTTTGAGGGGATATGGGGGGCATGATATACAGCCACAAGATAGGGAACAGTCAAGCCATCTGGTGGCTTCCTATTTTAGGTAAAGATTTTTGCTAATTAGGTGCTAAGCTCACAGATTTCTGCAGCTGGAGGACAGCAAGCTTGTCAGCACCCTCTAAAATTCTCCGCCCTGGGCCATAGCTCCAATGGTTCCTCCTGGTTTACTGCTCAGAGTAAGATTACTCCAGATCATGCAAAAGCCACAGAAATCAAGCAAGTTAGAAGTTGCATAAAGCCAGCCCAAGCTGCCTATGTAAGAAGGGCCTTTCCTAATAGCTCCAGAGACACACAATCACTTGTATGGGGCCAGCTCCCCTGGAATCTTTGAAAAAGTCTGCATAAACTCGTTAATGATTGGCTCCTGGCTAACAACCGCTTGCTTAATTTGGTTTATTTTCTTTTTAAACCCAAAGAGCTTATCTTCACCTAAGGAAGCATTCAAAAGATAGGCCTCAGCTTATTTCTTTCCAACATTTTTCTACCCTTTATAATTTTCCAATTCTGTTCCCCAATCAATCAGAAATTTTGAACTAAATCTTCCCCAGCTCAGGCCTTAAGCTATGCACCTTTCTATCCCCTACTGATTAGACAGGGCCTTTTCTTATGGTGAACGAGGAACACCAGGAGTACTGGGTTCTTCTGGTAATCCTTTCCAAAGTCTGGGGAGGGATTAATGTCTTAGAGTCATAGAATTCTGAGCTAGAGGGGACTCTAGTCCAACCCTTTCAACGTGGAGGAAACTGAGGCTGGGAACGGGAAAAGATCTTGTCCCATGTAACATCTAAGAAGTGGTGGGGCTGGAATTCCACTGGAAAATAAACCAAAGCAAGTTATTAATGATGAAGGTAGATGCTCAGTGACTTCCATTTACAGAGAGGCTAACATTAAAGGAAACTGATTACTGATATAAGGCAACACAAGAGGGTGGAAAGAAAACTACCTTTGAAGCAGAAGACACAGATTCTTTGATTAAAAACCTGGCTTTCCTGCTTAACTGTTGTGGGTCTCTAGGCAAAGTCATTTTGTTTCTCTAGGCCCGAGAGCCCTGAGGTTTCTTTCAACTCTAAATCTTCTGAAACTATAAAAATCTCTAGGACACTGAGCAACCACCCAACTTTCTTTAATAAAATACCTTGCTTCAAAGTTCTCTCATGTATTTATCCAAAACTGTGGTTTGGGCACTGGTCGCGGGGTGCTCAGAGGGAGAAAGAATCTAGGATACTGTGAAGCAGGCTGCTGGGGAAGTCAGTCTGGTTGCTTCCAATTGTAAGTAAAAATTCTTGTTAGCTAAATGCTAAACTTCTTTGTTTTTATGCTGCAAAAAGAATGCAAGCTCTTGGATGGCTATGGGGCACAGTGAATAGAGCACCACACAGGCCCTGTAGTCAGGATGACCGGAGTTCAAATCCAGCCTCAGACACTTAACACAAAAACTAGCCATGTGACCTTGGGTAAGTCACTTAATCCCAAATTGCCCTCCAAAAAGCAAAAAAAAAAAAAAGAATGCAAGCCCTAGCACCCTCTGCATTTCAGTACCCAGAGGGAAAGCCCTAGTCCCCTATCTTAGTTACATCTTTGAACTTCTCCATTTTTCTATAGTGTAGTATCTGTGTTTGCATCTTTTCTGTCTACTAGACTCTGAGCTTTGTGAGGGCAGGGGCACATGTCAGCTTTATCTCCCTCAGCATGTGCTCTACTACATAACAGGCACTTAATATTTGTCGAATGAATGAAATTACAGAAATTTATACCTGGCAAGAAAACAAGTGAGAGTACACTGGATCAACTCCTTCTGGCTGGGGAGCCAGTCATTAAGTTTTCCAGGGGAGCATATATACCTTGAAATCACAAATGCTACAAACCAGGACTTGATGTATTATTTTGTTGATTTTTTAGATTTAAGGAAGTGATGGAGGGAAATGTTAATAATGCAGATAAAACTTCCAAGTATCTATGTTTACCTTTTTTTTAATCAGAGAGCCACTTGTTAAACATTTCCCAGTTCACCACTGGAAATAAGTCCATATTATCCTGCTCCCTGACTGTAGGGTGAGGAAAACTACAGTCCAAGAGGGAAATGATTCATTCAGGGCCACACAATTTCTCACAACTCTACTCATTTATACAGTTTCAATCTGTCCCTGATCTTAACATCTGGCTTATTGGTACAACCCGCCAAGAGAAACTAAGGATTTGGGTTCATAGGGCATGCTAGTTTTCTTCATTCAAGAGATGTTAATTAAGCACCTATTGTCTGTACAGAGGTCTGTGGGTGATATAAACTTCACCATAGAGTCCCTGGCCTAATATAGTTCTCAGAAGTTTCAAGAAATTAGAGGCCTTTGGGTGGAATTTTTATGCTTTAGCCTTCTTTCTGTCTATTGCTGCAGGCCCAAGTCTTAGGTGGGCCAGGAATCATAGCAGAGGGCCCTAGTCCCCCAAATTTGGCGCTGCCAAGGTAAGAACTTGCCTCCTGGTTCATCTCAGCCAAGCCGACTGGCCAGCAGCCTTCTGTCTTTGTGTTGGTTTGTCCTTTTCAATGTGCCTGGCGTATATGGGGCTTCTTTCACGTTCCTCTCCCTAAATTAGACTTCTACCTAAAACTCAATTTATTAAGGACCCCATGGGTACCTTTTGCTCTATTCCCTCTTCCAAACCTACATCATCCCAGCTGTTCTGTGAACTGTACCTTCGTTCTTAGGAAAAGGTGATTAGAACTAGAGGCTCTATGTTTGATTAGCTCCATCCAGTTTCTTTGTAGGGAGACAATATCTCTCATACAGTAAGTAACAAGAGCACTGCTTTTGATTGACGGTCTTGCCTCTGTTGATACATCCCATTATCCTGTTTGCCTTTCTTACTCCAGCTAGACACTGGGCTGATGGTTTCAAGGATTTTCTGTTAATAACCTCCAAATCCCTCAGCACCTGCTTCCTGCAAGACAACTTCCCTCTTCACATCAATTTCTTTCCTTTCACCTTTTAACGTAACTTTGGATAGTTAGGCAAAGCAGACTAGCCTCCTAAGGAAAAACTGGGGCAATAGTATTTGACCTTATATTTAATAAGAAACAAGCTCAGGAAAGGTAATTAATGTGCTGTTAGCTTGACCTGGCTTGACTGAAGCCCATCCTCTCAATGACAGGGATGCAAATGATATAACCCATCTAGAAGGACCAGAGAAGATCCACCAACATGTCTATTTCAAGATGCAGAGAAAGTGACTAAACTGTCCCTACCCCTTGACCTAGAGATTCCATTACTGGGCTCCTACTCCAAAGAGGTCATGTGTAAAAAGAAGGTTCCCATATAAACCAAAATATTTCTAGAAAGCCCTTTTGTGATAGCAAAGAATTAGAAACCAAAAAAATGCCCATTGCTTGGGAAATGGCTAAACAAACTGTTGAATATGAATATGACTATACAGTAAGAAATTATGAAAGGGACAAATATAGGGAAGCATGGAAAGGCCTATTGAACTGATACAAAGTCAAGGAAGCAGAGCCAAGAAAACAACAGACACAATCACTTTTTTGTTATTGTTGTTCAGTCATGTCTGACTCTTCATGACCCCATTTGGGGCTTTCTTAGAAAAGATCATTACAACAATATAAACAGGACCATAAAAATCAGAAGTAAATGTTATGAAATTTTAAAGAACAAATATGGCCACATGACTTAAAAGAGGAAAGAAATATAAGAAGACACTGAGACTCCTGAGGAGGTGGGAGGTCCACAAGTGTATACATTGCACATATTTTCAGACTTCTTCAATGTATTGATCTGTTATACTGATTTTTCCCCTCTTTCTTGTTTATCTTTAAAAAATGCTATTTGTTCTATATGATGACTCAGAGAGAGAGGCAAAGAAATACTAGGGGAAATGATGATATAAAAAAATGAATAAAAACTTGTTTAAAACAAAAAAAAAATCACATGGTAGAGTCTTTCACTGGACCAAAAGTAGATCTGCTCTAGATAGGAAATTGTTGTGTTTCCCTTCCCCATTACCACCCAGAATCTCTACCACGTAGGCAGAGCCACAGTAGAAAAAGTTCAGGGTCCCTGGAGTCAGAGGACCTGAGTTCCAATCACATCTGTGATGTTTTCTTTTTTCTTTTTTTTGCTTTTTGGAGGGCAATTGGGGATAAGTGACTTGCCCAGGGTCACATGGCTAGTTTTTTGTGTGTTAAGTGTCTGCAGCTGGATCCGAACCCAGCTCCTCCTCACTCCAGGGCCAGTGTTCTATTCACTGTGCCACCTAGCCACCCCTATCTGTGATGTTTTCTACTTCTGTGACCTTGGGTGAGTCACTTAATTTCTCTGGGATTCCATTTCCTCTTCTGACAATGAAGGGGTTGAACTACATGGCCTCTGAGGGTCCAGCCCTAGGTGGAAGATGCCATGATTGTGATTATCACTGGTAGACACACTCAAGATGAACGCCATCCCTTGATCAAGGGAACACTGCTTGCTGAGTACAGTCAACCTGTAACTCTAGCAGGAAAAATCTCATCAGAATCCAGAGGTCAGATGGTCCCATGAACTTGCTTATAGGTAAGTTTCCATTTAAGGTGAGGAATTATTTTGTCTTGGACCTTTATTGGCTATGTGACCCTGGGCAAGTCACTTAATCTCTCCCACTCTCACTTTGCTCCTCAATAACGTGAGAAGATTGGACTTGGCTTCCACAGTCCCCCTGAGACTGTGGGTGACCTTGGGCAAGTTACTTAATGTCTCTAGGCCCGTTTCCTCCTCTGTAAGATGAGAGAGATCTGCCCTGATAATTTCCAGCTCAAAGTTTTGACCTTCTGACTCTTATTTTTCCAAGTGCTGGTACTTTCCCTAAGCCCAGCATCTGCCTCACTTTCCCCCAATCTAGGGCAGAAAACTGCCCTTTGTTGCTCACATCTACAATCTGGACTATAGATGAAAAGCCAGTTAATGAAACCCATCTTTTCTCTCTCTCTCTTCCTAAAGTCCCTGCCTGAATAACTGGGGTGCCCAACACAAAATATGGATTTATTTCAAAATCCCCTGGCCCTAAAAGCCCTCCGCACCATTTGGTCTTGAACTGCTCCAATGGCGGGAGGTGTAGCCGCTGGGGACAACGCATAGCCATCTGGTAAAGTGAACTGTGGGCAACAATGGCAAGCCAGAGGGGAGAGCAGGGCAGTGATTTCCACAAACATGTGAAATCCTCTAAACTGCCTGATCTGAGCAGGCAGCTTCCCTACCCGACAAATGCGGCTCTTGAGGATGGGGGGATGGGAGGGGGGTTGCCAGGGACAGAGGCCTGGACACATTTGCATTCAGCTAAGAAGAAATACATGCAGATTGGGAACACAAAAAAATATATAGAAGAACTAAGCAGACGTCAGTTTTCCTGGGCTCTTTCCTGTCAAGGTAACGTACTAGAAGTCTTTATTTCTTTCAGGCTGGGCCTCTCAGAGGTTCATTCTCCTTCCTGGCTGTTCTCATGCCTTCCCCATCACCTGCTGAGGCCTTGGTGACGGACAGAGCAGACGATCAGCGGGGGACAATTAGCGAGGAGTTCAGACTTTGATCATTTGGCCATATGTGAATACAACAGCTGACCACATGTTTTAAAAGACAACTAACTTAAAAGTATTAACGGAGGGGGGAAGGGAAAAAAAACCCCACAAAGCAGGCTGCAGATTCTGAAATTTACATTTTAATTATCTGCCACAATGCTGCATTCAGCTTTTGCAAAATATTTAATATTAAAAAAAAATTCCATCCTAGCTTGCTCAGAATGGGGGGGGGAGGGCATTTGCTCTCTCTCCTCCTCCTCCCCCCCCCCAACACTGGAAAAAAAAAGTGTTCCCTTGCAGCAAAGCGTTTGAACGCTTTGGATGGTGATAAATGCCCCCCAGCCCATTTCAAAAGGCACATTCAGAACTGGTCTGAGTTGGTCGTAGTTATTAAAGTCAGCTTCCACTGAAATGAAGCCCCAAAGCTTTATTGGAAACGGGGTCTTTGCCCAAGGAGAACCTGGGAAAGCTCTGAACAGAGACAGATGTTGATGCTGATCATTGCCTCTCACCAATTCCCAAGCAGACAATTCTCAAGCGGGGACACGGGGATGCCTTGAAAGGGCCTTTGGAGGCCCCAGCTCCCTGACCATTCCTACATCTGTGGACACTGTAAATGGACCCAGCAGTGGGACTGGTGTGAAGGCCAAGGGGGACATTCGGACCCTGGACTCTGTGGCTGGGGAAGGCTGGCCTGGGTCTTGGTATCCATACAATGAATGATTTATCATCTCTGCCTGAGATAGACTTATCTCTTCTACCTCCTAGGTAATTAACATATTCATGAAATGGTTATTTACTCTCAAATAGGAAGATAATAGAAAAATAACACTAATTGTTTTGACAGCAGTTTACTTAAGAGTTATCTGCAGGAAGAAACTGCCTTGGTGGGTTGAAGAAGGCAGAAATGCTCCTGCCTTCTGTAAACACTGATCTCAGTATTAAGCTTATTTTTCTTCTTACTCTGACCAGAGTAACAGTATGTGTGTGGGAGGTGGGGGAGGGGAGCGCAGAAGGTGAAAGGGGAGAAGAGGGGAGGAGGAGGCATTTCCATGAACTCATCATCTATTGCCCTACATACTCCTATATTCCACACAAACAACATTTCAAATGAGATCTGATCCACCATTCCTTTTTGAATCCTGGAATCCAAAGACGGACACGATTATAGAGATAATCTAAAGCCAATTTCATTTTACAGGAGAGGAAACTAAGGCCCAGGAAAGGGAAGGGAATCGTTTTCAAGGGCCCACAGCTGGTTGTTAGTGGCAAACCCAAGTCTCCTGACTGTCCAGTCAGTGTGCGTTTCAGTTATTTTTTTTTTTTTAAGTTCACAGACCCCAGCTTAAGATCCCCTGTTTTAGGACCTGGCAGAATTTAATTTTTAAAAGTTTCTTCATTACTGTCTTAAAAAGAAAGGATCAATCTCCGTGAAGGACCATGTCTATAGCTTAGGTCTAAATGGAAATAGATTCTAGCTTCTGAAGGGGGAGTGGGGGGTGGGGAGGAGGTCTTCTCTAGCCTGTGTAACTTCATTTATTGTTAAATCAATCCCTATGTGCCATGGAGGGAACACTTTTTGGGTATTTCAAATATGTGTTTTCATTTTAAAAATGTCAACAAGTGTCTCACAGTGTCCTCTCCCCACCCCCCCTGTTAGCCCCTATTCAGTTTTCTACCTCTACTTTCCCTAGTCCTGGTCAAGGGTATTAAAGGACCAGGGTCAGTATCACAAGAATCTACATCTAGAACCCAGAAAGGGGACAGTGACTTGTCCAGGGTCATACATGGGATCTTAGATATAGAGCTGGAAGGAACCTAAGAGGTCATGCCTCCATTTTTAGATGGGGCAACTGACGGCTGCAGCAGGGAAGGAACTTGCCCAAGTTCACACAGAGAGGAAGTAGAAGAGCCCCCATTTGAACACAGGACCTTGGAATCCAAATTCAGCAGTCCTTATGCTGCACCATGTCAGAGACCTTTGCCTCTGAATTCAAGGCAAGGAAGGAAGAATGAGTGAAGGCAACAAGAAGTTTTGAGGAATGGAGGCAAGACAGTATGTCTGACAGTCTTAGTCTTCTCAAAGAAGTTAGAGACGATGGTCTTCTGGGTGGGCAGTGGAGGAAGGGAGTAAATTAAGGAAGAGGGTATCTTGAGGCAGGGGAAAATTCTGGAAGAAGGATCTTCCTTCTGACTGCATGACTTAGAAAACACCACAGTACAAAGCAGTACTAGTAGTACTTGTGTGACCTTGGGCAAATCCCTTCCCCTCCCTGGGCCTCAGTGTCCTCCTTTGACTAGAGGGCCCTGCCAGAGACAGAGTTAGGAGCAATTTAGGATCTGTGATCCCAAGTGTGTCCTTGGGCACTTAGCCTCTCTGGGCCTCACTTTCCTTATCTGTAAAACAAGGTTGTTAGGCTTGATGGCCTCCAAGTTCCCTTCCAGATTTAAAATCTATTCTCATCCTATCAGGGCAACCATGATTCAGCATCTCCCGTTTTCCAAACATGGGTACTGCACATCTCTAAGCCATCTCTGATCTATCACCAACTCTCAGATCACTGTAATATGGGCCCTGTTGACCACCTGGACGATCCAGGAGCCTCCTAATGGGTCTCACTGCCTCCATCCTGAGACCCATCTAAATGATTGAGCACTCTGGCTGGGGTTCCGATGGAGTATGTAAATGTAGTAGCTAGGGAATGCAGTGACCAGTGCCTGACCCTATTCAGTAGTAAGGACCAGGGTCTAGCAAACAAGCATAGACAGGGAAGAGAATCACAAACATAATAGCAGGAACAAGTCATATTTCTCCAATGCTTTTAAGTTCTACCTCCCAACACCCTTCTGAGGTTGGACAGCACATTTGGCAGATGAGGACAGAGAGGCTTTGGCAGCTTAAGTTACTTGCCCACAGTCATAGCCTGGATTCAAAACCCATTTTTGGGACAGTGTCTGGCACATAGTAGGCACTTAATAAATGCTTGTGGATTGATGAGCCCTCCAAATGGAGTTCTCTCTCTCTCCTCCCCAGCCATCTAGCCATCACTGGGATCCCTCCAGATAATTCCCAGTTCTTGGAGGTGGTATCAACATACTCTGTAACAGGGCTCACTCCTAATTCTAAATGTCTGCTTTCCCAAAGAAAGGTAATGAAGCGGAAAAGAAAAATCCAACTCGATGCTTTTGTTCTTGCCTCCCAAAGTCTTTCTCACCCGCTGACTAATTAGCAGCTAGAAAAATTGAATCCAAGTCTGCATGTAATTATTAGCAAATTTCTAAGTTGTTTTTCAGCTGGAAAGCAGGAGCTGAATGGGAGAAAGTTTATAAACTTCCTCTGGAAGGTGGGTTTCCTTCATGAGGCAGAATGTGGCAGGAGGTACACCTAGGCCTGTGTGCCCATGCCACAGGCACGTGTGACCACATCCATTAGGAGGCACACCTTTGACCCAGCACCAACCACATGGGAAAGTGACATTCACTCAGACTTGATGGATTTATCATTTGTACTGTTTAGCCTGGGGCTGGGTTGGAGGGTAGGGGACAAGGGTTGGTTTCCCTTGATTTGTTCTAGAAGAAAGGGTCACAGGTGACTTCTTTCAATTTCTAACTGACCCTTTCAATTTCAATTCTGATCACAACTTCCTGTCCTTACATTTCTCTCAGAGTTATTACTCACAGTCATGTTCATCCCAACCTAGAGTACCTCTGACCTTCCTTGGCCATAGATTCATAAGATTATACAGTTAGAGAAGGAAAGAACTTAGACACCACTGAGTACAACCCCATTTTACTTGCCTAGGATCAAAAGGTAAGTATCTGAGGCAGGATTTGAACCCAGGACTTACCCTACTCCAAGTCCAATGTCTTATCTACTATGTAATTATGCCTCATTAGGATTATTTACTTAGAACTTTGTCACAAGTCTGAACTTACTTTCCTCCTTTGCAGTTGGATGCTATAATTGACCAGTTCAGCTATATACTTCCAACGCTGTGTTCTATCCCATCACTGCTCACACTTTACCAAATTCCTCCCTGAATTACACCAACATCAGCCTTCTCTGATACTATTCCAATGATAACAAACATCACTGAGTCATACAGCCATGTTGATTAGGTTTCCTACAAATTTTTGTTACCTAATCTCAGCTGGTCACTCACTGTTATATGGCAATCATCTTATTCTTCCCCTGTTGACACTCCATAGAAGAGGAGTCTGATCAGCTTAATAAGATGAAAAGATAAAACCCATTACTCTGGGCTGAAGATAACTCCCTATAAAAGGTATATATGTCCTCATAGGCAACAAATTAGAGGCATAGATGACATCACCCTGAATACTTGCTGGCCCACTGACACCACATTGAGGTTGACTGAGTTCAAGGCAAATGAGGATGATCAGTCATGATCAATGTAGATCTGAGCCATGCCCTTGGCTCAAAGGATATACAGATCTGGAAAGGAAACACAGTGTCTGGTATTTAGCACTTATTACATATATGTTCACTGACCAGCTAAGACCAGACCCTCTGATCTTATGAAATGCTGATAGGAGAGGACCATGCAAAAAGGCAGATGTGAGTTGAATCTATAGTGCAGGGGATATAATGGTGAAAGCTTACTTGTCTGAATGGGCCTGTGCCAGAAAGCCTCTCCATCCTAGGTAGGACAGCAGTGATAGAGTAGGCAGAGGAGTTCCTGGAGGTGAAAATATGTCACTCCAGAAGAGGGGGAGAGGACCATATGGCTTAAGAGATGTTAGTGACTGGAGGGAATGTTGGGACAGCAAGAGCTCAGGACCCTGTCTCTTCGAGAGGAGTTCCTGGTCGATGCCAAATTCCTGGACCAAACTGGAGCTAGAAATAAAGAACAAGAGACAGAATGGTTGTGTGAAGGAACCAAACTCAATGCTGCCCCCACAACCACTATTTTGTTAGACAGACTATGTAGGTCCAGGGGAAGGGAAACTAACCTTGTAGCAACCCAAGAGTTGCTCTAGGCAAGTGTTAGAAATCAGGCTGGGTAGAAGCAGGAAACTGATAAATTACTCTAAACAAACTTTAGGGCTACAGAACCCACAAAGTGACAGAGAGAAACAAACCTCCAGCTGAAGACAGCACAGCAGGCCGGAAGGAAGGGTCCATTACAGTTCGCTGGATGCCTAGCCTAGCCCAGACCCACCATGAGTCCACTGTTTTAGCCTCAGGGCAGCTGAACTAGCTGCCAGCTGGAGGGACTTCAGAAGAGTGGATTACCAGCAGCTGTGGCAGTTTGAGAATTATCAACCCATAAATGCCAAGGACAAAGTGAGAGTTCAGTGTGGACTTGGTGGGAACAGGAGGCCGGGTCTGGGAGTGGGGTCTGGCCTCTGCCCCCCAGAGGGAGAAGCAACTGAGGTGCAGCGGCCATCACCGTGTGGCTGCTTCAGAGCTCTTGGTCTGAAAATTGTAGGGGGACCAAGTGATCCATCTGAGGGGTAATCGCTCTTGCTTTAACCTGCTTGGATCTGGAGTACTGTATAGGGTGGAGGTCCTAGGGTGCATGACCAGTGTGCCAGAGCCAGTGGAGGCTTTAGAGATGGCAGCCAACTAATAGCTCTGGTAGCTGAGAAAACCCCAGCTATTTGGTACAAAGCTCTCTTCTCTGGAAGCAGAGTTCTGCTGTGGCAAAAAGTCAAATAATTGAGTGGCAACATGAGCAAGCAAAGGAAGCAAAACAATCACAGCAATTCGACTTTGGATTCCTTTTATGGGGACAAAAAGGATCAAAGCATGGAACAGGAGGAAGACAACAAAGCCAGAACAAAGCACCAAAAGCTTCCAAAAAAATATGAACTGGTCATAGGCCATAGAGGAGCTTAAAAAGGATTTTGAAAACCAAATAAGAGAAGTGGAAGAAAAATTGGGAAGAAAAATGAGAATGATGCAAGAAAATGATGAAAAGAGAGTCAACAACCTGACAGAAGAAAATAACACCTTAAAAATGGACTAACTCAGATGACAAAAGAGGCCCAAAAAGCCAATGAGGAGAAGAATTCCTTAAAAAGCCAAATTTGCCAGATGGAAAAAGAATCTCAAAAGCTCACTGAAGAGAATCATTCCTTCAGAATTAGACTGGAGCAAATGGAAGCTAGTGACTTTATGAGAAATCAAGATGCTGTTAAACAGATCCAAACAAAATGAAAAAAACAGAAGCCAATGTGAAATATCTCAATAGAAAAACCACTGACCTGGAAAATAGATCCAGGAAAGATAATTCAAAAATTATTGGACTACCTGAAAGCCATGATTAAAAAAAGAACCTAGAAAGCATACTTCAAGAAATTCTCCAGGAAAATTGCCCTGATGTTTTAGAACCAGAAGGCAAACTAGAGGTTGAAAGAATCTACCGATCATCTCTTGAAAAAGATTCCCAAGGGGTGGCTAGGTGGCGCAGTGAGTAGAGAGCTGGCCCTGGAGTCAGAAGGACCTGAGTTCGGATCCAGCCTCAGACACTTAACGCACATACAAACAAAAACCTAGCCGTGTGACCTTGGGCAAGTTACTTAACCCCAACTGCCCTCCAAAAAGCAAAAAAAAAAAAAGATTCCCAAAAGAAAACTCCTAGGAATATTATAGCCAGGTTCCAGAGTTCATGAATATTGTGGAAACACAATCAGGATAACACAAGATCTGTCCGCTTCTACACTGAGGGATTGAAGGGCTTAGAATATGATATTCTGGAGGTCAAAGGAGCTGGGATTAAAACCAAGAATCACCTACCCAGCAAAACTGAGTATCATGTTCTAGGGGAAAATATGGTCATTCAGTGGAATAGAGGACTTTCAAGCATTCTTGAGGAAAAAACCAGAGTTGAATAGAAAATTTGACATTCAGATACAAGAAGCAAGAAAAGCTTGAGAAGCATGAGAAGCAAGAGAACAGGGAAAAGAAATCATAAGGAACTTAATCTAAGTTGAACTATTTACATTCCTACATGGAAAACAATCATTTTAACTTATGAAACTTTTCTCAGTATGATAATAGTTGAAGGGAATACATATATATGTCTATATAGGAGGGTATATGTGAATATGAATACATATGTGTATACATATGTGTATAGGTATACATAGACAGAGGGCACAGGACCAATTTAATGGGAAGAGATGATACTTAAAAGGTGAAATTGAGAGATGAGAGAGAAATATAATGAGAGGAGATAGAGAGAGACAGGATGGGGTAAATTATCTCATATAGAAGAGGCAAGGGATAACTGTTACAATGGAGGGAAGAACAGCAAGGCAAGAGGGAATGAGTCAACTCTATTCTCATTGAATTTGGCTTAGGGAGGGAATGACATACACACTAAATAGGGTAGCTCACCCTACAGGATAGTAAAGGGGAAGGAGAAGAGAGGGGAGGATAATGGAAGAGAGGGCAGGCTGGAGGAGAGAGAAGTTGGAAGCACCCACTTTCTAAAAGGGACAAATCGAAGTAGAGAATAGAACAAGTGGTGGGTCATATAGGGTGGAGGGAAATATAGTCAGTCTTTCACAATATATCCACTATGGAAATGTTTTGTGTAGCTACATGTGTACAACCTATACTGAATTGTTTATCTTCCGAGTAAGGGTGAGTGACAAGGGAGGAAGAGAAAGAACCTGGAATTCAAAGTTTTAAAATCAAATGCTTAAAAAATATATTATTATTATTATTATTATTACATGCAACTGGGAAATAAGATATACAGGCCCTGGGGTATGGAGAGCCATCTTGCCCTACTGGAAAATCAGAGGGGAAATGGGGGAGAATATAGGAGAGAGCAGATTAGGGAAGGGGGCATACAGTGGGATCACTGTTTTGGGGTGATGGGTAGGGGAAAGATGGGGAGAAAATTTGTAACTCAAAATCTTGTGGAAATGAATGATGTAAATTAAAAATAAACATAAAATTTAATTTAAAAATTAAAAAAATGATATCAGGCTGACTACAGGGGTCTGTGGGAAAAGTGGGGCTCACTGCAATGGGAAAGAGAACTTTTTGTCAATTAATAGCCTCGAGTGAAATCAAATTTGCTTGGTATTAAACATATTATTCTAGTGAGCAATAGGGATTAGACCTAAGAGGCAACTATGGGGTGAAGACACTCTCTCTACTGTATAGGTTGGCAGCTCTCTGCAACTTAGTCTTAGAAAATTACCCAGAGTACTTGGAGGTTAAGTGACTTGCCCAGGATCATGCTGCCAATATATACGAGAGTAGGACTCAAACCCAGGTCTTCAGCTCTCTATACACTACACCATGCTATTAGCACTGTATCGCTTTATTCATTATACTTGCTTGCAATCTATTATACATATATAAGACATGTTATATGCATATGCATGTATATAACATGTCTGTATATCATATATGTAAATTTAGCCTAAACACATTTATAGGAGGAGGGAAGAGAAGACAGGGCATTTACCATTTCTATAGCCACCTGGGCGTAAATCATATGACAGTGTTCTCAGGTAAGGCTCTGGGTAGAGATAAAAGTCAAATTCTGGTATCCTCAGGGGAAATCACAGGTGGGAATACAAGCCTGAGAGAGAGTCGTTGGGCTAACTCTAGACCAGGCTCAGTAATGCCAATCCAGAGGCAGGACTCTGGGGCATGAGTCATTCACCCCCTGCAGCTATTCCAAACCTCTTCAGTTTCCTACAAGACCCCTTGTCCCTCATTTCCTTCAGCACAACAGCCATCCAGTGGGAGCTACCATTTCTCCCCTACCCATACTTCCAAATCCCTCTAATATGCCTCCCCCTTTCTTTCCTCCTTTACTTCAGGCTCAGAAGAAGAGGTCATCCTTCTCCTTAGCAAGATAAATCCTTCCTCTTGTAGTCTTAGTCCATTTCATCTTGTTTCTACAGGAATTTGCCCCTTTGATCATACCCCACCCCCTTCTCATCTTCAATGCCTTCTTATCTACTGGTTCCTTTCCTGCTGCCTGTAAACATGCCTTGGTCTCCTCCATGCTTAAAAACCTTCCCTAGACCCTGTCATGGGCAGATGGCATTCCTGCCCACCTCTTCCTCCTGGACACTCCTCCCTGAAAGTCTGAGACATTGATCCCTTCTGCTTCATCTATCAATTCTGCAGTCTCCTTTGTTGCTTCTTCATCCATCTTCCCTCTCCAACTGTGAGTGTTCCTAATGCTCTGTCCTGAGCATTCTTCTCTCCCCTCAAAGAGGGCCCTTTGCAATCTTATCTGTTGTTACCTATGCAGATGATTCCTAAATCTATATGGAATTTCCTTCCTGAGCTATAGTCTCACATTTCCAATTACTTCCTGAATATCTTAAAGTCAGCAGTTCCAACGCCTAACTCATCATCTTTACCACTTAACTCACTCCTCATCCTCTTCCATATGTAACTTTCTACTGAGGCCACTACCATCCTCCCAGTCACTCAAGGTATAAGCCCTGGCAAAGTGGAGGTCAAATTACCTCTGTTTTCATAAGATATTATCATGCCCTTAGGAATGAAGGGGATCCAACTTCCAGATCTCAAATTATTTTACCAAGAGGAAATTGTCAAAACTCTTTGATAAGGGGTAGGAAATAGAAAAGCAGCCTAGCAGAATACCCAAGACAAGCAAGACTCCAAAGCAATAGAATGTAATTAACCAAGTATTCTAGAAACCAAAGTATACAAATCATTGATGGAAGGATTCTTTCTGTATTTGAAAGAAAATACAGGCTCAAGGAGGTCATTCCTGGTCATGGTGGTGGTCATGTGACTACTTGAAGACCTGCTTCCAGCACTGAAGGAATTTTGTATTTTAGCTTGACGTAGTAAGCTATGATTCTCCCTTGTGACAAATGCTGTGCCCTTTGCTTTGATTCTGCCATGCTAGGGGTACAGAATAGGTGACACTTTCTTGTGTTCCCACATGGAACATAGATTCAGTTGTTCAGGCATTTGATGGCCTTTACCACTTTGTATAGGTCAAGTGAATCACCAAAAATGATTCTCAAGGTGGATGTGTCCAACATCAGAAAAGACCCTTTAATTTCAAGAAATCCAGAGATCCTGAGTGTAGTGAAAGAAGTGGGTGGCTTCAGCTGCTGCAAGAGTGGCCTGGTATGAGGAAAAGCTTCCACAATGGAAAAGATGGCAACCAAGTAGGGGAATGGTACAAGCCTAGCTGTTTCATCAATAGACACAAACACATTACACATTTGGAGGTTACAATGCTGAGATGAAATATGAAATGACTTATCAGCAATTGTGAAAACTGCTCTATGTTCCAATGAAGTTTAAGTATCATATGCCTAGCAGATTTTAACAGTAGTTATAAGTTATTGAATTCTATTTTAAGTTCATTTTTGTTCAATGAACACTCACACGTGTCTCATGAATATCACTCCTTTTGTGAGTAGGAATAAATCAATTGCTTCATATCTATTTAATATGGCATATTGAGAACCCTTTGTATGATCTGCAAATTTGATAAGTACAACATCTATGGCTTTCTCCAAATCACTGATAAAAATGTTAACCAGCACAAGCCAAGCACAATCTCTGGGGCATTCCATTAGAGACCTCCTTCCACAAAATGGAGAATGCCTAAAGGAATCACAATATATGAATGGAAGGCAACACAACACAACTATGCCAGGAGAAAGAAAAATGTCTCAAGATTATAGAGAAACATGTGAGGACTTCTATGAAATGATGAAGAGTAAGGAAAGCAGGACCAAAAGACTGAAATACCACCCACCAAAAGGCAACCAAACTCAGGTCTCAAGTATGAGGGACAATGTTAGCTACAAATTATTAAAACTGAAGCACATGTCTTTGCTTTCTGTGAATAAGAATAAATAAAATAAAATAAGAATAAAAATGATAGTTACAATTACAAAGTATAGTTACATTAGATGGCTCGTTTTGTTGGAAGGTATTACAGAAAGGAAGTCTTTATTAGGACGAGACTGATGTGTCCAAACAAAATGCATCAATAAAAATGTCTTTCGTGGCCAAAAAAGACGGAAAATGCCAATTACACACCTTGGGATCTGCAGCAAGGTGGGCAGCCATTGAGTTAGTCTAGGAGGCCACTTATCTTGGACTAGCACTGCTCGTGGACAATAGGTGGGACCAGAACTGAATGGGAGTAAAAGAGTAGGTGAGATTACACTTGGGAAATGATCTATTACTTTCAATGATCTCAATCTAACCCTTGAAAGAAATACCTATCCTTTTCACACCCGTTTTCTTGCAATGCCGTGATAAAGCTGAGACTCTTTGAATACCGCAGTCTCTGAAAAATCAATATTGTAAGTGACCCAAAGAGCATAAGAGGAATGTAGAGTGGATATAAGGAGGCCAAAGCATATTACTAATGATACCTTGCAAGCCCGAAGTGGTGTAAAAGGTATCATCCAAGAAATGTAAAGGGAGGGCAGCCAGTCAGGTAGTGAGAGCGAGGAACAACACACAGACTGCCTGAATGAACCACTGGTAACTCACAGAATGTTAAAAGATCTTGAAAGGGGCGGCTAGGTGGCAGTGAGTAGAGCGTCAGCCCTGGAGTCAGAAGGACCTGAGTTCGGATCCAGCCTCAGACACTTAACACACACAAACAAAAACCTAGCCGCGTGACCTTGGGCAAGTTACTTAACCCCAATTGCCCTCCAAAAAAAGCAAAAAAAAAGATCTTGAAAAAGGCTTCTGAGAGGTAAGAGTCTCTATGAAGTATTTATGGAAGGAGCACTTGACAAGAACTACACAGAGTGACAACACTGTAGTGTATCTGATTTAGAAGATTAAAGCTCTATAGCTGTAAGGGACCTCCGAGGTCTCCTATTCTACACTCCTCATTTTATAGATGAGAAAACTCAGGCCCAGATGGGATTATAGAGTCCTAGATCTACAAGGACCTCAGAAGTCATAAAATCCAACACCCTCATTTCACAACTTAGGAAACTGGGGTCTATCTAGAGAGGTTCAGTGATCTGTTTCAGATTACGCAGGTAGTTAGCATCAGTGGCAGGATTTGAACTCAGGTCTCTGACTCCAGTGTCCTTTCTATCTCTTTGAAAGAAGTACCCATAGCAACAAGATCCTAGATCACTTGGAACCCAGAAGACCTGGTGAGGCAGTACTAGCTTTGGAGTTGTAGGACTTGGCTTCCAAACCTATCTCTGCTACTTACCAGCTGTGTAAACTCAGGCAAGCCACTTTAACCTCCCCAGGCCTCAGGTTCCCAAAATGTAAAAAGGGGAGTAGGGTTTGGACTACATAGGCATCTAAAATCCCTTTCAGCTCTAGGTTAATGATCCTGTGACCTCTTTTGTGCCCACCTCCCCTTTGAAACCATTAAGACTCCAGGTGTATATTATTTTACTTTTGACTGACTTATCAAACTAAAAAAAATTCTACACTTCTTTGTCTTTTGCAACAGATGCTTATACATAAATTATAACTATCTTCATCATACTCTCTTTGCTTATGCTTATCAGAAGCAGAACAAGGGAAAATTACCAAGTCTCCCTCTATGACATTTCTCAACTACTTTGGGCACACAATGAAAGCAACTCTACTTATCCTTTTAAGCATCATTTCCACTACTAACAACCTTTTCTTCATGTTCCTGAAATTTCATTTTTAGAGCTATGTTTTACTCATGCTGCATAAGCAAGTAGATATGGCCCTGAAGAAAACAAAGAGGTCAAGGGCCACTGGCCTGAACCAAGTACTGAGGGCATAGTGGGACTGATTCTGAAAAGATCACAAACACGGCATGCTCCCAAGCCGTTGGGGGAAAAAAATCACAGACATTATCTTAAACCAGAAAAGGCAACTGAGAAAATATCAACTCATATGAATGCCTTCTGACCTCACCAAAACCTTTATGAGAGGACTCAGGTATTGAGGACATCCTTGATGAAAGCAGAAGGAAACAGGCAGTCTTTGCCAGACTAAAGTTATTTGGCAGTCTATAGTTATTTGACTTAAAGGAACAGACAATTCAAGACCCCACCATATTTGTCTGTTGACTACTAAAAATGTTATTTGATTTGACAATGACAATAGCTTTTAATTAATGCTTTAAAGTTTGCAAAACTGATCTCTCTCTACATATATGTATGTATACACACACACACACACACACACACACACACACACACACACACACACACACACACATATATATATATATTAATGCTCCCTTGAAGGCTCTCTTCCCGTGATATGTCCCCTGCACATCAAAAATGTACAAGATTCCTTGAAAGAACAATATCATTGTTCATTGATACACTGATTTATGAAAGCAATGTGGTACAGTAGAAAACGTGTTGGATTTGGAGTCAGAGAATCTGGTTTCAAATCCCAGCTCTGACACCTGTTGCTCAGTTGTGTCCAATTCTTCATGACTCCATGTGGAGTTTTCTTGGAAAAGATGCTGGAGTGATGTGCCATTTCCTTCTCCACCTCATTTGACAGATGAGGAAACTGAGACAAACAGAGTAAAATGAATTGCCCGTGAAATGTAAAATGAATTACACACACACACACACACACACACACACACACACACTCACACAGTAAGTGTCCAAGGCTACATTTGAACCCACAAAGATCAGTCTTCCTGATTCTAGGCCTGGTACTCTATCCACTGTATCACCTAGCTGCCCAGCTCTGACACTTCCTACCCAGAAATCCTTGGGTAAGTCAGTTCACCTGCCAACAACAGAGAAAGCCAGGAAGTTATAGAGATGAGGAGGAGACAAAAGATGATACCCAATGGGAAAATAGCAAATGAATAATGGCTAAATGTTGACTCAATGGAAACCAGTGACCATCAAGGGAACAAACTCAGACAAAGCAACACTATGATGCCACCAAAAGCCACTGGTGGCCCTACAATGTCAGAAGAATAATTTACCCCTCTATGCATATACTCTGACCACAAAAGTTCTCTGTGTCTCTTCATATGTGTTCACTGGCCACATGAATTTCCTGCTTATGTGTAACTATATATGTTTACTCTTTGTGTGGATGATACATTTGTGAAGGGGTATACACCAAGGTTGGAGGTGCAGGGAGGCAGGGGAAATTTTCCATTGCTATTTCCCTTCCTATGCTATTTCATTAAATGTCTTTGCTTTGAACTAATTGTATCAGCTGACCGACAAATATAAGTAAACACATCAATGGGGGCTCACAAGTTATTGTTTTGAAGTGAATATTCACAGAGTACTGTGAATCTGGGATAGATTTTTTTCTGAGGATTCCATGTATGAGAAGGGGATACATGAAATTCATAATGAAATTGGTTCAAGAAGATATGCTTCTCAGTACTGACATTTTAGAATCAAAAAACAATATAAGTAAAAAAAATCTGCCTCTGTCTCTTTGTCTCTCTTTCTCCTCTTTCATCTCCCTCTTCTTCTTCCTTTCCTCTTCCCCTTCTCTCCAGTTAATTCTTTATAGTCAGGTCTGGGCATCTAATGGGAAAAAAAGTTTCTGTAGCCTAGCAAAATGACCAGTGAATTATTCATGTAGTCACTGAACTGAAATCTGCAACTTGCAGCTTTCTTTCTGCTCCTGGATGACAGGTGAATATGGAATACAAAACCAAGTATTCTTCATAATACCCCTGTTGTTTTAGAGGTGGGAAGCATTTTGCCTAGGATGAGAGTTCTGTTCTATAGCTTTTAAGCTATCCTTAAAGTTGTGATGCCATCTGGGCATTAGAGATGATGATTTCTCTTACTGAGTTAGGGTGAGAATCAAGGAAGCGGTTGTCCCATTTGCACATGGTAGGTGCTTAATAAATGTTCTTTGAATCCAGTTTTTTTTTTTAAAAAAAAGAGTCTTTCCTCTACCTCCCCTTCTAACACTAATGATCCCTTCTACTCCAATGGCACTTTATGGGTTACAAAATACTTTCTTCACAATAATGCTATGAAGTGAATAATGCCAGGAGTATTTTATCTATTTTGCAGATGGGAAAAGGGCCAAGAGAGGAAAAGTCACTTGCCTCCAGTCAGACAGCTAACAAGTGTCAGAGTCTGTGCTTCGGAATCTACTGTCATTAGGGGAAGGGAAAGGAAGGGAATGTGTATTTATAGAACTCCTACTTTGTGCCGGGCACTGTTCTAAACATTAAAAAAATATTACCTCATTTCATTCTCATAACAACTTTGTGATGTAGGTACTATCATTATCACTATTTTACAGGTGAGGAAACTGAGGCTAGCAAAAGCAAAGTGATTTGTGCAGGGTTACACAGCTAGTAAATGTCTGAGGCTGCAGTTGAACTCAGGTCTTTCTGCCTCCAGGGCCAGCACTCCATCCACTGAGGTAACAGCTACCACCACCAAATGGGCCCCGTTATGATAATACCACAAGGCCTTGAAAATTCTAGTCATTAGAAATAACCTTCAATTTAAATATTAGTTAATGCCTTTTGCTTAGTAGCAACACTGGTAATAATCATAATACTACAAGTAATGTTACATAATTTTATTATACTGTATTATATACTTAGTATTCCATGTTATTAGTATAATAATAATAATATTTTATAGACGTTACAGTTGTAAAACATCTCTGGTAATATCCCCATGAGGTAGGAAGCTCAGTTATTCTTGTCTCCATATACAGTTGAGTGAACTAAGGCTTGGAGAAGTAATAACAATATTCTACTTAAGTACATATGAAACTTTAGAGGTTGGAAACCACTTTCAATTCAACTGGTATTTATTTTGAATAGTAGATTTTATTTATCTTTTGTTGTTACATCACCAAGATTTCCTTCTGTATCCCTTCTCGCCCTCCTCTCAAAGAGCCATCCTTTATAACGAAGAATTTTTTTAAGGAAGAGGAAAAAATCATCAAAACCAATCAATGCATTTTTTAAAAACCCTGACATTACATGAAATGTTCCACATCCACAAACTCCACCCCAAGAAAGACGACGAGTAAGCAGTGGTATCTTCTCAGCTCTTTTGGAGGACCAACCTGTGTCTTTAAGCTTTCACAACAGTTTCCATTGTTTTGTGGTTGTTTTCTTTCTATATACATTGTTGTGGCTGTTGTATAATAAATCAACAGGCATTTAGTAAACACTTACAACTTCCTAGGGACTGAGGATATGAACACAGAGAATCACACAAACTCAGGGAGTTTACTTTCTACTGGGAGAGAATGTTTATTTATAATAATCCTAAAATGGAGACAAAGGCCATAATTATTATCCCCATTTTGTAGATTAGTAAAACAAAACTTAAAGAGACAAACTGTCTTGTCCAAGGAGGAGTTGGATCTTTCAGAAAAGTCATGGATAGTGCTTTTCCTTGAGATTATAAAAATGGAAGAAAAATAGTTCCTCTCCCAGTGTACCAAATAACATCCCACCCCACTTCAACCCCCCCCATAAGATCCTCAATTTAGAATGAGATAGGTTTGAGTTCCTTTTTAATAGATGATGAGACTGAGGCCCCCAGAGGTTAAGTAACTTGCCCCAAGGCATCCAGGGAGTAAGTGGAAGAGCTGGGACTCAGACCCCGTCCTCTGATTACAAAGCCAGCTCTCTTTTCAAAGCTTTCCTAAAACTTTCAACTTAAACAATCCAGTGATGCTTCAGTGCCCAAGCAGGCCTCCCTCCCCTTCTCCCTCTGGCCAGCTGCTCTAAGCTTTATGCAAATAACAAGCCCCAAACCCAATTAATTGCTATCCTTATGGCGCGTTCTCATCTTAAGTGCTATATTATAAATGCAGCTCCTGCCGGGCCTCCCACAATAGAAGTACTTGGGATACTTTGTGATCCCTATTTTTGCTTTAACTATGACAGAAAGGTAAGCCATGGGCTCTTACAAACAGGCTCTGGCAGTTAGTCGGCAAGAATGTTTTTTGTTGGCCTGGCTGACTTGGTATGAAAAATGGTTTTCAATGGCTGGGAGGAAGCAACATATAAGAAAAAGGCTTTGAATCCTAGCCCGACCAGTGAGAGGCTGTGTGACCTTGGACAACGGATTTCATCTGAGCCTCAGTTTCCCCATTTGTCAGGTGGGGATGGTATATCCTTCCCTATACATATACAAGACAGTCTCTGAAAACTGTCTGTGAGGCAAAACTCCATATAAAGAAAGCCCTATCTCCATTCATTTTAAAGAAGGAAAATTATGGAACATTATTGGACCCCTCAAAAGTCACCCCCTTTTTACCCAAACACACACACACACACACACACACACACACACACACACACACACACACACACATCTTTCAACGAGCATTTAGCTAAAAGCTGATGGGTGAGTATTGAAGTAGACAGAATTGAGAAGCAATGAGAAGCCTCAGCTGAGGGTAAGGAAAAGTGTCTAGATGGAAACAACAGAATGTATAAGGTATATATAAGTATAAGGTATAAGAAGACTGGAAAAGAGGGAAGATATGTTACAAAGGGCTTTAAACACCAAACAGAGAATGTTATATTTGATCTTGGAGGTGATTAGATGGAAACTCCTTCAGAGTAAAGCCTGGAGATCATTAGCCAGTAGACAGTTATTTAAGTGCCTACTGTGTGCCAGACACTATGCTAAGCATTGGGGAACTACAGGAAGGCCAAAAAACAGTCCCTGCTCTCAAGGAACTCAGTCTGAGACAGCATGCAAACAAGAGAGTTCAAACCAGATGTAGACAGGATAAATTGAAAATAATCACCATAAGGAATGCCCTAGAATTAAGAGGACAGGGAAAGACTTCTTGCAGAAGGTAGAATTTTGACTGGGACTTGAAGGAAGCCAAGAGAGAGATGAACAAGGAGAGCATTCTGGGTATGGAAGTCAAGAGATAGACCATCATGTCAGATGAAGAGCAAGGAAGCCAGAATCACTGGATTGTGGAGGACATGGTCAGGTAGGAAGGGAAGGGGTAGGGTGCAAGAGAGTATAAGGTACAAGAAGACTGGAAAAGAGGGAAGATATGTTACAAAGGGCTTTAAACACCAAACAGAGAATGTTATATTTGATCTTGGAGGTGATAAGGAACTCCTGGAGTTTACTGAGTTGGGGGAGGGGGGAGAGGGAATATGGTCAGACCTGGGCTGTAGGAAGACTAGTTTGCCAATTGAGCAGAAGATAGACTAGAGTTAGGGAAGAGACCCAAGGCAGGGAGACTCACTGGCAACTATTATAGTAGTCCAGATGTGACAAGATGAGGGCCTGCCCCAGAGTGATGATAAGGCCAGAGAAGAGGAGGTGAACAAGTGTGAAAATTACTTTGGGCCAATTCTGAAGTGGGGTGCATTGATTTTAGAAGAGCACATGCCATTCCTGAGTTTTCCAAGGTTGATGGCGTTTAAGGATGAAAACAAGAGAAAGCCTATCTTTACAAGTACAGAGCCTCAAAAAGTACTTCACTGATTATTCAAATATGTATTTTTATATTTATATACACATAATCATATGTATATATTTATATGTACATATGCAAATACATGTATATATTTATTTCAGCAACTATACATAAATACATATTTTAGTTCTAGTGTTTTTAAATTTAAGTAATTTTTGTCAATTACATATAAAAGAAATTTTAACACTTTTTTTCCTTTTAACATTTTGGGCTCCAAATTCTCTCCTTTCCTTCTCATACTCCTTCCTCCTTAAGAAGGTAAGCAATATAATTATACATGTAGAGTCTTGCAAAACATTCTTCCGTATTAGCCATGTTGCAAAAGAAAACAGACCAAAAAAAACCAAGAAAAATAAAGTAAAAAAATATTCTTTGATCTGCATTCAGACTCCATCAGTTCTTTCTCAGGAGGGGATTAATTTTTATCATAAGTCCTTCAGAATTGTCTTGGATCACTGTATTTCTGAAAACTGTCATTCACAGTTGATCACCATGTAATATTGCTGTTGCTAGGTACAATGTTCTCCTGGTTCTGCTCACTTCACTTTACATCAGTTCATATAAGTCTTCCCAGGTTTCTCTGAAACCATCCTGCTTGTCATTTCTTATAGCACAATAGTATTCCATCACAATCATATACCACAACCCATTTAGTCATTCTCTAATTATTAGGCATAACCCCGATTTCCAATTCTTTGCCACCACAAAAAAGATTATATATATATATATATATATATATATATATATATATATATATATATATATATATATATACATATATTGTGCATATAGGTCCTTTTCCTTTGATCAATTTGGTGTACAGACCTAGTAGTGTTATTGCTGGGTCAAAGAGTATGTATGCTCTTTGGGCATAGCTGCAAATTACTCTCCAGAATGGATGAATCAGTTCATAAGTCTACCAGCAATGCACTAGAGCCCCAATTTTATCGCATCCCTTCCTTTTCTGTCATATTATCCAATCTGATAACGTGAGGTAGTATCACAGAGTTGTTTTAATTTGCATATCTCTAATTGATAGTAATTTAGAGTAATTTTTTTTACTATAGATAGGCTTCAATTTCTTATGAAAACTTCCTGTTCATATCTTGACCATTTATTAATTGGGGAATGACTCATGTTCTTACAAATTTGACTTAGATCTCTAAATATTTGAAAAATGTAGACTTTGTCAGAGAAACTTGCTATAAAAAGGTTTTTTTCCCCAGTTTCCAGCTTTCTTTCTAATATTGGCTGCAATGGTTTTGTTTGTTAAAAAAAACCTCTTTAATTCAATGCAATCAAAATTATCTATTTTATATACTGTACTGCTCTCTATCTCTTGCTTGGTCATAAATTCTTCCCTTATTCACAGATCTGACAGGTACAATATTCCATGTTTCCCTAATGTTCTTGTATTATCCTGTATATCTAAATTATGTACTCATTTCAACTTTATCTTGGAATACAGTGTGAGATGTTGGTGTATACCTCATTTCTGCCAAACTCCTTTTCAGTTTTCCCAGCAATTTTTGTGAAATAGTGAGTTCTCCCCAAAACTTAGATCTTTGAGTTTATCAAACACTAGATTACTATGGTCATTTACTACTGTGTATTGTGTACCTAAACTATTTCACCACCACTCTATTTCTTAGTCAGTACCAGATTGTTTTGATGATTACCTCTTTGCAATACAATATGAGATCTGGTACTGATAGGGCACCTTCCTTCACTTTTTTTTTCATTGATTCCCTTGATATCCTTGTCGTTTTGTTCATCCAGATGAATTTTTTATTATTTTTCTCACTCTATAAAATAATTTTTGGTAGTTTGGTAACAGCACTGAATAAGCAAATTATTTTAGGTAGAATTTTAATTTTTAGTATATTGGCTCAGCCTACCCATAAGCAATTAATATTTCTCCAATTGTTTAGAACTGTCTTTATTTGTATGAATTGTTCTATAGCTGTGTTCCTATAGTTTCTGGGTTTCTCTTGGCAGGTAGATTCCCAAGTAACTAATATTATCTATAGTTATTTTAAATGGAATTTCTCTCTCTCTTGCTGCTGGACTTTGTTGGTAATAAATAAAAATGCTGATGACTTGTGTGGGCTTATTTTATGTTCTGCCACTTTGCTGAAGTTAATTATTTCAACCAGCTTCTTAGTTGATTCTCTAGGTTTCTCTATCATATCATGCACAGTGATAGTTTTATTGCTTTATTTACTATTCTAATTCCTTCCATTTCTTTTTCTTCTCTTATTGCCATAGCTAGCATTTCTAGTGCAATACTAAATTTATAATAGTTGTGATAACGGGCATTTTTGCTTCATCCCTGATCTTATTGGAAAGGCTTCCAGATTATCCTCATTACAGATAATACTTACTGATGGTTTTAGATAGATATTACTTATTTTAAGGAAAGTCCCATTTATTTCTATGCTATTTCTAGTGTTTTTAATAGAAATAAGTATTGTACTTTGTCAAAAGTTTTGATTCTATCTATTGAAATAATCATATGATTTTTGTTAGTTTTATTATTGATGTGGTCACTTATACTAATACTTTTCCTAATGTTCAACCAGCCCTGCATTACTGGTATAAATCCCGCCTGACCATACTATATGATCTTTGTGCTACATTGCTGGAAATCTCCTTGCCAGTATTTTTTAAAAACTTTTTTGCATCAGTATTCATTAGGGAAAGTGGTCTATAGTTTTCTATCTTTGTTTTTGGTTTTCCTGGTTTAGGTAATCAGCACCATATTTGTGGCACAAAAGGAATCTTATAAAATTCCTTCTTTGCCTTTGCTTAGACTCATTTTTTGCTTATTTTTCCAAATAGTTTTTTTTTTTTGCTTTTTGGAGGGCATTTGGGGTTAAGAGACTTGCCCAAGGTCATACAGCTAATAAGTGTGTCAAGTGTCTGAGGCTGGATTTGAACTCAGGTCCTCCTGATTCCAGGGCAGGTGCTCTATTCACTGTGCCACCTAGCCACCCCCAAATAGTTTTTAATAGTATTATAAACTGATCTTTGATTTGAATTTAAGTCTTCCAGACTCCAACAATTAGAAATTGTTCTTTAAATGCTTGTTAGAATTCACCTATGAATCCACTGGGTCCTGGGGACTTTTTATAATTTTTTTTTTGCATCACTCTCATTTCTTTTCCCAATTTCCTCCCTATATCTTTTATTCAACTTTTAAAATCCTTTTTGCACTCATCCAGGAATTCTGTTTGGGTCTATGACCAATTCTCATTTTTCTTCAAGGCTTTGTATGCAGTTATTTTGAATTTGTCTTCTTCTGAGTTTGTGTTTTGACCTCCCCTGTCACCATAATAACTTTCTATGGTTAGGTTCTCTTATTGTCACTTGCTCATTTTCTAGCCTATTTCTTGCATTTTAACTTTATGTTAAAAGTTGAGTTTTTCTTCCCATGGGGAGGGGGCACTGTCCCAAGCTTTAGGCTTTTTGTACAGCTGTTTTCAGAGCTAGTTATAAGGGGTCTATAAGTTTTTAGTTCTTCCAAAGATGGAATGACAGAAAGTAAGGTGTGGTTTCTGTTCTCCTGGTCTGTGAGAGATCACAAGCACTCTTTTCCACCTTGGAACAGTGACCAGGTCCCCTGCTTCCCTGCATCTACAAGTACTAGTGCTCCTCTTCACCCTAGGATTTCAACCCAGAACTGTGCATGGACAATGTAACAGGATCCTGAACCCAGTGTCAGCAAAGGGTTCCCTGAAATCTACTTCTGACTAGGGGATTCTATCCAACCCCCTTACCATATGGAGGCTGAGAGCTCCCAAAGCTACTGCTGCCACTGATGCAGCCAACTCCAAGGCCTGCTGCTGGCTTACAGGGGCAAAATCTCTAGGGCCAACCAATACCCCAGTGAGATAGATCTTTCCTGTCAATCTCCTAAGTTGTCTTGGGCTAAAAAATGGTTTAACCCCAACCGTTTGTTAGTCCTGCCTCTCCAGAATTTTACTTCTGGCATTATTTTAAAGTTGTTTGGAAAGGAATTTAGCAAAGTTCAGGTGAATTCCTGCCTCTACTCCACCATCCTGGCTCCACCCATCGTGTCTAGTGTTTTAAGTGGTAAAGTGTTATGTACCATAAGTGACAGCAGTAACACAGATGAAAGAAAGTAGGCCTCAGTTAAGAAGAATTAGATTCAAATCTCACCCATACCCCTCATCTTAAAGAGAAGGAAATTGAAGCCCAGGGAAAAGTGACTTGTCATAAGGGAGTTAGTTACACATAAAGTTTAGATAGAATAGAAGAGACCTCAGAAACCATCTAGTTCAACCCATCCTCATTGTACAGAGGAAGAAGGCTGAGGGATAGGAAGTGACTTGTCCTGAAAGAGCCAGTCATACATAGATAGACTTTAACAATGAAAGAGACCTCATGAGTCATATAGGTCAACCCTCTCATTTTACAGAGGGGGAATATAAGGGTTACACAGAATTATGATGATTGTTGTTATTAGCTAGTCTTTACATAGCATTTTAAAGTTTACAAAGCATTTTATACATGTGAACCAATTTGATCCTTGTAACAACCCTGCAAGGTAGATGCCATTATGTCCATTTTATAGAAGAGGAAATCAAGGCCCTAAGAGGCTAAATAACTCACCGAGGTTGACATAGCTAATAAGTGTCTGAGGCAGGATTTTAATTCAAGTCTTCCAGACTTCAAATCTTGTGCTCTATGCACTAAGGCATTTAAATCCCAGAGGTGGGGGGTGGCTAGGTGGCGCAGTGAATACAGCACTGGCCCTGGAGTCAAGAGGACCTGAATTCAAATCTGGCCTCAGACACTTCACACTTACTAGCCATGTGACCCTGGGCAAGTCACTTAACCCCAATTGCCCTGCCTTCCACCCGCCAAAAAGCAAAAATAAATAAATAAATACCAGAGGTGGGATTTATATTCATCCCCTTTGACTTTAGAGGCCAGCGTACTTTCCACTATACCACATGGGTTTAACCTTTTTACTTTTAAAGACAAGGCAAAAAAACTTAAGTTTAAAAATTAGTGAATCTTCTAACCAATATTGTATACTGTATTCTCGATGTGTATGTGCATGTATGTGTATTTGTGTGTATACACTGTATATGTGTGCCTTCTGTCTTCTATATGAAGGAATTTGTCCATAATAGTAAAAGACTGTCTATATGAATAGTTACTATTATTATTTTTTTAAAGCAATTGGGGTTAAGTAACTTGCTCAAGGTTACACGGCTAGTCATGATTTATGTGTGGGTGCTCATTTTCTGAGGCTGGATTCGATCTCGGGTCATCCCAACTCCGAGGCCAGCGCTCTTACTCACTGCACCTCCTAGCCGCCCCTACTATTATTTATTAATGTAAAAATCCATAAAATACAGTAAGGAATGGGTATTTTTATGTAGCCCACAGTCTAAACAGATCTGACCTTAGAGAGTCTGGGTTCAAATCCATTGAGACTTTGGAGCACTTTATTTCTCTGATTCACTTAATTCCCCACCTAATGAGAATATTTTGAACTTCCAAAAATTTACTCAGAACTAGGTATTCAGGGACGGATAGGTGGCACAGTTAGTAGAGCACCAGCCCTGAAGTCAGGAGGACCCGAGTTCAAATCCGACCTCAGAAACTTAGCACATACTAGCTGTGTGACCTTGGGCAAGTCATTTAACCCCAATCGCCCTCCCAAAAGCAAAAAAGAAGAACTGGGTATTCAGTTGCTCATCATGATAAGAGATTCACATGAGATCATGGAAATAGTAAAAATATTTCATTGGGACGGAGGTAAACATAACACAACAGAAAACAATCTTAGTCACCATTTTGCAAGCCACTGCCATAGTGAATCTTACCTAATCTGGGAATCCTTAACAATGAGTGGGTGAAAAAACAAACCACAGGAATGATAAATATATTCAAAAAGAATAAGAGTGAGACAGCTTTCCAAAGTATACTAGATGCAGCTAAAGAAGAACTCAGAAGAAAATTTATATCACTGAAAATGTATATTAAGAACATTTTTAAGTCAATGAATGGAAAGCACAATTACAATTCCTAGAAAATACATTAACAACAACCCCAAAACTAGTACAAAAGAAGAAATTTTGAAACTTGGAAGAGAAAAAGAAAAACTTAAAAAGAAAAAGACTATAGAACTTATTAGTAAAACTAAAAATTTTTGTAGGAAAAGATTAATGAAACTGATAAACAATTAGCTACCCTGTTTAATAATAACAGCCAGCATTTATATAGTGTTTTAAAGTTAGCAAAAGCTTTACATATTAACTCATTTGATTCTCACAAAAATCCTGGGAGGTAGGTGAGATTATTATCCCCATTTTATAAATGTCTACACTGCAAGAAATTAAGAAATTTGCCCAAAGTCACATAACTAGCAAGTGCCTAAGGCAGGACTCAATCTTAGGTCTTTCTGACTCTAAATCCACCATTCTAATTAGTACTCCACCTACTAAAAGAGAATTCAAAGGAAGTTGATGGATCCTTTAAAAGGTATAAAATATCCACATTGATCAAACAAGCAATTGTGATATTAAATGATCCATTTTCATAAAATGAAATTGACTAAGCACAAATTAATTACCAAAGAAAACAAGTTATGTTATAGTAGGAATTCCTTTCATGTATTGGTTAGATTAGATGAAAACTGAGGTCCCTTCCAGGTTTCAAATTCTTTTATTCTGTGAAAACCCCTACATCAGAGGGATTTACAAGCACATGGCATAAATCCTTTAAAGAGCAATTAATATCTATGGTACAAAAACTATTCGGAAAAGCAGAGACAGAAGGCATGCTACCAACTTCTTTTTATGAGGAAAATACAGCCCTGAAACCCAAACTGGGGAGAGATGAAGCAAAGAAAGATAAGTGTAAACAATCTTACTGATAAATATTGATGCAAAAAAAATTCAAAGAAAATCCTAAAGCAACATTTCCAGAATAACTAAGATTAATACATGCCAGGGATGTATGGACAGCTAAAAATGAGAAAGCAAGCATAATTAATTATATTAACAACAGATTTTACAAAGAATGTACAATTAATTCAATAGATACAGGAAAAAAACCTTCAACTAAAATATAGTTCTCATTTGTGGCTTTTAAGAATTTAATAAAGCATTGATTCTTCAATGTCTAGTAATGTTTAGTATGATAAAAAGTATATATCTAAAGTAATGTTTAGCATGATCAAAGAATATATCTAAAACCAAGAGCTAGCATTATTTCCATCAGAGTAACATGCTAAAAAGTCTTCCTAATACAAACAGGAATAAAGCAAGAATGCATCCCCCCGCCAAGTTGTTAGCTGGCATAGCTTAAAATATTAGCTCTAGCCATAAGAAAAGAAAACAAAATGGAAGGCATAAATGTCAGCAAATAGGAAACAAGATTATCTATATTTGCAGAAGCCATCATGGTGTACCTAAGAAACTCCAGAGAATTAGCAAAAAAAAAAAAAAAACTAAGTTAAATCATTAATAGTTTCAGTAAAGTAGCAGGATACAAAATAAATAAACATATCAGCATTTCTATATAACACCATTAACAGTTCTAAACATTCCAAATCTATCTGAGGGGGGGCAGAGCCAAGATGGCAGAGTAGAAGCACAAACTTGGCATGAACTCCCCCCCCAACCACTTTCAATACCCATGAAAAATTACTCTAAACAAATTTTAGAGCTACAGAACCCACAAAGTGACAGAGAGAAACAAATCTCCCAGAAGATAGCCTGGCAGGCCGACAGGAAAGGTCTAAGAGAGAGGAATTTATTGGGTGAAGGAGAAAGGGAGAGAGAGATTAGGGTAAATTAGCTCCTATAAAATAGGTAAGAGAAAACTGTTACAATGGAGGGGAAGAGCAGGAAGGTGAAAGGGAATGGGACAACCTTATTCTCATTGAACTTGGCTTAAGAAGGAAATAAACACACACCATTGGGTATCTTACCCTACAGAAAAATAAAGGGGTAGGGGATAAGAGGGGGGATGATAGAAGGGAGGGCAGATTGGGGGAGAGGGTAGTTAGCAGCAAACATTTTTGAAAAGGAATAGGGTCTAAGTAGAAAATAGAATAAGTTGGGGGTGGGATAGGATGGAGGGAAATATAGTTAGTCTTTCACAATATAACTACTATGGAAATGATTTGGGTAACTACACATGTACAACCTATATTGAATTGCTTATCTTCCCAGTGGGGGGGTGAGGAGGGAAGAAGAGAAAAAATCTGGAACTCAAAGTTTTAAAAACAAATGCTTAAAAATTGTTTTTTACATCCAACTGGGAAATAAGATATACAGGCACTGGGGTATAGGAATCCATCTTGCCCTACTAGAAAGTTAGGGGGTGTGATGGTGGAGGACGTAAGAGAGAATAGATTGGGGGAAGGAGTGTTCAGTAGGCTTGCTTTATTGGGGTAGGGGTAGGGGAAAGAAGGGGAGAAAAACTATAACTCAAAATCTTGTGTAAATGAATGTTGAAAACTAAAAATAAATAAATATTTTTTAAAAAAGGAAAAAAAACATTCCAAATCAGTTGTACAGCAGTACAAACAAAAGCCAGGAATGATTTACAAATGCCGTAAAAGATTTGGGAGTTAATCTATCAAGACACATACAAGGTTTATATGGACAAAATTATCAAACACTCTTTATAGGTATAACATGCTTTACAACACCCAGAGCATACACCAGAACCTTCCTGGCAACTTCCAGGGAAATATGTGGCTGAATGTCAACAGGGCTTTGAGATGACAACATATTTGCCAATGAGCAGGAAGAGTCACTGACTCAAGGGGTCTCACTAGAGAATGATTCTACCCTCTGTCTCTCCCCATCTGCCAAATGAGTCAGAATTATTCGACCCTCTAACTGGATGGCTCAGAGAAGAACTTGGTGTCCGTCCACCAACCTGGCAGCATGGTGGCTGCTCACACACGGCAACTAAAGTAACAGTGCTGCCTAGGCAAGCAGGAATCTGAGTTTTAAGCTGCTTGTTCTATTTATGTCCTGAGTATAGGGGACCAAACAGCAATTCTTAGAAGGACATTAATAGCTTTGGGGGCAAGTATGTGAGTTCAAGAGGTTGTCAGATCCTGGGTCTTTCAGTGAGAGCTGACTGACATCAGGTGAAGTGTTCCACAGGTATACCTTCCTTAGAGAAGATGACAGAAGTTAGAATCTTCTGGGGCTGATTTTGCCAGAAAACATGGACCTAAGAAGGAACTGTTTAGCAAATATAGAGCCAAGGTTCAAGGTGAAATGGTGAAATGCTAATTTAGCAATCTAAAAGATCGTTTCATGGGCAGCTAGGTGTCACAGTGGCTAGAGTGCTGGTCCTGGAGTCAGAAAGACCTGTGTTCAAATCCAGCCTCAGAAACTTACTAGTTGGGTGACCCTGGGCAAGTCATTTCACCCTTTTTGCCTCAGTCTCCTCATCTGCAAAATAAGCAGGAGAAGGAAATGGCAAACCACTCTGGTATCTTTGCAAAGAAAACCCCAAGTGGGGTCATGAAGAGTTGGGCGTGATTGAAAAAACAACTGCAAAACAGCAAAGATCCTTTCATGTCAGGACAGTTTGTGCCTCAAGAGAATATAGCAGTAGTTGGAAGATACCACATCTTGTTTTAAGTCTTTTACCATGTTATGCATCACATTTGTATGGAGAAAATTAATAGCTGTCCTATATGTGATTTACATTGTACCTTTCTGCTCTTTTATTTGTGGTGGGAGGGAGGTAGACATGAGCCAACTTAATCTTTCAGTGGCTTTACTTAGAGTACCTGATAAGAGACTGGAGAGCCAAATGCATCAAGTAGAAAAGTTTAAGCTGTCTTTTGGGAGGGCCAAGCAGCTTCCTCAGAACAGAACCCAGGCTGTGTGCCTGTGTCCAGAGCTGAGATGGACCAGTTGGTATAGAGAAAGAAGGCAAGTACATGCAGCCCCTCATTGATTGGTTTTTATTATCAAAGAAAAATAAAGTGAGAACTACATAATTGAAACAAGAATAAGTGCTCATGGTTGCACAATGCCAATAAAATAAAAATGGTAACACCTAAATTGACAGATTTAATGCTATACCAATCGAATTATCGAATTACAGATATGTAGAACAAGACAAAATGAGAAGGAAACGCTTTTGGAAAAACAAAAAGGTCTAGAATTTCAAGGAAAACAATAGGGAAAACTATGAATGAAGTAAACTACAAAGGAGCATTCATCAAAACGATTTGGTACCAGCTAAAATAAACAAACAAATGGTAAAGTAGATCACTGTGAGATAAGCAAGGAACATAAACAATGGAAAACAGAATTTTAGGGTTTGATAAATTCAAGACTATAAAGTACTCCATAATGGATTCCCTTTTTGACAAGAGCAGCTAGGTAAGTGGAAAACAGAAATTCAATTTAAAACATCATCTACCATATTACCACAATACATCCAAAATGGGTACACAACCTAAATGTAAAAGGTCACATTATTTTAAAAGTTGAAGAGAATTTTTAAAAGGTACCTTTTACTATTCTGACTAGAAAGCAATTATTTTTACCACAGAGTTTATTGATATACTTTGTTTTTAATTGCCTATATTTCCCCTTGTAGCATTCCTTATCCCCTCACCTTGAGAGCCATCCCCTTTTAACAATCAATTTTAAAAAGAAAAAGAGGAAAAAAATTCAGTGGAACTGATTTATATTTATAGTTATGTCAATAGATATAGATAAACCCTGACATTACATGTAATGTTCCACACCTGTGGACCCTTTTTTCAAAGGAATGGGGAGAGGAAGCATGCAGAGATGTCTTTTCATATCTTTGGGTCGAACCCTATGTTTTACGATTTTGAAACTTTAATTATCCATTATTTAATGATGGTTGTTCTTTCCAGTTACATTGTTACATTGTTCTAGCCATGGTGCGTATTGTTTTCTTAAATCTGCTCTCTTTGCATCAATTCATATAAGTCTTTTCATGCTTCACTATATTCAAAAACTTTAACTGAATGATATTTCATTACATTTATGTACCACATTTTGCTTACCAAACCTCCAGTTAATGAGCGTCTACTTTGTTTTCAGTTCTTTGCTACCACAAAAGATGCTGCTATGAATATTTTGGTATATATTGAGTCTTTCTTTTTGTCAATGACCACCCCAGGTATATGCCTAGCAGTGGTATCTGCAGGCCAAAGAACATGGACATTTTAGCAACTTATTTATTGCTTTTGAAAATAATTTGCAACAATACATTAGTGTGCCTGACTTCGCACAACCTCATCAACAGTGGCCATTTCCATCTTTTGTCATCTTTACCAATTTGATGCTTGTGAAGTTGTTGTGACTTGTATTTCTCTTATTATTGGTGCTTTGGAAGTCTTTCTTGCAGTTGTTGATAATATGCAATTCTTTTCTTTTTTTTCTTTTTTTTTTGGGGGGGGGGAAGGGCAGGGCAATTGGGGTTAAGAAACTTGCCCAAGGTCACACAGCTAGTGTTAAAAGTCTGAGGCCGTATTTGAACTCAGGTCCTCCTGACTCCAGGGCCAGTGCTCTATTCACTGCACCACCTAGCCGCCCCAATAATATGCAATTCTTTAAAAAAAATTTATTCACATCCTTTCATAATTTATCTACTGGGGAACAGTTTTGGGCTTTATATATTTCTATTCATTATTTATACATCTTTGATGCAAAACGCTTACCTGAGAAATACTAAGATTTGTTTTTTCACTTGACCATTCCCCTTTATTATCCCAGATACACTAATTTTGTTTGTACAAACGCTTTTCAATTTCATGTAATCCAAAGTATTTGTTTTGTCTTTGGTAACTATCTCTATCCATTATCTGGTTAAAAAGTCATACCTGAATGTATAGGATCTGCTTCGCTTATAATTTTCATGGTATAATCTTGAATATTCAGGTTACATATGCATTTTGAGTTTGCTATGGAATATAGTATAAAATTCTGGTCTAATTTCTGCAAGACTGCTTGCCAGGGTTCCCAATAGTTATCATGAAATAGGGAATTCTTTCCTAAATGACTTATGTTGGGGGGTTTATTAAACACTTGGCTTTAAGTTCCTTTATTTCTCATTCTCCTTTGTCTAATTTGTTCCACTGATCTCCTTTTCTATTTTTTTAAACACTATGAAATGGTTTTAATGATTTCTGCTAATTAATATAGTTTAAGGTCTTAAAAGGCTAATGTAGGTATAGAATTCTAAACTTTAAAAAAGGAATAAACAAGACCATAAAATATCTATAGATAACTTTGATTACAGAAATTTTTAAAAGCCTTTGAACAAAATAAATTCAGACCAGATGGAATGAGGAACTTTCTAGTAAGAAAGATATCAAACATCACTGATAAAAGTCAGATATTCAGAATATATAGGGGATTGACAAATATTTCAGACTAAGAGTCGCTCCTCAATAGATATTAGGTCAAAACAGATGAACACTTTTCAAATGATTTAATAACTATAAGTGGCCATTTGAAAGTATGCTTTAAATTATTAATAGTAAAAGAAACACAAATTAAATAACTCCATGGTTTGACTTTACTCCCTGAAAAATGACCAAGATGACAAAAGTGAGGAAAATCATGTGGGAGAGACTATGGGAAAATAGACATAATAATATAATAGAGGTGAAACTGAGAATTGATTCAACTTTTCAAATGTCATTTTGGAATGAGACCAAAAAAAGGGACTATTTATACTCTTTGACTCAATGATCTTCTTATTGTCTAGATATTACAAAAAGATCAAGGTGAAAATAGCACTAAAATATTAGTGGCAGCACTCTTTGGTGTATTAAAGAAATGGAAATGGGTATTCATCAACCAGGGCAAGACTGTAGTATATGGATGTAATGGAATATTGCTGTAACAGCTGGAAATAAGTGAGAAATTCAGAGGGGAGAAAAGAGGAGGATCTGGATGCACTAATTATACAGAGTAAAATAAACAGAAGAATAATAACAAGAACTATAATAATGCTAATTTTAAAAAATTCCAAAGTATAAATAGGAGCAATGGGTAGAAGGAATAGGGAAGCACAAGGGTTACACTATTAGGAAAAATAGCATTTCAACTGAAGCCACATGAGAGCCCTTGGCCCGAAGAGAGAAGATGAGAAAATGCATCACCATCCTGTAATGGCATGAAAGAAGATGACTGTATATAACATTGCACATAATGGGTTGATGTGTAAATTACTTTTCCTGAAATGCTTCCCATCCCTCTTCCCATTTCTATATTTTTCGTTGCCAGGGATGAATATGTGGATAGCAGATGATGGATGGAAATGAAGGTAATATCAAAACAGGAAGGACCAGAGCGATTTTGTTAAAGCAGTGCTCCAGGGGGTCCACACAGGTAAGTTGTGATCATGGGCAATAATCCTTTAGGCAACTTAAGCAGAAAAGGCATTCCTAGCTCCATGGGTCTGACCCGAAGCTTCCTCAGGGACTGGCACTAGAGACATTCAATATTATTCTGTGTTCAACAACAAAATTATATTGCAATTTAGACAGAACTGAGCAATTAATTTAACTTTCTGAGGTGGCTAATTTAAATACATTGACAGGCTGGAGCAAATACAGGGCAAGGCAACCAGAAGGGAGAGGGAGCTGAAGATGGGGCCCTATGAGCATCAGCTGAAGGAATGAGGTGCTTAGCCAAGGGAAGGGAAGACTCAGGGAGGGATAAGAGAACTATGTTCAAATGTTTGAACAGGGATCAGGCTCCTTCTGCTTGGCCTCAGAGGGCCAAACAAGGAACGGTGGATAGGAGAAGCAGTGATTTGGACTTGGTGTGAGGAGAAACTTCCTGGCAATGAGAGTCAATCAACAGTGGCAAGGGCTGCCCCAGGAACTGGTGGATTCTCCCCCTCACTTGAGGTAGCCAGGAAAACACTGGATGACTGCTTGTCAGGAACACAGTAAAATAGATTTCTATTCAAGGACAATTTGGACCAGATGATCCTCTGAGGTCATGGGATCACTGGGGATCCTGGACAAGGAGCCTGGAGGGAGTTCAGAAGCAGCAGCAACCTAGTATAACCCTTGCCTTTCACAGATTAGGAAACTGAGGCTCAGGGAAAGCAAAGGGCTGAGGATGAGAGATCAGAAAGGGAAGCTAAAGATCATTTAATCCAAAACCTTCTTTTTTAGGGAAAGAAGCTAAAGTACAGAAAAGTTAAGTGATTTGCCCAAGGTCTCACAGATAGACAATGGAAGAGCACTGAAGAGTTAATTCTAGAGAGACAATAATCCAGGAAGGAAACCAGCAATAAATCCTATGTACTCGGTGTCTAGATGTCTACACATGCATGGTTATGCTTCTTTGTGTCTAAGAAACAAGAGGAACGGGCGGCTAGGTGGCGAAGTGTGTAGAGCACCAGCCCTGGAGTCAGAAGGACCTGAGTTCGGATCCGGCCTCAGACATTTAAAACACACACACACACACAAAAAAAAAAACCTAGCCATGTGACCTTGGGCAAGTTACCTAACCCCAATTGCCCTCCAAAAAGCAAAAAAGAAACAAGAGGAACTGCAGATCCCAATGCAAAGAGGAAAATTCATCCACAGAGAGATCACTGAAAAGCAGCATTGGAAGGAAACAGGATTCTCAAAGGCTTCCAAACTCTGATTGCTATAATGAAAAAGCAAATGAGGAAGCATCTTGCACACTCCTGTCAGAGAGCAGCTGCTTTCAGGGGGCAAAAGAGCCAGACGTTTGTGGACTTGGCTGCCGTATGAACTCATTCTATCTGACCACACTTACTTGTTACAAAGGTTTTATTTTTTTCCTTCTTTTCTCTTATTATCTGGAGGGGGGTGGAAGGAGGGAAGAGGAAGAGTCAGGAAGAGCAATAACAAAAAAAAGGAGAAAAGGAAGCAGAGAAAAATATTTAAAATATATAAAAGAAAAGGAATTTCAGAAGAGAAAAGAAAGGACAACTATATTCATGTGTAGTATTTTGTAGATATTAAATATTATATGTTAATATTATAGGTACTTTATATATTTAAATCAAGTGACATGAAGATTTGTGGTTTAATTTTTTGGGTTTTTTTTTTTTTGGAGGGCCATTGGGGTTAAGTGGGTTGCCCAAAGTCACACAGCTAGTAAGTGTTAAGTGTCTGAGGCCGCATTTGAACTCAGGTCCTCCTGACTCCAGGGCCAGTGCTCTACTCACTGCACCACCTAGCCACGCCTTTGTGGTTTAATTTAAATTAAGTTCTACTGTATATATAGAAATGCTCTTTTTTGGTGCTTAAGCTCAAAATAAAATTTTACAAAATTAAATGACGGAACATAATAGATGCCACTAGACAGTATTTTGAGCCTTAGTAGACGCTATGCCCACTCTATGGAAGTTAGCCATGTCACGTGGCTACCCAAAAGGTCATCGGAGGCTGCACCCTGCCTTAATCAGCCCACAGCTAGAGGACTGGGTTAGAGTCCAGATACCATCATCCACAATGATGGCAAGATGGGGAAACACCACGTAAGGGTCCTTTTAAATACTGAGTTTGATTTTCCTAAAGAAGAGAACAGTTACTGAGGAACAAGATAAATGTGTTTAAGCATGAGAAAGGCCATCAAGTGAAAGAGGGCTGATTAGCCAATGAACTTGTTCTGCTTGGTGCTAGAGCTACAACAGGCAGAAGGTACACAGAGAGAGAGGCTTGTGCTCCCACACAAGTATTTTATGTTAGGATCTCATGAGAAAACCTAGATTCCCATTTGATTCAAATAGAGAACATGCCCCATAGAGAGGACGACAAAACGTACCTTCATCATGACAGACATAGGGGGCACTGGACAAATTGGGTAAGTGGGTTAGTTAGTTCCCATGAATTGCTTTTTTCCCTTTTTAAAAAGTATTTCTTGCCAGGGATGGCTATAGGGGGTGGAGAGAAGGTGGAATACATTTGGATAGGAGGGAAATATAAAAACGGGGGAGGTCCATAACAATTTTTTTAAAAGCCAGGCACCACAGGGTCCACACAGGTAAGTTATGATCATGTACAATCATCCCCCAGGCAGCTTAGGCAGAGGAGGCATTATGCATTTAATGTGAGGAATCCTGGTCAGCGGGTCCCTGGTACCCTGGTACTAGAGGCTTTCAGATTTTTTTTTCAACCCATAAAAACAACACATTCAATTTCTTTTTTTCTTAATTTTTCTTTTTTTCCCCCAAAGACTAATCATTTAAAAAAAAAAACAAAGACAATGCTTCTGCCTCTCCAATTTCCCCCAAAATGAGAAAGCAAGGAAAACAAAATCCTGCACTGGCCATATCCAAATAACACATGGCTCACTCTGCATGAATCTATCGCATCTTTATCAGGACTTCCATGATTCCCCTAGTTCGACTTTCTTCCCTGTGACTGAGTTCATTCAAGTGTTCCCAGGTTTCTCTGAAACCATCTCCAGCATTCCTTACAAGTTCCATAATACCCTATCATATATACCTTGACTTGTTCAGCCAACTGATTGGTATCCTTTCACCTTTCGATTCTTTGCCACCAAAAATGGAGCTGCTATAAATATTTTTATACATATGGGTCCTTTTTTTCTTTCTTCCATTTCTTTGGGTTCTAAACCTAGCAACTTGAAAGACCTAGCTCACATGCAAGAGAGATTATTATCCAACGAAACTGATCCAGAAAGAGGGGAAATAGGCATTAGCAGGGAAGCAAGCCTTAACTTTGATACCAGCATTACATAATTGGGTCTTATGAGAAAAAAGCCCTGATTTCTGACTTCAGATGAATTTAAGTAAAGAACAATGGGAGCCTCATAGAAGGAATAACAAAATACGTCTCCATCCCATCGAGGTGGCTTTGAAAGTCTCTGGGTAGGAGAGTATTACACACACTGGGTAGGTTAGTTTTCATCAACTGCTTTCTTCCCCTTTTTTTTGAAGTCTTTGTTGCCAGAGATGGCTAAGGGGGGGTGGGGGGAGGGAGGAAGAGTGGGATACGTTTGTCAAGGAAAGGAATATAAAAAACAGAGGAGGTCCATAACAATTTTTTTAAAAGCCAAGCACCACGGGGTCCACACAGGTAAGTTGTGATCATGGGCAATCATCCCCCAGGCAGCATAGGCAGGGAAGGCATTCACAGCCCTATGTAAGAAGCCCCGGTCAGCAGCTCCCTGGTGTCCTGCTACGATAGGCTTTCAGAGTGTTTCAACCCATAAAATACAATAATCCAATTTTTTTGGTTGTTTTTCACATTTTTTTTGTTTTCTTTTTCAGACTAATTCTTCTACACCTCTCACCTTCCTTCCAATTTAAGAAAAACCCCAAAATAAAACAAAATCGCCTGTTAGAACCATATCTTGTCAAGCAAAACAAATCCCTAAATTAATCATGTTCAAGCAATACATGTCTCAATCTGCATGAGGCCATTGCCTCTCCATCGGGAGATGTGTAGGAGATGTGTAGCCTACTTCATCGTGAGTCCTCTGGAATTGTGGTTGGTCATTGTGTTGTTAAGAGTTCCCAAGATTTTCAAGGTTAATTGCACAATTTTTTATCCCCTTAGTAATGTTCCCTTTGCTCTGCCTCAGTCCATATGAATCTCCCCAAGTTTCTTTGAAAACCATCCCCTTCATCATTTTTATGGCATAAGAGTATTCCATCATGTTCCCATACCTTAACTTGTTCAGCCATTCCCCAGAGATGGGCATCCCCTCAGTTTCCGATTCTTTGCCACCACAAAAAGAGCTGCAAGAAATATTTTTGTGTATATGGATCCCTTTCTTCTCTTTGGACCACAGACCTAACAGCAACACATCCAATTTCAGCTAGGATAGAACTAAGCAGTAAAATGTCTTTGCCCCCTTGGGAGGACTAATATTAAAAGGCGGGGACAAACAGGAGCGCATCCTGAGAAAGGTAACCAGAATGCAGAGGGTCCTGAAGACGAGGTCCTATGGGCATCAGCTGAGGGGATGGGATGCTTAGCCAAGAGAAGGAAAGACCTGAGGAAGGACAGAGAATTATCATCCAGTGTTTGAAGGGCTGACCCATGGGAGAGGGAACACACTTGTTCTGCTTGGCCCCGAGGACAGAACAGGGAACATCAGGTAGGAAGAGAAGAGAATTTGATTGATCTTGGTGTCAGGAGAAATTTTGTGACAATGAGAGCCATCCAACAGTGGCATGAGCTGCGCCCGCCCCGCCCTGAGCTGGAGGATTCTCCCCTTGCTTGCAGTCTTCACGTGGGCACTGGATGACTGCTTGGCAGGGACAGAATAGAGGAGATTCCTGCCGAGGGAAAAGTTGGCCCTTTGAGCTGGTGGGCTCAGTGGGGTCCTGGACCCAGAGTGAGGAGCGAGCTCAGAGCACATCGATTCCAACAGTCTCTTTTCCTTCCCACTGTTGACAGTTGCTGATTCTCTGATTTCAGCTCTCCTGTCTGCAGTCTGTCTCTGCACTGCCTCCATTTGACTCTGGGACCAGCTTCAGTTTTTCAAACAGCATGCTCTTAATTAAAAGGCACTGGCTACTCTCATCTCCTTTGGCATCCTTACTTCCAGCTCTTGCTATTTTTCCATTCCTGACTTCCAAGCCAAGCTCTAGAATTGACTATCCGCGTGACCAGGGGTCAAATATGTCACCTTTTTGAACCCAGTATCTTCCTTGGTAAACTTGTAATAATATCATCTGGACTTTCTGCCTAAGACCACTGCTGTGAGTAAAGTATTTTGTAACCTACGGTGCACTAGGTCAAGGTAAACACTGAATATTAGCTAAACCAAATGGTAAGCAGTACTGTACAACGAAAAGATTGCAGGCTATGTAGTCCGAGGACCTGGTTTCAGGTCCTCCTACCCGCGTAACCTCAGACAGTCACTAACCTCTCTCGGTTTCAGTTTCCTTTTCTGTGAAAGGAGACTTGACTAAATTTCTAGCTGAAGATCAAGATCCTATGATGTCACTTAGGCTGCTTTGGCCTCTATCCCATCATTTATAAAAAAGGGTGTCAGACTAGATGGTTTCTTCCAGATCTAAATCCATGCTCCTCTGAAGTCACTTCCCTCTCTGGCCCTCAGTTTCCTCAACTGTAAAAGGGAAGGGTTGGACTAGATAGCCTCTGAGGTCCCTTCAGCTCCAGCTCTAAAATCCTAGGTTCCTTCCCCTCCCAGGGCCTCAGTTTCCACATCTGTAAAATGAGGGGGGTTGGACTAGATAGCTCTGAGGTCCCTTCCAGCTCTACATCTAGGACCCCATCATCCAGCTGGCCCTTTATGCTACAGCCCAACATACTAGCATTCTAGGTACTGGCCTCATCTAGCACCTGGCACAAGCTCACTTAATGAGTATGAGAGAGATGGTTGGATGGGAATGGAAATCTTTCATTCTAGAAAATTCTCTAAGCTATATGTCAATATTAAGTTCAAGCACTGAAAGCAGAGTTTCTGGTCCACATGCCCTCATCTACTACAGAAATGTCTCCTCCAAGCCAAAAGCTTTGGGCCATTAGAGTGAATCACAAACCCACCAGAACCTACTGTGGAGTTGAAGACATGGTCTGCTGTCTTATTCAGCGTCTGGCCTAGATGCCCCACCAAGATAAACTTCTTTAAGAGTTTTCCCTTAGGAAGTTTTATTTCTAAAGAAAACCCTCTGCTTTTGTCAAACAATGGAAACTATCTAACCTTAGATTTCCCTACTCTCAGGAAATTTGGAAGCAAAGATCAGGCCTGCCTAGTTGTTCAGCTTCTACCTCATATATGTGCTAGCATCTAGGCCTTCCTTTACACTCCAAATATTGGAGTTGAGAGGGGCCTTAGAATCCCAGAGTCATCAATTGGCAAAACTGGAGGGGCCTTGTTCCCTCCCTCCTTTTCACTCAAGCTGAAGTCTGCATCTGGGCAGCTTCACTCTTTTGCTAGTGGTTCTGCCTTCCGGCCTCAAGAATCAGGTTAGTCCCTCTTCCATAGGGTCACCACAAGTAAATATTTCACAACAGCTAACATGCCCCCTAGGAATTCTCCCATCTCCAGGCTCTTCCCTGTGGCATAGCCTCTGGGCCCTTCCAACTGATCATTCTCCCCTGAACTGCTCCAGGCTGTCAAAGTCCTTCCTAAAAGACCCTTCCTTAAATTTTTTTTAAATGTTTCTTTCCTCCAGGGCAAAGTCACACATTAATTTGGCTGCTCAGTTCTATCTCAGCTGAAATATGAGACGTGGTTGTGCTTTTAAACAATGAATTTCAATGCCTGTAGTACCAAAGCACCAGAAATTTGGCTGATAAAGCTTATGGGCTTGTGGGGCTGTGATTTCCACCTCTACCTGGGAGATGATGACATATGATCGAAATTTGCTTGTGTGAATTACACAATACCTTTCAACTAAAAGCCAATTTTGCTTGTAAAGCTCTTTAAGATAACCCCTGCAGGGACTACTTTCATATGACCCAGAAATCCAAGGTACTTCTTAGAGGATTTCTCACCTCTTTGGCCAATCTCACCAAACTGAAGAGCCTGGCTTAGGCCACACACCCAGGCCAATGTCACCAATTCCCCTTTGCAAGCACATAGTTCACCCAACTCAAAGAAAAAGAAAGGTTTCTGTACAGTCAAAGAAAACAGAAGGTGACAGCTAAGCTTCCAAGGTACACATAAGATTTACAAGTGTACAACTACAAAAGAGACTCTTCACACAAATAAAGGGAAACAAACAATTTCAGGAATTATTATTATTAAGGGACCACACAGGACAAAACTACTTAAATTAACTCACAAATTTCATAACAGACAATCAAATTACTGAGTGGATACTTTTTATAATTAGATAAAGTTTTTAAAAAATCATTTGGAAGAACAAAAAGCCTAGAATCTCAAGGGAAATCATGAGAAAAAGCATAGATAAAGGGAGCATAGCATTGCCTCCCCTTTTAAAAAATTATACTATAAAGCAGTAGACATCAAAACTATTTGGTACTGGTTAAAATGCTGGAAAGTGTATAAGTGGAACAGTCAAGCAAAAGAGGAAATAAAAGGAATCAAAAACTGGACACCAGTGTTTGATAAACCCAAGAATATAAAGGACTGGAGAAAGGACTCTGTTTTTGACAAGAATTACTGGGAGAAATAGAAAGTAGCACAGATTCAATTTAGACCAACATCTTACATCATATACCACGTTAAGCTCAAAATGAATACACAACTTGAGTATTAAAAGTCACATGATAAAAAAAAATGAGAAGGGGGTGGGATCAGGTACCTTTTACGATTACGAGTAGGGAATTATGAACCCAACAAAGAATAGTCATAATTATTAGAGATAAAATAGACAATGTGGACTATATGAAAGTCTTTCTCATCAATAAAATCAGAATATTAACTAAAAAAAGGCCCTTTTATTAATAAAATCAACCAAGTCAAAATTAGAAGAAAAATGGCAGAGTAGAAAAAATGACTGGATCCAATGCCACCACTAAAAATCTGATCTCTCCAAAATATGCAAGAAATTGACATAAATATCTCAACGCCAAGAGATGTCCCCATATATATATATATATATAATGTGGTCAACGAGCAATTTTCAAAAGATGCTCAAAGTATAAATGACTACAAAAAATATGCTCTAAGGGGAGGCTAGGTGGCGCAATGAATAGAGCGCCGGCCCTGGAGTCAGAAGGACCTGAGTTCGGATCCGACCTCAGACACTTAACACACACAAACAAAAAAACCTAGCCGTGTGACCTTGGGCAAGTTACTTAACCCCAATAGCCCTCCAAAAAGCAAAAATATATATGTGTATGTGTGTGTATGTGTGTGTGTGTGTGTGTGTGTGTGTGTGTGTGTGTGTGTGTGTGTTCTAAGTTATTACTGGGAAGAAAAATGAAAATTCAAATAACTCTAAGATTTCACCTTATACCCTGCAAATAGGCTAAGGTTAAAAAAAAAAGATAGAAGTAGTCACTGTTTAAGGGACCACAGGCAGATGAGTTACTGTTGGCAAAATTATAAATTGGCCTACCCATTCTGGACTCACATTTGGAATTAAACAAGAAAAGTGACTGATACCCTGCCCTATACACTTTGACCCAGCAATCTCACTATTAGACACATACCTCCACAGAAGTTAATAACAGAAACAAAGGTCCCATTTACACCAGAATATTCATAGTATTATCATTTGTGGCAGCAAAGAAATGTAAACAAAATAGGTGCCCATGAATTGGGAAATGGCTTTTAAAAACCATGGTGTGTGGGTGTGCATGTGCACATTTGCACATGCATGTGTAATAGAATATTAGTGTACATAAGAAATTACGAATATTAAAAATTCAGATAAACTTGGGAAGATTTGTTTGAATTGATGATGATGAACAACACAGTGATAGGCAAAGGGGCTACAATGATGTCAATTAATTGCTCACCAAAAGGAAGTTGAATTCTGGATAACCTAAAGACCAGTGAAGGTCCGGAAGATCTCAGATAATGAAGTATTTTTTCTCCCCCAAAGCAGAGAAGTGGGGGACAACTGGGACAGATTATTGTATATTTTTGGCAGCCATAGTCTCTGTATTAGATGTCTACAGTTATCTATTTTTCTTTATTGAAAGGAAGAAGTCGGGGCGGCTAGGTGGCGCAGTGAATAGAGCGCCGGCCCTGGAATCAGAAGACCCTGAGTTCGGAGCCGGCCTCCCACACTTAATCCGCACAAACAAAAACCTAGCCGTGTGACCTTGGGCAAGTTACTTAACCCCAATTGCTTTAAAAAAAAAAAAAAAAAGAAAGGAAGAAGTCATTCTGGAGTGGGGCAGGGGTGGGAAATATCTATTGCAAAGACAACAGGCATTAATAAAATATACTGTTAAAATAAGAAAATGAATAAAGTTTGCAGTGCTCGTGGAAAATACCAATACCCAAGATGCATAGAGACAAGAGACAGAGAGCATTCTATATAAGAAACTGCAAGAAAATCATTTTGGCTGGAAGACTAGATGTAAAAAGTAAAGGGGCAGCTGGGCATAGGCAAGCAGAAGCCCACTGCTATCAAATGCACCCCCAAAGCCAGTTAGATCTCTGTGCACTCATTACACCAGCCAGCCATTTGCAACTGTCCAGTTACACCAGCCATTTTCAATGGAATTCAACAAATAAGAAGCAAGCACTGTGAGAGAGGCTTGATGCCCCCCAGCCCCCACCTCCCGCCACAAGCTATCTCCTTAGACCATTTGTGTTTTTTTTTTGTACTGCTCACCCATCTAGCCTCATACTCCTGCTTTTCCATGGGAAAGGGAAAAGTCTCACAGAGGGGGCTGAGCATTTTCCCAGATGCCTTCTATTTCTCAAAGGATGACCATCCTCTTTGGAAGCTTATGCTAGAGATATACACTGTCCCATTTTCAAGATATTTTTCCTCAAGTTGAGCTTCTGTGGGGTAGATGTTTTTGATCAGTGGGATCCCACATCCTTAAATTCCCTTCTTAGTGATATCACGTATCAAAATCAACACGTGTCAATAAAAGGCTAAAATTCAGTGTTATTTGTCTCAGTAAGGCTCTTACCAATGTTATTCAAAGCTATTTGTACAAAACCATAATTAGGGTTCTGTGGTGCAACAACCCTGTATGTTAGCTGAATACTGTACTATAAATATTATTCATATTCATAATTACTCCAGCTTTGTATCCAAACAGATGCACTCATTTCATGACAGATGCACGAGTGTTTGTAAGCTGAGCCATGTTTGCAAACCATCAGGGCTTTAGGAAAAATAAGCTCTCCCCACCCTTCATTTCTCCTGTGCCTTTTTCATTTCACCACAACCTCTTATGGCAAGCAAGGCAGGAATGATCATTCCCATTTTATAGATGGGGAAATTAAGGCTAAGAAAAGTGGCCTGATCATGGTGGCAAAACCAGGAAATGACACAGCAAGGATCTGAATCTAGGCTTTTTCTACCTTTGAAGTCAGTATTCTTTTTTCTTTTTTTCTTTTTTGGAGGGCTATTTGGGGTTAAGTGACTTGCCCAAGGTCACACAGCTAGTTTTTGTGTGTTAAGTGTTTGAGGCTGGGTTTGAACTCAGGTCCTCCTGACTCCAGGGCTGGTGCTCTATTCACTGCACTACCTAGCCACCCCATGAAGTCAGTATTCTTTAGAATATAGCTGTAGGGGCGGTTAAGTGGCACAGTGAATAGAGCACTGGCCCTGGAGTCAGGAGGACCTGAGTTCAAACCCAGCCTCAGACACTTAACACACACACACACACACACACACACACACACACACACACACACACAAACTAGCCGTGTGACCTTGGGCAAGTCACTTGACCCCAGTTTCCCTACCTTACCCACTCCAAAAAGCAAAAAAAAAAAAAAAGAATATAGTTGTATCTGTCAACATGCTACCTCAGGGACTTTGATTTTGTCGGTCCCAGCATCCCCTTCATGGTTGCAGATCTTAGCCCCTCTCTACTTGCATCTACTGGGCAGAGCCAACTACCATGAGGAAGTGGCAGGCAGGATAGAGGAAAACCTGACTCATAAAAGGAGGAGAGAGGGATAGGGTCCATGGTCAGACCTGTGCTTTAGGAAAATCACTTTGCCAGAGCATGGACTGGAGTGGGCTGAGATCTGGGCTGGGGGTGAGGAGGTGGTAGGGAAGGGAGCGGGGATAGGGAGACCAAATAGGAGGTTCCTGCAATAGAAGAGGTCCTGAACAAAGGCAGTGATTGTGTAGAGGGAAGGAGATCTAAGCAAGAGACACAGAGACAGTAGATATAGGGCGGTATTGTGAGGAGGAGGAGACACCGAGTTAGATAAGGATGGATATATGGCTCTTTTGTTGTTGGGGTTTCAGCATCACAAAGATGAGAGGGGAAGGAGCAGAGAGGGAAGCTTCCTATCACTGGGGGACAATTCAGGCAGAGTAGCAGTAGCTAGGAAGAACCCCACTGGTGAGGGCAGGTGAGGCAGAATGTTATGGGGCTCTTCTCTCCTCAAGGTCTTACTGACCTCACAGTTCCCCAGCCCAAGCCCCCTGCGCCAGGGGCCTCTTATGCCAGGCCCTAGTAAAGCTCATCCCAGAGTGGCAAGAGCACAAGTTGATACTGGTTCCACCAGGGCTTCCTAATTCTCAAAAAAAATCACTGTAACATAGACCTCCAACACTGATCTTTTCAATGCTACTATACTCACAATTCGCAGACCATTTTCTTGTGTCAAATAAGCTAACAGTATGACTACTTCCCAGTCGCCCCCTTTGCATAATCTCAAGCCACTTGCTTCTCTTTGCATCTATCCTGTATACCAGGAGATGGGAAAAGAAATCTATCTCCCCCCCCCCCCACTCAACAGCAAAGCCCCTAATACCATTCAGTTGGACTATGGGGTGCTTGGTGGGGAAGAAACAAGGTAAAACTGCAAAGCAGAGAAGCAACAACTTATGAAGGATCTCAAATGCCAGCCTAAGTAGTCTGAACTTTATTCAAAGCAACCGTGTCATTGAATATTTATAAACAGGATGGCTGTCAGAAGATGTGAAAAGAAGCTGTTACCTTAGACCACACAGGTGATAACAAAGGCCTATTAGCAATGGGGAATTCAAAGAAACATTTGTCATAGAGCTCCTGTCTGATAGGAGTATGCCCTAGCATTGACTTTTGCTTGGGAGAGGAGTCCACTAACTCCATACTAACAAGGACCTCTAGGGCAGGGGCTGCACTCTCCACAATGCTATGTCTATTTCCAGTCTAGGACACTTACAGAGATGAGGGCATGAAAATAATCTGTGGGTCCTCCTTCCTCCAGAGACAAACACTTTCTCCACAATACCAAACTGCCTCTCATGGAATCATTGACACATTTAGTGAGAAAAAGGCTCCACAGCACTCTCTTCACATGAGTTTCCTGCTAGAGAGTTGTTCTCAAGATAGGATAACAAGTACCATTTGCTGAAAACTGGCAACAGAATTAAGCCACAGCAGGTGAAGCCAAAGAGGTGCTGGGAAATGAGGTGGAGAAGGGGAGCCCTGGCATCAAAGAGCACCCCTTGGTCCTACGCAGGGCAACACTGAGGAAGCCAGAGAGACTGCGCAGGTCTCCAAAGGAAAGGAAGGTGGCTCCCTGTAGACACATCTCAGGACACTCTTAGAAGCAAGTTCATTCCGTGTCCATTAATTTATAAACAACTGATCTGTTTTGAGCCTTCTGAGACCCAGTGCTTAGAAGGGAAGTTGGTGACTTCTTTGGGGCAAGTGCCCAGATTCCATTTGAGTGGGAGCGATGAGCCAGAGAAAGGAGAGGTGCTCAAAGTGGACCAAGGTCCTCGGTGTCAGGGAGGAACATCAGAAACAAGGGTTTCAAAGCATTCAAGTTAAAAACCCAGTATGTTTGAGCCAGCTCAAACTGAAACCCAGCTCAGTGCAACCTTTTACACTTTGGAAATTATCAAAAGCTACAAATCAGAACTTCATTTTTTGTTTTGTTGATTGTGCAGATTTAAGAAAACTGTGGAGAAAGTATTAATAATGCAGATTAAATTTCAAAGTTGTCTAATTTCCCCCCCCAGAGAGCTGGTTGTTTGACATTTAGCAGTACCCCACTGGTCAGAAAGGATATTAGAACATACTTATCAAAGCTAGAAGAGATGTTGGAGAACAAGACATCCAACATGAGAGCTGGGGGGGGGGGGGAGACTACCTTACAGATGATCTAAACTGATCCCTTCCTAAAGGATTTGCCCCCTCTTCATTCCTTTGATTTTGCTTTCAAATAAGAAAGAGGTGGCTTATCAATCCTTTAGAAGCCCCCAAAGTTCACTCTAGAAGAATGCTTGGCTTATTCATAGAAAATAAAGACCACCTGATGAGGACAAATGCATCCATTAAACAGAGTTGGATTCAGACAAAAAAGCTGCCTGTCCAGTTACCTGGGCACACCTAATGCGTTTGCACTCTCTTGACACCGACCCTGCCAACCCTACAACCCAACAATGTACAACTCACAATCGTACTTGAACAAATGACAAAGGGGACTTGCCAGCTAAGGGCCACCTCCTGCACTGGGGGAGGGGGAAGGGCCTAAAGGTTTTCCTTGGAATTTGGAGCTGAAGCAGAAACTCTCCCCTTCACTACAGAGGAAACAGGAAGTTTCAAGTCTTCTGGTAAAGTCAATGGTTAGAAAAGGCACTCCCCCCACCCCCTAAACAAAGGAAGGGGTCCCTTTACTAGCAGGAGGTAAACTGCCTTCTTTGGTTAGATATTAACATGAAATAAGGCAGCAGAAATGGATGTCCATCAACAGAATTAGAAGAAACTGAGTGAGTTTTAAGAACAAAAGATTTGCTTATTTAAATTACAGTAGATGAAAAACAGCTGGGAATACAATTTTTATCTCAAACTAGAAAGCTACAAGTCTGTTAAATGTAATTATATTTCAACACACTTTCATCATTTCAAACTAAATTTGTACAATCATTTTTATTTGAACTAAAAAACTAATGGCAAGACATTATTATTGTTGTTATATTTCTTAGCTCTCTTGTATTCAGTTCATCCATGACATAGTTCAATGAGGTTTTCTACCATAGAGCCAAGCTGCCAATGAGCTATGGAGCACATGGCAATATCCAACCTTCAGTGTTTTTCAAAAACTTTAAAGCTACACCCTCCCTCCTCTCCCTGCTTTGCTTCTACAGGGCACTTTTACATTTGATTTTACACAAAGAGAAGGGAAGCTGGGGCTATCTGCAATTAAAATGGAAGCTTTGTGACTTTGGAGTCTCTCACCTGGGAATGACGGAGGTGAATGTGAGTAGTGAACTTCTCTGGGGAGAAAAAGAATCATTCCTAAATGTCCCTTTTACTCAGAAATGTACTTAAAAAATAAAGAAAGAAAGAGATCAATTGAAATTCAAAAGAACTATAGGGTAAAGGTGAACCTTATACAACTTTATCATCTCATCTAAAAACTTCTGTCAAATACAGTATCTATTAGTTCTCAGAGAAAGAAAAAGTGGTACATAGAGTAAGCACTTAAATGTTTGCCGAATAAATGAATGCCCCAAGAAAATAGTGGACTACATGACCTTTGAGTTTCCCCATTTCAAATCTAGGATTCTATAGTCAGATGAGAAGTGGCCTCATTGCCAGGAAATCCTGAGTTCTAGCCCCACCTCTGAAATATACTGGCTGTGTGACTTTAGGCAAGTCACCTAAGCTCTCAGGGACCCAAGCAACTCTAAGACTCTAAGTTACAGTTGTTGATCTGCACCCTGGTTCAGGTCCTTGTCAACTCACACCTGGATTATTGCAATAGCCTGTTGATTGGTCTCTCACTGGAGATCACCTTCCAATCAGTTTTCAAATTGTGTCCTATTAAAGCATAGGTCTGACCATGTCCAAATGTAGTGCATCTAAGAAACAGCCCTTTTTTAGATTAATACTATATAGAAAAGTTGTAACAAAAGTAGGGCCTGCTTTAGAGCAAGGAAGCCTTGGGTTCACATCCTGCCTCTGATTCATACTGACCATGAACAAGTCACTTAACATCATTCTCCATGGCCCAGGCAACTGTAAGACCATATCATCTGTGTAGCTCTTCCCGTGGATGAAATCGCAGGTCTGGCCCCAAAGCTTTGGAGCCAAGAAGACATGGGCTTCAGATTCCAGCCCTACTATGTATACCTGTGTGATCTTGACCAAGGCCCTTCCCCACTCTGGGCCTTCATTTTCTCATCTGTAAAATGAGGTATCTGGACTAGTCCCTTCTAGCTCTTGATCCAGTGACCTACTAGGTGCCAGACACTGTGCTGGATTTGGTGAAACAGCCTTTGTCCTCAAGGAATGGCTCAAACCACATAACATTCCCCACCTCCAGCCCCCAGGGCCATAATTTTACTGAAAATGGTTTTTCATTTTTGTGAATTCAGTATGATTCTACTCAAATTGCTTCTTCAGAAGAGTAGGGTAAGCCTGAACACTTGGAGATCTTACTCCTAGGCCATTTCACCTTTGGCTCTAAGTGGAGAAGGCAATCTGGCACCAATGACCAGGAGTCAGGACATCTAGTGGGGCCTGTTTCCTTCTCTGTCAAATGACAAAGCTGAATGATAGCAGATCTCTTCCAAGTACCCTTCCAGCTCAGCTTACCATAAAGCTTATGGACCATGAAATATATCAAGGACCTGAAATGCTTAAAGCCTATGTGGGCCTTTCAAAGAAATCTCAATTATAAAAGGAAAAATCAACAGAATGAATGATGTATGTTTCTGAGGAGAAAGGTAAATTCTCTGCAAAATCTCCCATGATTCCTAGCACCCTGTTGCTGGAAACCATTCCCTTCTGGGCTGCCCTGTTTATATACTTACCATGCTCTGACTTATGTTATTTTTAATGGTGTGTGTGTCTCTTATCTCCCTTCCCAGACTGTAAGCTCTGAGAAGGCAGAGTATATTCTGGTATCTGCCTCAGCATCAAGCACAGGAGTTTTACCTAGTAGATAAGGTAACTCAACTTATTAGAAAGAGCAGAGCATAGTGGATGGAGAGCCTGAGTTCAAGTCCCACCTCGAAACATACTCACTGGGCAAGTCACTTAACTACTTAGTGCTCTAGGCAACTGGTGCTGATCTGCATTGGTGGATGGAGTTTCCTCACCTGGGAATTCCCTATACCAATGAAATCTCATGGATCCCTTTACTATTTCTATGTACATGGCATTATGCTAGCATGATACAAAAGGTACATAGATAACTACAAAGAAGGTACTTTGAGGAAGGATCGAGAGTACTAACAGCTAAGTGAAATCAGGGAAGGCTTCCTACAGGGGGCCTTACCAGAGCTGAGCCCTGAAGGAAGTTCCAAATTCCAAGAAGTGAAAGTTAAAGAAAGTCTGCTTGGAGGAAGGAGCAAGCAGCTCGTAAAAGCAAATATAGGTTGAATCAAAACCAGGCCATTCATCCTTAAACTTTTCTCTAGACTTTGATTCTTCTTCCTTTCCCCAATGCCCTAAGGCAGGGGTTCCTAATCTTTTTGTGGGTCATGGACCTCTTCCGCATTCTGCTTAAGCCTAGGGACTCCTGAATGTTTTTAAATGAATAAAATAAAATACACAGAATTATGAAGGAAACCAATTACTTTCAACTACAGCTATCAAAATATCTGAGGGAAAAAAAACCAAAGTTCCCAGAGCCCAAGCTAACAACTTCCCCCATGTTTGAGAGGCAGCAGGGGCCTGAACAACGCTGACCAACTCAAATAGAAACAGGCCACCACACAGAACACAAGGGGCCCTCCCAGCTGCATACTGACTTGCAAAACCATGGCTAGATCTCTCTGTTCAATTGTATTTTTTTCTTTTGTTAAATATTTCCCAATGACATTTTAAGCTGGTTCCAGTCCAGTTGAGAGTGTTATATGTCGGGAGCCCTGTGAGGCCTGAAAGCCATACTGGACAACTCCACAGTACTTGAAAGTCAGAAAGAGCCGAGGTCAAATCCCTCCTCTGTCATTACCTAAGTGTGTGACCCGAGGTAAGTCACTTAACCTTTTTTGAGCCTCAGTTTCCTCTTCCATAAAATGAGGATAATGTGACCCGCCTTGCCCCATCATCAGAAAGCTCAGATGAGAAAATTTACTAATTTACTGTTGTATAAATGACAGTTATAAATATTCCTAAATGTTTACTCATTTCTAGCTGATTCATTCTTGAGGAAACACCTTAATAGGTATTGTTTTCATCATTGTCTTTTGTCCATAATACTGCCAAGCACATCAGTCATAAGATCACAGGACTCAGGGCTCAAAGGTCATCTAGTCCAATCCCCTCACTTCATGGAGGAGGAAACTGAGGCCCAGGGAAGATAAGGGACTTATCCAAAGCCACTAAGCACTCAGAGTCTTTCTTCAGGGAGCTATATCAAAAGTATATCTGTGCATCTAACCATGTTGTTGGTCATTTGTTTCAGTCCTGCCTGACTCTCTGTGACCCTATTTGGGATTTACTTGGCAAAGATCCTGGAGTGGTTTGCCATTTCCTTCTCCAGTTCATTTTACTGATGAGGAAACTGGGGCAAACAGGGTGAAGTGACTTGCCCAGGGTCGCACAGCTAGTAAGTATAGGTCACCACAAACTGGAAGAATTTAGCACTTTAAACTTTCTTTTGGAAATAGAAAGTACCTGAATGTAAAGGCATCCTTAGAGACACAGGCTAGAAATATGAAATGCTCATTTGAGTATTCAGGATCTAAATACCCAGATAATCCATCACCTAATGTGGTTTGCACATTCCTTGGGGCTATGCATGAAGCAGAGTGGGAATTCTAAGAACCAAGGCAACAAAAGGTGCTAAAAGCCTTTTCATTTGCAAACTTTGTTCCAGTATTGCCTAGTCAAAGAATGCAAATCTTAATTACCCGGACCTGACACCAAGGCTTTGTCACCAAAAGCTTTTTTCCTTTTCTTGTTGTTGTTGTTTTTTAATGAGATAAGGTTAAAGTTCAGAATGAAGTCAACCTTCTTTCCTTTGAGAGGCAGTGTGGTCTGCCAAAACCATTTCTGGGTTTGAAGAAAATGTAACTTCTGACACTTACTAGTTGTGTGACCCTGGGCAAGTCACTTAGCTGCCTTACGCCTCAGTTTCCTCATTTGTAAAATGGGGCTAATATTACCCAGAGTCTACTTGTCTCAGGTGGTGACGGGGAGGTTCAAATGACTGGGTATATGGAAAGCACTTTGAAGGCTTTAAAGTGTTATATGAATATCAGTTATTTTTATTCAAAGGCATCACTGAAATATAAAGAGTTGAGATATAAACCATTGAAAACTGTGAGATCCTGGGCCTCAGGTACTTATATAAGTCATACAGGGGCTATAATATGCTAGTGGTGAAGGGAGCTGCCACATGTGGAATTGCCATTTTCTGTTTGGATGAAATCAGATTCTACTATGTAATGAATAATGTTTATTTCAGCATTATTCCTTATATAAGGAAAGGGAAAATGAAGAAGCTTCCCCAAAAAATCCCTGTCCATCCTAACCTCAAATTCCTAGTCATTCTAGAGCTGGGAATCCTGTAACGACCTCACTTTACAATTGAAGAAACTGAGGCTCAAGAAGTGACGTTACTTATCCAGAATCATCCAGCCCAGGATCTGAACCCATGTCCTGAGGAAAGATATGCATTTGGATCTTTAATATCTTGACCCTCCTTGTAATTGGCTATTTGTTGGAAAAGCTTGGGATAATGATCATAAATGAAAGCATCCAAGCATTTTTAAAATTTAAATAAGAGACGAATAAAGGGCTGTGTTCACAAGACTGGATCTACTTGTCTACCTGACAAGACTTTAATGAGAGACTGATGGAAGCCCTTGATCTACTTGAGGTCTTGCGAGTTGTCATTTTAATTGGTTACAGCCACCATATATCTAGCTTGTTCTATAATTTCAAGCATCGATAGAGAGAGCAAAGGGGGGTGGGGGAGGAGAATGAAGAGAAAGGGAGCCAAAAGGAGGAAGAGATAGGGTGTGGGAGAGAGAAAAAGAAGGAGGTTTGGATCCCTCTGCCCCCAAGTTTTGTCTTTTTTTATATGTGATTTCAACATTTAAAACTGGAAAAATGTTTTAAGAAAAAAAATAATTGGGTCTCAGTTTCCTCATCTGTAAAATTATATCAAAGGTCATGACTGGCTCTAAAATTCTATTTTCTTCTATTTTAATTGAGCTTATTAAAACCTCATTTGGTTCCATCGTTTTCTATCTATATGCCATTATGAAAACAACTCCAGCTGCCAACAAAGACAACACTATTAAAATACTTGACCTGTGTACTAACTCAGACTATCCTTGACCTTATTAACGACTACCTGAATTAATGGATTTAATTAGTAAATGTTATACTCTCACCAACCCCCAGTTGGATATATCCAACAGACATCAAGATGTTAACATTGAACCTACTGACACTACCTCCAACTCAACAAGTTGGAGAGATGAGCTCATTATCTTCCCAAACTGGTTTCCCTGCTCAACTGTCCTTTTTCTTCAAGCTAGCAGCAAACCTCTTCAAAGTGTGGTCTATGGAACCCTGGGGGTCCAGAGACCCTGTGGGGGGGCCCACAAGGTCAAAACTATTTTTAGAACATATGTATTTATTTGCCTTTTTTCTCATTCTCTCCCAAGTGGACAATGGAATTTTCCAGAGGCAATATGAGCTGTGAATTAAAGATTTAAATTGCAACATGAGATCAAGCTAATATCTTGTTTGTAGAACTGGACTTTTGTCTTACAACTGGATAAACCTATCATCTTGGTTAGACTTGCTATTTTCCTCATATTCACCCAGTATCGGTACCAACTAATTACAGGAAAAAAAAATCTTGTTATATGTGAATTCTTGGCAACAAGCCCAAATGGAACTGAAATATTCCAAGTGCCGAATAACTCTCATAGTATATCCTGGAACAACTGTGTTGATGATGTGTGCACTGATGGTACCAATGCAATTTACAATTTGAAATTTACATTTTAAAAAATGTCCAACAAGGCCACTCATCTCAGTACATTTTCCTTATTTTGGAAAATAGTTATTTTTATTTAAAAATGTTATTTCTATTAACATGTAATAGATATGTTATTGTTACTTCAAATAAATTAATATTTTTAATTACCAGTTTTAACTTCTAATACCTATGAATAGAAAAAACCCACATATATAAAAGCTCTTTGTGATCCGCAATAATTTTTAGGAGGATAAAGTATTCCTGAAACCTAAAAGTTTGAGAACTGTTGCTTTAAGATTATGCCATAATGGTGTGGTGGAAAGAATGCTAAGGAGTCCCAGGACCTGACTTTAAATCCTAATTCTGTCACTTACTACCAATGTGACCCTGGATAGATCATTGAATTTTCCTTCCTCCATTCTATAAAGAGAAGAGGTTGAATGAGAAGCCCTAGAAGGTGGCTTCTAATTCTAGATCAAGGAGCCATCCTTCCTAGCCATCTCTTCAGGGTGGGAAACTTGGAGTCATACTTGATTGTTCCCTCCTTCCTCATCCCCAATTCAATCCAATAAATATTGAATACTGAATGCCTACTATGTATAAGGCACTGGACCAGGCATTTAGAGCAGACAAAAATGAGTAAGACACAGTCCCTCTCCTGAAGGAAGATCCAGAGTATTAGAGAATATCAGGATAGCATAAAAACAACTATTAGATTATAGTCAACTCTCTGTCCATTCAGTGAGGCCCAGAGAAAGATTTCTTGAATCAAAGGGAACAATACAAGATATGGAAGAGACCATATGGATTATACAAAAAGAGGAAGGAGAAATCACATCTAGTAAGAGGGATCTCAAGAAGCAGAATCTCAGGAGAAGGGCATTCCAGGTGAACAAAAGTAAAGAGAAGGGCAAAGCGTAAGTATAATTAATTCTATCTGATTCAGCAAAGGAGACTGAGGACTGAGAAAAGGCCACTGGATTTGACAATTAGGAGATCCAGGCTTATCTTACACAGAGGAGTTTGAATTCCACAGTGAAGGTAGAAACCAAATTGAAAAGGGAGAGTGAGGAGGGAGAGTGGAGGCAACTAGCAGAGACAATTTTTTCTAAGAGCTTGGCCAAGTAAAGGTTTAAGGATGTCAATGATCTGGGCACATAGGCAAAAAGAAGCCAGGAAACAAAGACAGATGGAGAGGAAGAAAAAAGATGATCATCAAAGACGCTAGCTCCCAGAAAAGATAGGAGGAGAAAGAAAGGCCACATCCTTCCCTAAGCCAAGAGAAAAGGTTAGGGGGTGGATGTTGAAATGATTTAAGTGTAGAATTGGAAAGAAAAGGATGCATAAGACAGCCTCAATTTGCCCGGTGATATTTAAGTCAATGTCCTCTGTTTAGAAGTAAGGGAGACAAGTGGCTTAAGGAAAGAAGAGAAGGTCACAAGGAGTGGAATAAAGTCAGTCAGATGGGGGAAAAGGCTACTCAGGGAAGAGTGAAAGGATTGTCATGAAGCAAGGGGGACTCAGGTGAGATAACAAAGCCTAAGTTCATAGTGGACCCAGTAAGACTAGTTATGAGATTTTCTCCAGCACCATTCAACAGCAGGCAAGTGGTAATGGAGAGGGGTATGGGACCTTGTCCCTCAAAACTAATTAATCATAGGATCAAGATTTCAAAAGGAGGAGAGTGAGGCCAAAACAAGGTATATAGGATGGGAGATCACCAAGGTGTAGGAGGAAAAGGAGTAAGAAGACAGGATAGGTATGTAGGCAGGATGAGGAACAGAGACTGATAGAAAAAAAGGGGGTTAGGGTGAGATGGAAAATACAAAAAATGGAGTTTCAGATGGAATAGTTGTGTAATCAAATCTCTTGTTTATAAGCAGGATTGTTGTTTTCATCTGGAATTTACTAAGATAAAAATTAATATTATCAAAACAAAGGACTTCTCTTTCGGAAATTATGATACTGTGGAAGTGTCTTGTTACTGCCCCTTTCCCTCCTTTTCATTCATTAGGGCTTTAAGGCCCAAAGAAAACTTCATTGTAAAGACAGAAAGTCTTGGTCTAATGGAAAGAGAACTGACCTTGGAGTCAAGAGAACTGGCTGACCTTGAAGGGACCCCTTCTTCTCCCTGGGGCTCTGTCTCTTCATCTGGTGGACTTGAGGGTCTCAAAGGTTCCCTCTAGCATGAACATTCTATATCAGATGCAACCAGTTTTAGCTATGTGACACCAAACACCCACACACCCACTGGACAGACTGAATTGAATCACAAGATCATACTCATGACTCTAGAGTTAGAAGGGACCTCAGAGGTCATCTAATCTACCCCCCCCCCTCCATTTTACAGATGAGGAAACTGAGGCCCAGGGAGGAAACTAAGCTCAATAAAATTAAATTGTTTGCATTCCAACATGGGAAGATGATACTTTCAATTCCTAAGAACTTCATCATTATTAGGGCAGCTAGAAGAAGTATACATAGACAGAGGGCATAGGTTTGAGTTGACTATAATGGGATAAGATCTAAAAATATAAAATTAAGGAGTAAGAAATAAGAATGCACTGGAAAAGGGAGAAGGGAGAGGTAGAATGGGGTAAGTTATCACACATAAAAGAGGCACTTATACATTGGAGGGGAAGACAGTGGGGGTGACAGGGTTGGCAGACAACATTTGAACCTTATTCTCATTGTAACTGACTCAAAGAGGGAGTAACGTACACACTCAGTTGGGTATAGAAATCTATCTTACCCTACAAGGTATTAGGACAAGAAGGGGATAAGAGAAGGGGACTAAAGAAGGAAAGGGGTGTTTGGAGAGATCATGGTCAGAAGCAAAACACTTTGGAGGAGGGACAAGGTGAAAGGAGAGAAAGATTTCAAAAAGGAGAGAGGCAGGGTAAAATAGGATGAAGAGAAATACACAGAAACATAGCTGTAAAAAAATTTACAGCAAGTTTCCCTGATAAAGACCTCATTTCTCAAACATATAAAGAACTGAAACAAATTTATAAGAATACAAGTCATCCCCCAATAGATAAATAAGCAAAGGATACAAATAGGTAGTTTTCACAAGAAGAAATCAAAGCTACCTGTAGTCAAATGAAAATAATGCTCTAAAGTCACCATTAATCAGAGAAATGCAAATCAAAACAATTCTGAGGTACCACCGTACACCTATCAGAATGGCTAATATGACAGAAAAGTAAAACGAAAGATATTGGAGAGGACATGGGAAAATTGAGACACTAGTGCACTCTCGGTGGAGTTGTGAACTAATTCAACCAGTCTGGAGAGGAATTCAGAACTAGGCTGGAAAAGCCATAAAATTGTGAATACTTTGACCCAGCAATACCACTACTAGGTCTGCACTCCAAAGAGATCAAAGGAAAAGGACTTATATACACAAAAATATTTATAGCAGCTCTTTTTGTGGTGATAAAAGAATTGGAATCAAGGGGATATTAATCATTTGAGGAACACCTGAGCAAATTGTAGTATATTATTGTGATGGAATACTATTGTGCTATAAGAAATGACAAGCAGGGTGCTTTCAGAAAAACCTGGAAAGACTTATGTGAACTGAATCATGGTACACAGTAACAGTAAAACTGTATGATGAATTGTGAATGACTTAGCTATTCTCAGTAATATAATTATCCACAACAATTCCAAAGGACTAATGATGAAAAATGGTATCCACCTCCAGAGAAAGAACTGATAGAGTCTGAATGAAGGTTGAAGCAGACTTTTTTTAAACTTTATTTAATTTTCTTGTTTTTTCCTTAGTCTGTGTTTTCTTTCACAACATGACTAATACAGAAATTTGTTTTGTACGACTGTGAATGTATAACCCATGTCAAATTACTTGACTTCTCAATGAGGAGGGAGGGGAGGGATGGAATTTGGAACTGAAAATTTTTTAAAATGTTAAAAATTGTTTTTATGTGTAACTGGGAAAAAATTTTAAAAATTGTTTTAAAGAAAGCAGCAAATCCAATAGACCAAAATATTTATAGCAGCATTTTGTGTGCCAGCAAAGAAAGGAAATGGCTAATCAAATTGTGGTACATGAAATGTAATGGAATATTACTTAGCTGTAAGAAACTGTGTGCGTAATGAATACAGTGAACATGGGAAGACTTATATGAACTGATACAGAGGAAAGTAAGTAGAACCAGGAAACAATCCTGCACAGTGACTATAACCATATAAATGGGAAGAACAACCACCACGAAATAATGGAAACAGAATGTTGTGAAATCATAATACCATGCAAATGGTACCAAAGGAAGAGATACAAGAAGATACTCCCCCCTGCTTTGCAGAAGAAATCCATGACTGTGAAACATTGTGTATTAAGTTCATTTGTGTGTGTGTGTGTGATAAGCTAATTGATTTTGCTGAATTTTTCTTCCTCTTATTTCTTTATTTAATTTTTTTGTTATAAGAGATGGCTCTCTGAGAGGGAAAGGGGAAGAAAGTTGTAGAAAACCCAGGCAATGTGAAAACAGAAGATACCAATACAAATCTATTTTTTTAAAAAAAGGAGGTCTCCATTGAAGTGCCCCAGGGATCTGTCCTTTGTTGTTTAACATTTTGATCAATGACTTCGATAAAACCATGGATATCATCCTTATCAAATCAGGAGACCATTTAAAGCTAGCAGGGATCCCTCGAATACTGGGTTGGCAGGGTCAGGATTCTCAAAAACCTTGACAGACTAGAATATGGGGCTAAACTTAATAAGAAAACCTAATGGGCAAAAATGGAAAATCTTCTACTTACGTGTGAGAAAACAACTTCACAAGTACAAAACAGAAAAGGCAAATTTAGATAGCAATTTGTCTGACAAAGACTAGGGGGCTTTTGGTCTGTAATCTCAATTTGGGTCAATGATGTAATATGGCAGGAAAGGAAAAGCTACTCCTAAATTAAGAGACAAAGCTTTGAGAGGTAAGAAATCCTTACATAGCTAGTCCTGCTATACTCTGCCTTAATCAGATTACATGGACACCCTGTCTAAATGGCTCCAGTCCCTTAACCATCCTAGTGATGCTCTAGTTTGCCAACGATGGTATTTTATCTAAGGCAACATGTGTTTATTGTCACTATGTAAGCCTTATCATTGCTTCAGCTTGACCATGGTTTTCTCTGACAACATAAGTAGGGCTTTAAGCAAAAAAAGATGGAAATCATTCATTAAATTATTTGAATAATCATGTATTATTGAATATTTGAATTATTTGAATAATCATGTATTACTGTGCCCAATGCATTTTCCTATTATTTATAATAATCAAACAAGGCCACCATTAACTAAAGGTTTTAGGGTGTCCAGGGGTTATCGCTCTCAAAACCAGATTGCCCTGAAAGTCTCCAAGCAAATCAAATGTAAGCACTTTGCCGGCTTCTTCAATGATCACTGATGAGTCCAAGGTAGCTCTTTATTCTAAAGGTGTCGCTTGGGTTTTGTTCTTTTCTCAATACACATGAAATTCCTATTAACAATAATGAGAATTACATGCAGTCTATGAGGAAATAATGAATCCCTTGGGGACTTGTTCTTCTGCTGTGCCTTATTTGAAAAAATGAAATATGTTTTCACATCCATATTAGACTAATACATCTTTACTCAAAGCACCTGAATTTGAGATTCTCGGGTGATTTTTTGCTTTATGCTATCCTCTGGTTTGGAAATTGTCCTCAAAGTGCAAACTTCTCAGCCTGGCAGGCAAAGCCATTCATAATCTGGCATCAACCTATGTTTCAAGCCTCATTTTACACAAGTCTGTATAAGCACAAAATGCTATGATGCTTGTTACTTCATGTGAAAGAGCTCTGAGACGAGTCGCTACCTTGGTCAGCATAATGGACAGAGAGCAGGTCACAGAGTCAGGAAGAGGAAGGATTGAAGTCTCACCTCTAACACCAGGGCCAAGTGTTCCTGGACAAATCACTCAACCTCTAGGTGACCCAGGTAGCTCTCAAAGCCTAAAGGTTGATGAGTCAGTGCCAAACAACATTGGCAGAGAAAATTCCTCACTGGTATCTCTATGTCAATGACATCAGAAGTGTAGCTTAAAAAAAAAATACATCCATGGGGCGGCTAGGTGGCACAGTGAGTAGAGCATCGGCCCTGGAGTCAGAAGGACATGAGTTCGGATCCAGCCTTGACACTTAGTGCACACACAAACAAAAACCTAGCCCTGTGACCTTGGGCAAGTTACTTAACCCCAACTGCCCTCCAAAAAGCAAAAAAAAAAAATACATCCAGGGGACAGACAGTTTGGTCTGTGATAATGCTCTACTTATAGTAGAATGTATTTACCGAATTGCCAAGATTACTGTGGTTTGCATGTGTGTTACGGGATTTGTCACCTCTTAGTGAAAGACAGTAGGCTTCTGATCATAGGATCATAGAGTTACAGCTGGAAGGAACCTTAGAGACCTTGATAGAGTCCAAGCCCCTCATTTTACAGGTAAGAAACCTGAGGTCCAAAGAGATTAAAATGACTTGCCCAGGATCAGAAGCAGTAAGCATGGGGGTAGGATTCAAACCCATGTCCTTCAACCCCAGAGCCACAATTCTCTCCACCATACCTTTCTAATGATGATGGTAATTCACATATAACCTATGTTCTAGTCCAACTAGATTACTCAGTTTTCCTTGAAACTGTCCCCCCCAATCGAACCTCCACACCATTCCCTACCCTTCTCACTGTGTCCTGTCCCATTCCCGTCTAGGCTAGTTTTTTTTACCCCCACCATCCCATCCTGCCTCTCACTGACTTGCTTTCCCTCCATATCTTGTCAACCTTGTTTCCTGTTTAGATTCAGTCATTGTTTAAAAAAATTCCGGGGGCGGCTAGGTTGCGAAGTGAGTAGAGCGTCGGGCCCTGGAGTCAAAAGGACCTGAGTTCGGATCCGGCCTAAGACACTTAACCCACACAAACAAAAAAACCTAGCCGTGTGACCTTGGGCAAGTTACTTAACCCCAATTGCCCTCCAAAAGGCAAAAAAAAAAATTCCTTAGATTTCATATGATTGGAAAGAACAATTTATCTAAAATAGCAAGGATTGTGATATCAAGGGCATATATCATAAGCACTCTCAAGTTTCAGGGCCCCAAGCAAGCCACCTTATCTCTTCCCAGACCCCAATTTCCCTTTTTTTGACCCAGGTCAAACTAGGGAACCTCACCATAGGAACATTACTCAGTCCCATCCTGCAGGAGGTAGGATCTGCCCAGGGTGCTGCTTCTTACTCAAGTCCAAGGTTGACTCATACTCACCATGTCCCCCACAGATGGGTACATTTTGGGTACACCCCCCTCCCTGGAGAAGTTAATCCTCTCTTCTTCAAAACTCTACTCTGATTGGTAAGAGGGAGTACAATATCACCTAATCCACTGTATCTAGCCAGCCCCAGACCATGCTTCATATCCCATCTAACCATCTACCTCACAGCTGCAGTATGTATTCTGTCTTCCTATCCATTGCCCCTCCCTACTTTTGTATTTCTATCCCAAGTGCCTAGCATAGTGCCTGGTACGTAGTAGGCATTTCATATATATTTTTTATAAATTCACTGCTTCATCTTCCCCCTTGCTCCAGCATCAGTCCTCTTCTTCCTCAATTCCTTTCAGTCATTCTATCTTTTCACACCTCCTGTGTGGAGGGTGCCTCCAAGATGGCAGCCTTTAAAATCACTTTCAGAATCCTTTCCCAGTGATCATACCCTTTACTCTAAAGTCCTCAAGTTTATCCCATAAAACAATTAGAATAGACTCAAATCAGATACCTTTTATAGCTATAGCTAAGGCTTTAACTCTTAACCAAACAAGGGAGAGAGAAGATTAGAAAAGATAAAGCAAATCATTTCAGGCATGACACTGGAAAGATTTTGCACAAACAAAACAATTACAACTAAGATAAGAGAAGAAGCAGCAGACTGGGGAAAAAATCTTTATATCAAACATCTCTGAGAAGCATTTGATATCTAAGATATATAGGCAACTAACAAACATGTAAGACTACAGGCTGTCCACCAAAGGATATAAACAGATAATTCTCAAAGAGGAACTGAAAAACCACTGAGAACAGCATGAAAGAATGGTCTAAATCACTAATAATAAGAGAAAGCAAATCAAAACAGCTCTGAGGTTTCACCTCATACCCAGCAAAATGGTAAAGATGAAAAAGAAATACTTGATATTAGAGGAGTTTCAGAAAGAAAGGCACACATACATTGTTGGTGGAACAGTGGATTAGTCCAACCATTCTGGGAAGGAATTTGGAATTACTTGGAGAGAGAGAATAAAATGTCCATACCCTTTGACCCCAAAATCCTACTACACGGTATCATACCTCAAGGAAGCTAGTGCCAAAAGGAGAGGGCTCCATATACACCAAAGTAGATTATAGTAACCCTCTTTATATTACAAAATAACTGAAAATAAACTAGATGATCATCAATTATGGAATGGCTAGACTAGTCCAGGAACATGGAATATTATAAATAAAGCTACTACAAAATACATTTCCCCCAAAGAGTTCGGTGAAATCACCTAATAGAATGATTGTCACTGATAGTGCATTTTTGTTTCAACTTTTGTCATTTGTTAATTTGGGGGAGAATGTTTTTATCAATATCATGTTTTTATGTCACCTATGCTTCCCACCGTAGCCAACCTCCCTCTTGTTCCCCCTTCCAGAGAGCAAAACTAACCAACACATTGAAAAAAGTCTCACCCTCTCTGTAGCACTCCACACCCATAGTCTGCTACCTCTCCTAACAAGAGAAGCAAATACCATCTCCTATATCTTCTTAGGGGCCAAGTTTGGTCATTAAACCTCCTTAGTATTCACTTTCAATTGTTTGTTCTTTCCACAGACCTTACCCTAGTCGTTGTGGATGCTGTCTTTCTGGCTGTCCTTCCTTTACTTTGTATCAGTTCATTTTTCTCCATGTCTCCCTTGCTTTCATATTACAGGATTTATTACTGAAGAATATAAGGGAGTTGAGGGGGCATGAAGAGCCTCTGTTTCTTTTCCCCTTCCACAGGGAAGGTCTGAGGAACCTAGGGAAAGGTCACTAATGAGAAGCTGGGAATCTCATTAAGGTAGAGAGGTGAAGAGAGATGGGACCTCCTTTAGGGAAACTAGATCATCTGGAAACTGATCAAGGCTACTAAAAACAGCTGCTAGAAAAAGCCGAAAAACTTGAGCGCAGAAAGCCAGAGGGCCAACCTTAGAGGATTTAATGGAGGGCTAGAATCATAGGCACCGGGGAAGCTTGTCCAACTTCTGGTCCAAGGTGTGAACCAAGTAGCTGCCTGGCCTGTTTTTAGACCTCTCTAACAATGAGGAAAACACCAAGTCCTTGGTAGCCCACTGCCTGGACAGACACCTCTGATGGTCACAAAGTCAGTTGTAGATGCAGGAGTAATTGATCTCCCTATACTTTACACCTGTTGGTCCTAGCTCCACCTACACAAACTAAGACTACAATCTGAGCTTCTCCAGAGCTAGTTTGCTTGCCTGCTTTTGAATCCCCAACACTTAGCAGAGACTTGGCACACAGCAAATACTTAGTCAATTAATGCTTTTTCATTCATTTCTTTCATCTATCTTTCTTCCTGGGCCCTTCACGGCAGGTCAGTTCCTTCAGACAAATGAAGATGTGGGATTTCCTAGGGAGGGGCTGGGTGGGGCTAAACTGGGTTTAGGAATGTCTAGTTCAGAGCTGGGGAACCTGTGGCCTCAAGGCCACATGTGGCCCTCTAGTGCAGCCCTTTGACTGAATCCAAACTTCACAGAACAAATTCCCTTAATGAGGGAGTAAGTTTCACATCTCTCATCTCACAGGCAAGTAGGTACTAGGAACTGACTAGAGTATCAGATGGGAAAGTAAGTATGACTGTGGAAGTTTGCCCCAAAGGCTAGAGACAACCTGCCATTTTATGGATCTCAGAGAGGTCCAACAAGCCAAGAAAGTGTTTAGGACTGTGGTGTTATGTTCATTACCAACAAAAAAGAGAATTATGTCTAAAGAAAGAATGGACTGAAACAGCTACTCCCTTGGTCCCAATTTCCCCAAGGCAAATGAGGTCTACGGAGGTTAAGTGGTGTGCCCGATGTCGGGATAATAGTTGGGAAAATGCTTTGAGAAATGGGACTGGTTTTATGTAAGGTAGCAGAGAATGAAAATCAATTTTGCACCAAGCACATCATTTGGGCCCGCATGTGGCAAAGCACTGTCACAAATTACAGACCAAAATGGCAGCTAGCCTCTTCCCTGGGCCACAAATGGAGCTACTTCTGTGCTCTTGAATTTTAGCAAAACTGTAATAACTGCTGTCATTTTTATAGTGCTTAAGGTTAGCAAACGGCTTTCTTCCCTGGAGCCCTGGGGGCACAGTACAAAGAGCACACTGAAAATGGACTCAACGGGCTTGGGGTTGAAGGTCAGCTAAGCTACTTTCTAACTGTGTGACTTTGGAGATGTCTCTTCCCTTCTCTAGGCCTCAGTTTTCTTATATAGAAGAGGAGGATGGATGAAATGATCTCTAAAGTCCCATTCAGTTCTAATATTTTGTGATTCTACTTAGCCCAGCTCACCATTCCAGTGGGCGTTGCCATGGGAACATGAGATACAGACGTAGCTATGGTAGCCAAGCAGATTTTTTACTGAGAGTTCACAAGACCTGTGGTGTGGACCTTAGGGTTGGAGAAGGATGAAGAGAGTCAGTCTTATTAAAGCTAGGTGGGGGAGGAGGGGCAGCCTGGGGTCATGTTTGAATTCATAAAGCCCAGTATCTAGATAAAACCCCCAAAAGCAAGGACACGAGGGTACATTGCCCCACCCCAGGAGTCTTCACAGATTGTGGACAGGGATGATGGCGGGCGCAGGGGGGAAGGGACTGCCAAGGGGGAGGGGTGGTAAATCAGAGATTCTTAGAAGCTTTGGGCCTGCTGGGGGAAATTGGCTGGTCAGGCAGTTAGAGGTCTGCTTTCCCTCCCCGCCCTGCTCATTAACTACAGCTTAGCCCCAAACCCCCTCTCCCCAATCATGCCCAGTGGGACAGTGACTTCCTGCTTCCCTTCTCCTCAGTGATGGAAAAGGGGATGGAAGACAAGGCTATTGTCAGTACCCACCTGCTAGCCCACTGTGACTAGGGTCTAAGCTTCTTGCTTCCTGTAACCATTTTAATTCCAATGTCATGTTCATTCATTTACCATTAAAAAAAAACAAACCTGTGGCCACTGAACCAGACTAATGTGTTCCCTTTAGGCTCAGGGTGAGATTGAGAGAAAGGAGTTCTGTCCCCTAAAGAGACAAGAGACATTTTCCCCTTCAGTGGAGAGCAGTGTGAAAGAGGAGGCCCCTGGAAGCCATAGAAGAAAGAGCTTGTGAATCACCATTATCCTCTAAAGCCACTTAAGAGGCAATTAATGAAAAAGCAGTCATGGAGGAAAAACAACTGGACCAATGATGCTACAACTACTGATGGGCATTCAGTCTGTTTGGCTTTGGGATAACTGCCTCTGTATTAAACCAGACCCTATCAAACCTCCAATATTCAGTCATTTTTCAGTCATGGCTGCCTCTCCATGACTCCCCTTGGGGTTTTCTTAGCAGAGATATTGGAGTGGTTTGCCATTTCCTTCTCCAGCTCATTTTACAGGGGAGGAAACTGAGGCAAACAGGGTGAAGTGAATTGCCCAGTATCACACAGTCTAGCAAATGTCTGAAGCAGGCTTTGAACTTGGGAAGATGGGCACCACTCGGCTGCCCTCAAACCTCCAAAGTGAGGCTATATAATTACATCCTGTATCATTGTTATTATTAGATAGTAACATCCCCTATAACATATGGGATCCTCTACCTGTGCAGGTTCTCATTACACAGGGGAGCTTTCTAGCTACATCATACCCATATTACAGATGGGGAAACTAAGGCTCAGAGTTAAGCAGGGACTTGCCCAGAGTCACATAACAAGTATCAGAGCCAGAAATCCTGACTCCAAACCTCTTGCCACTTCACCTGATACTACATCCTTTTGGAATATTAATTTTTACACAGAGCTTCCCATGATGCACTTTGCCTACCTTTTCACAAGCCCTAACACAAACTCCCCCACTGAAAACTTGTTGGGCAAATCAAGATTTTCCTCTTGTACTGGATGTGTTTGGGTAAAATGGGAGGATTGCTAGATAATTTGCATGACTTTAGGGCTATTAAGAAACTTTGGGAATCATTTTCTCCAAGGGAGAATAAAATGAGGTGAAAGTTGGTGAACTTGCTGACTCAGTTTGCTGATGAGTGTTTCCATCCTGAGGGGGAAAGCCCCAGTTCTGCAAGAACTCTCCCAGCGAAACACCAGGCTGGACAAGCTTAAGGATGAGCCACCATGGGAACTGAGGGCTCACTTTCCCTGTTCAGTTGTTTGGTGAGGTTTTTTTAAGCCAGACAAAAAGGAGGGAACTTCCAGAACCATGATGATATATTAAATTCCATCCTAGGCTCAATAAACTATGACTTATAAGGCTTGTAAAATCTTTACAGGCCTCCTGACAGCTCTGCATGTGCTGATGGAGAGAAGAATGGAACCTTTTGCAGGACATCTGCAAAATCCGGCATCTGGGCTGGAATTCCTCTGTCTGCCCATGATGACAAAACACAGAGGGAGTGAAGGCCAACTGAGGCTGTTTGTGATTGGATGCCATTGGGGGGGAGGACAATACAAGAGCTGCTTATTTAAAGTAGTGTTTGGTCATTGCCTGCATCTGCAAGATACATTTCCAGCCTCATTGCATGAAAGTGCCTCTCTCCTAATTTTAACCATGCCCAAGCCCCAGGAACGTGTTCAGCAGAGATTGAATTACATTGAGTGTCTACTCTGAAGGCACAAAGTTTCTGGCACCTTCTGACAAAGCCAGACTTGAATAGATTATGTCCACAGCAGGCAGATATCGTTCTTGTAATCATTTTAACTGGAGTTCATGGTTTATAAAGGGGGAGGGTGGGAAGGGGAGGAGATGGGATGGATGTTCAGGGAGAAGCAAACAGTTTTCCATTGTCCTGGACAGTTGCAAATCAAAATGATAGGAACTTTTTCCATATCGTGCTGAGTTGTTTCAGAGTCCAAGTGCTTATAGGGTGTGAATGCCGAGAAGCCTGCTGGCAAAAGGCTTCCCCCTGTACATTTAAAACACATTCCTTGGATTTCAGAGCTTTGCAAAACTTGTTTGAATCCCTGAAATGGAAAGAGGTTTATTTCCTCTCCGTTGACTGATGCCAACCTATATACATGTGTATGTACACATGTACAAGCACACACACACACACACACACACACACACACACACACACACACACACCAAGACCAATCTTCCAATACTCATACTCCAGGAGGGCTGTTGTCTAGGCCAATCAGGAAATGAAGAAAAGAGGGTACAACTCTTCATTCCCTTCTTTGACTAGTTCGTTGGATTAAGGAACCTCCTGCCTCTCTCTCCCTTTCCAATTGGAGCTCCCCATAGGGGTTGTCTTCCCCTATTAGAATAGAAACTCCTTGAGAGCAGGAATTGCCTCCTTTTGGATTTGTGTCCTGAATGTTTAGCACAATGCCTAGCATGTAGTAAGCACTTAATACAGAGCATTCTTGTTATATGTAAATTCACATGACGCAAATTTGACTTCATGTAAAGAATTCTGAAAGAAATCAGCATTCCAAAAAAACTCTGTTAACTTTACTGTACTCTACTGGGCTCTCTCTCTGCTCCTGTTCCTTGCTCAGTGCTCTGTGGTCTCTGGCCCCGCTGCCCCACTCCCCCAAAGAACTTCCAAATGAAAGCAGAAGGACAGACAGGAGGGAAGACTGTCAGTACTGTCCCTACCACCAGATGCGGACTTGGCTTGAGACCTTTGCCTGTTCAGCTCCCCTGCTGGTGTCCTATGTGTCTGTCCTCATCCTCTCCTGCCTGTGTCCATGTTCCAGTCCTGCATATTCTTCCTTCTGCTCTTGATTCTCTGTCCTGGACCCCATGTCCTTGAACTCTGTGCCAGCCCCCTTAGTCTCCCTCCCCCACTTCTATCAGCTGGCAAATTGGCATTACAGAAAAATCACTTTACAAGGAGGAATGCTGAACAGTACACTTATGTAAACTGAGAACTGTCTGTAAATACTTGTTCCTTCGTTCATTCATTCATTCATTCCTTGAGTTGATTTACATCTTCTAGGAGTACCCACACAAGATAATGTTTGCTGGTTCCCATTCCAAAAGAAGGACAGTTTCCTTAGGGAGAGAGGACTTTGTCCTCTCTACATTCCCTCTAATTATTTTTTTTTGCTTTTTTTTTAAGGGCAATTGGGGTTAAGTAACTTGCCCAAGGTCACACTGCTATGTTTTTGTTTGTGTGTGTTAAGTGTCTGAGGCCGGATCCGAACTCAGGTCCTTCTGACTCCAGGGCCGGCGCTCTACTCACTGCGCCACCTAGCTGCCCCCATTCCCTGTAATTCTTGATTCCAGGAGAATTGTGGTTAAAATTAACATCTAAGACAACCCAAGAGGCCAAAGATATCCCAGTAATGCAGAACTGGAAGGGTTTAAGAATGACCACAGCAACTGAGTCATTGCTCAAGTTCTGGATGTCTCACCATGGCAGAACCAAGGAAGAACTTGATATCTTGGTAAAACCCAAACCACAATTATTGGGGCACTGCTTAGAAATGGCCACACTATAGTTGTGTTGGAGAGGCAGTGTTGTATAATGGGCAGAGACCTAGCCTTGGGGTCAGAAAAAACTGAGGTCAGGTCTTGCCACTGATCCATACTAGCTGAGTGAGCCTGAGCAAGTACTTCTCAATACTGTAGGCAATGCTCTAAGAGTAAAAGTTGCAGAGAAGATACTGCCCCGCATTGTTACAAGGAGTTTCCTCATCTGAGAGTTCTCTAAACTAACAATATCACAGGTCAAGTTCCTGTATCCTATCCTTTATGTTTTGTTCTTTCATTTATATAAACCTGTATCATCTCCTGGTCAGCTGGATGGCACAGTGGGTAAAGTATCACACCTGGAATTAGAGTCTTCTTCCTGGGTTCAAATCTAATCATAGACACTAGTTGTGTGACCCTGGACAAATCATTTAACCCTATTTGTCTCAATTTCTTCATCTTTAAAATGAGCTAGAGAAGTAAATGGCAAACCACCCCAGTATCTTTGCCAAGAAAACCCCAAATAGGGTCATAAAGAGTCAGACATGATGGAAAGGAAAAACTGAATATTATCTCCTAGCATAACTAATTTACACTGAATTACTAAAACTCATATTTTACATCAATTTTAAAGTTATAAATTGATTGCCATCACAAATCTCCTCAGTGAAATTTATAACAATGTGAACTAGATAAGTCTAAACATCCACATGGGAAAAACAAAGAGGATGAAAAATACATATGGCCCAGATTATTCCATAGAGTTAGATGGGCATCCCACTGTCAGTCTACTAGCACCTATTGTGCACAGTCACTGAACTCACTGATAGTGAGCTAGGTCCAGACTTGAGCAGGGTGAAGAAAGTGGACTGTATCACATTCAGAAAACTATACAGTGCCTTCAATTCTTTTTTTGTGTTTGTTTGTTTGTTTTTCTTTTTGGAGGGCAATTGGGGTTAAGTAACTTGCCCAAGGCCACATGGCTAGGTTTTTATTTGTGTGTGCATTAAGTGTCTGAGGCCGGGGCAGAGCCAAGATGGCAGAGTAGAAATAGCACTTCCAAGTTGCTCTGCCCCACACAAATTTCAAACAATGTGAAAGGGGACTCCGAACAACTTCTGGAGCCCCAGCACCCATAGAACGACACAAAGAACCTAACCTCCCGCTGAGGACAGCCCAGCAGCCCTGCAGGGAGCAGCCAGTGTAGCTCTTTAAGAGCAGGCAGCACAGCGCCCTGGGAACAGTCAGCGCAGCACTCAGAGCAGAGCCCAGGTCCGCGGTTTTAGCCCCAGGGTGGCCAGGATCCAGGAGAGATAATTTAAAAATTATTGGACTACCTGAAAGCCATGATCAAAGAAAGAACCTAGAAATCATCCTTAAAGAAATTCTCAAGGAAAATTGCCCTGATGTTTTAGACCCAGTGGGAGAAATAGAGGTTGAAAGAATCTACCAATCACCTCCTGAAAAAGATCCCAAAAAGAAACTCCTAGGAATATTATAGCCAGGTTCCAGAACTCCCAGATCAAGGAGAAAATACTACAAGCAGCCAGGAAGAAACAATTTCAATATTGTGGAAACACAATCAGAATAGCACAGGACCTGGCAGCTTCTACACTGAGGGATCAAAGAGCATGGAATATGATATTCCAGAGGGCAAAAGAGTTGGGATTGAAGCCAAGGGTCACCTACCCAGCAAAACTGAGTATCTTGTTTCAGGGGAAAATATGGTCATTCAGTGGAATAGAGGACTTTCAAGCATTCTTGATGAAAAAACCAGAGTTGAATAGAAAATTTGACATTCAGACACAAGAAGCAAGAGATGCTTGAGAAGGTAATCAAGGAAAAGAAATCAAAAGGAACTTGTCAAAGTTGGACTATTTACATTCCTACATGGAAAAACAATAACTGTGTTTGATGAAACCTTTCTCATTATGAAAATAATTGAAGAAGGGTACATGGCATATGTTCACAGGTATACATGGATAGAGGGCACAGGTTGAATTTGATGGGAAGGGATGATTCCTTTTTTTTTTTTTTTGGAGGGCAGTTGGGGTTGGGTGACTCGCCCGGGGTCGTGCGGCTGGGTTTTTGTTTGTGTGTTGGGTATCTGGGGCCGGATCCGAGCTCGGGTCCTTCTGGCTCCAGGGCCGGCACTCTGCTCACTGCGCCACCTAGCCACCCCAAGGAAGGGATGATTCTTAAGGGGTGAAGTCAAGAGGTGAGAGAGGAAAGTGGCAAGAGGAGATGGAGAGAGACAGGGTAGGGTAAACTATCTCATGTAGAAGAGGCAAGGGGAAGTAGTTGCAGGGGAGGGGAAGAACAGGAATGCAAAAAGGTAAAAGCATATTCTCATTGAAGTTGGCTCAAGGAGAGAACCACATACATACTAAATGGAATATCTTACCCTCAGACACTCTCCTGAGTGGGGGAAAGGGGGATGAGAGGGGGGATGATGGAGGGGAGGGCATTCTGGGGGGAGGGGAGGTTGGAAGTACCCACTATCAAAGAGGGACAGGATCAAAGTAGGGAGTAGACCAGGTGGGAGGTGAGATGGGTGGGAGGGAAATATAAACAGTCATTTACAATATATCTACTATGGTAATGTTTTGCATAGCTATACATGTACAACACATACTGAATTGCTTATCTTCTCAGAGGGAGTGGGTGACAATTGAGGAAGGGAATGGATCTGAAAATCGAAGTTTTAAAATTAAATGTTTCATAAGATGTCCAGGCATTGGGGCGCAGAGATTCACCTTGCCCTAATGGCAAAGTCGAAGTGGGTATGGGAGACGATATGGGAGAGAGCAGATTGGATGAGGGGATATCTAGTGGGACTGCTATTCTGGGGTGGTGGGTAGGGAAAAAATGGGGGAAGAATGTAACTCATAATCTGGTGGAAATGAATGATGTAAACCAGAAGTTAATAAAGCATTTGTTTAATGAAAAAAAAAAAGTATCTGAGGCCGGATCCGAACTCAGGTCCTTCTGACTCCAGGGCCGATGCTCTACTCATTGCGCCACCTAGCCGCCCCCAGTGCCCTCAATTCTAAGCTGCTTCATAGCTTACTGCCATGAAACCCAGCTCTATTTTTCATCTACTAAGATGAAATTTAATAGGAATAAATGAGAAGCAGTATGGTGTAATAAATACAGAGCTAGCCTTCTGAGTCTTGAAGACATTGTTCCAGCACCACATTGGACACTTACTGATATAACCCTGGCAAGTCACTAAACCTCACTGTGCCGCCCAAACAATTCTCTAAGATTAAGTTACAGCATAGTCTCTGATCAGCACTGGTAGAGGGAGTTGTGTTACCAAGAGTTTCCTGTACTAATGAATTAACATTTTCATATGTTAAAAAATGTAAAGTCAGGGGGGCTAGGTGACACAATGAATAGAGCCCCACGCCTGGAGTCAGAAGGACCTGAGTTCAAATCTGGCCTAAGACACAACACAAAAACTATCCGTGTGACCTTGGGCAAGTCACTTAACCCCAATTGCCCTCCAAAATAAAAGGCAAAAAAAATGTACTCTTACACTCAGTGCAAAATATCAATGTCACAAATCTAAGATAAAACTGATCTATTTCATACCAATAGTCTCACAGCAGTGGTAAATGGTTATAAATCATAGAACATTGTGGTCTTAGAAAAATTTAACATAAATAATCCAAAGACAGGTATAATGTAAGCATAATCAGACTTCTGAATGTTATGAACAATAACACACACAAAATTTCTGTTAAAAACATTATCATGGACATATAAGGTCAGAAAAAAGATGGGGGCAGTCTTGTGTCAAAAATGGACATCCCAAATAATTATACTGATATCCTCCTTCTCTAGACATTAAAAGAACTAGAAGAAAGTCTTCAGTATTTTAGGAGACTCCTCTCTGGAGAAATTATGGCAAGACATAGACAATATTGACAGAAAGAGAAAATATAAGTTGTGAGCACTTTAGTGCAAAGGGTACCTACACTGATGAAACCACAGATCCTTCCAAGTGTACCAACCCTATATGTTAGACAATATAAGTATTATTTTACAGATGAGAAAAATTGATGCTGAAAAGTTGTTAACCCCTCTTACCCATCATATTGGCTAAGATGACAAAAACAGAAAATGACAGATGCTGGAGGGGTTGTAAGGAAAAAAAGGTACATTAATACACTGTTGGTGGACCTCTGAACTAGTCAAGCTATTCTGGAAAGCAATTTAGAACTGTATCTAAAAAACTATTAAGCTGTGTCTCCCTTTTGACCCAGAGATATCACTACTAGGTCTATACCCCCAAAGGGGTTTTTTTTAATGGAAAAGGACCCATATGTACAAAAATATTCAAAATATTCAGAAAAGCCCTTTCTGTAGAAGCAAAAACTGAAAACTGAGGAGATATCCATCAGTTGGAGAATGGATAAACACGTTATGGTATATGAATGCAATGGAATGCTACTGAAGAAATAATGGAGGGGATGGTTTCAGGAAAATCTGAGAAGATTTGCATGAACTGATACAAAATCAAGTAAGCAGAACCAGGAGAAGAAATTATTCAGTAAGAGCAATAGGGCGGCTAGGTGGTGCAGTAGATAGAATGTCAGACCTGGAGTCAGGAAGTTTCATCTTCCTGAGTTCAAATCCAGCCTCAGACACTAATTAGCTGCATGGACCTGGGCAAGTCACTTTACCCTGTTTGTCTCAGTTCTTCATCTGCAAAATGAGGTGGAGAAGGAATGGCAAACCACTCCACGATCTCTGTCAAGAAAACCCCAAATGGGATCACAAAGAATCGGACTGTAACAACAACAAAGAAGGGCAACAATGACAAGATGCTTTGGAAGACATGTAACTATGATCAACATAAAGACCCACCACAACTCCAAAAGACTCAAGACCAAAGAAACTATGTATCTCCAGCTAGATAACTGATGGACTCAGAGTGGAAGTATATTTTCTTCCTTTTTAAAAATATTTCTTTCTTTTTCATAGATATGGCTAATGGAATTTGTTTTTGCATGACTGTACATATATGTAATGGGCTTTGTTTTTCTTGACTTCTCAGCAGGGAGGGACAGAAGGGGGGGCAAAAAATTCAGAACTGAAAATAAAAGAATACATAATTGTTTTAAATTAGATGCATGTCAGGAGTGGAGACAATGCACTGTAGTAGAATGGGCACTTGGACAGGAGGCCATAAGACCATAAGCACCTCAGAAACTTTGTCCAACCTCTGTATTTTACAGATGATGGAAGAATATATTGTTTTACAGATGCTATAACTGAGGTCCAGGAAGTCAGAGGAATTTGTCCATGGTTACATAGTTACTGTCAGAGGTAGAATTTGGAACAAGGTTCCCTGACTCTGGAACCAGCGTTCTTTCAGTTGTACCATAATTCACTCCTGGTCCCATCTGTGCCACCAACTCATTTTATTACATTTGCCTAGATCCCTATTAGGGCCTCAGTTTCCTCCTCTGTAAAATTAAGAGGTGGAACTAGATGATTTCTAAATTCCCTCCCAGTTCTGACATTCTATGCCTTGCCAAGAGGCCACCCCATCTTCCCCCCACCCAACTGTGCCAAAGTTGATACAAGTACAGCTAGATCCCAATTAATACAAATAATGTATCCCATGGGGATACATAGGTGGTGCAATGAATAGAGCACCGGCCCTGGAGTCAGGAAAACCTGAGTTCAAATCCGGCCTCAGAGACTTAACATAAAGAAAAAACTAGCCGTGTGACCTTAGGTAAGTCACTTAACCCCAATTGCCCTCCAAAAAGCAAAAAAACAAAAAACATAATGTATCCCATGAAGTAGGAATCCAGTCTCAGACACTTACTAGCTGGGCAAATCACTTCATCCTATTTGCCTCAGTTTCCTTATCTGTAAAATGGGCTGGAGAAGGAAATGGCAAACCACTCCAGGATCTTTGCCAAGGAAACCCCAAATGGGGTCACAAAGAGTCAGATACAACTGAAATGACTGAACAGCAAAAAAAAAAAAAATGAAGTAGTCACATGGATTGCACTTTACAATAGTTGACATTATAATATGGTTCAGTTCCAGTCCAGTGGAAATATGCAGCATATCATTTCCCCCAATTTATAGATGAGGAAAATGACACTGAGGGACACTAACTTGCCCATGCTTGAACAGAAAGTAATGGAGCTTCATTTCTTACCAGGTTGTATTCTGGACTTACCTACAATGCCCCAGAAAATTCTTCATCCTGGCAGAATAGCCTTGGAATTCACACCTCAGAAGTTCAGCCCATTCTGATTGCAAAGGCCCCTCCCAGAACCTCCATTTTCTGAGGGCACCCAAGCCATCCATCTCTTAATTTCTCTTTTTTTCACTTTTTTGGAGGGGGGAAGGCAGGGCAACTGGGGTTGTAAGTTGCTAGTAAGTGTTAAGTGTTGGAGGCCGGATTTGAACTCAGGTCCTCCTGATTCCAGGGCCAGTGCACCACCTAGCCACCCCCATCTCTTAACTTCTCAGAGGGCTGCAATTTAGACTCCTCTATCTTGTCCTATGCTGGGTAGCTCCCCCCTTTCAGCTTCCTTTTCTGTGTTATCTTCCCACATTCGAATAGAAGCTCCTAGTGGGCAGGGTGTCTCACTTATTGCTTGTATTTGTATTCTCAGCACTTAGCATAGTTTTAGGACACAGTAAGCATTTTATAAGTCTTTGTTGACCAAGTGATCTCAAAGCCAGGTCTTCTCTAAACCCAAAGCACTTTCCATTCTACAAGAACCAGTGTTAAGACAGAGTAGTCCCTTTTCACCTGCTAAGAAGGAAAATGAAATCAAAGGCTTCCCCCCAGATCTAGCCTACTCCCCTCTCCCACTGTAAAGCCTAGCCAGGGCTTCCTGAAGTTAAATCACCCCATCTGCCACTCAAGTCAAACATTCCTCCACTAGTAAGCTTATGCTTCTAAGTCACCTGCCTCAGTGGCCCTTTTCCCCCTAGTGCAATTTATCCTCAGCTCAATATTGAAAACAATTCCCAGGGTAGCCAGAGTTTAAGTTAATTACCTACATTGTTTTACTTCTTCATTTCTAAAAATGAAGTGTCTCCCAGGTAATCACCAGAAGGCTGAGGGATGTGGAAATATCTGAGTCATTGTTCAAATATTTTGCCCTCTTTTTGTGTTCCATGTGTAAAAGCCATCCGTTGCTAAGGCTGCCTCTGTGTTGCTGTAAAACGTGCACCAGGATGTTTTCGCCAGAAATATTAGATGCTTCAAAAGTTTCTTTGGAGGCATCCCATTCCAAACAGCTAGAATATAAAATCTCTCCCAATGGATGTATCCTGTAAGTGATTTATCAGGCATGTCTTAATCTACTCAATCACCTAGAGAGCTTTCCAAAGAGTTTGGAAAAGACCATGCAACATCTTGATTGTGTAAACCAAGTCCTTCAAGGAAAATGTGTCTAAACAAAGCTGAAGGGGATAGATTAGGGAGCTGAACAGAATCGTTTTCACAAGGTCTGGTGCAAGTATCACCCTAGCTCCCAAAGTCCCAAGAGCTCAACTCACTGGGGCTTCTAAGCTCTCAGTTTCCCTTTCATTGGCAATCCCCATTGGAAAAGCTGAGACTTTCTCTGTTTATTGCCTCCTCTCATTCTCTCTAAATGAATCTGAGCAAAAACATCCCATTATTCTTTACTTCTTAGAATCTCAGAGCCAGAAGGGACCTCAGAAGCCTTCTAGTCCAATACATACCTGACTGAGAACCCCCTCTGTAATACACCCAACAAATAGTCATCTGGCCTCCTCTGGAAGACCTATAAGGCACCCTGCTTCCCCACACCTCCCAATGACAGTTCTATTAGGAAGATTTTTCCAACCAAAAAACAAAACAAAACAAAGAAACCTTGCCTCTTTCCAATGACCACCCATTTTTTCTAGTTCTCCTTAGGGCCACACTGAACAAATCAAATCCTTCTTCCATGCATCTGGCCTTTAAATCCCTGAAGACAACCATTACCACCACCAAACTTGCTTGTCCAGTCATCAATCAATAAAGCATTTGTTAAGTGTCAGGCTTTATGCTAAGTGTTAGGACTACACAAACAAAAATGAAATGTTCCCTGTACTCAAGGAGCTTACATTCTTTTGGGGGGAAATAACATGTACACACATCAACATATGCAAAATACTTTCAGTTTCTTCAGCGGCATGATCTCAAGACCCCTTACCTCCTGGTTGAGTTTAGCCAAAAAAATAAGAAATAATCTGTTACCTATGGGACTCAGGGTAAGCTTTAAAACTCCAGCAAAAGCCACCTTTGTTGGATAATAAGGACCAAAAGCAAGAATTCACAGTCAGTCATTGGTAACTTGCTATATGAGCAAAGACCATATTGATCTCAGACTGGAAACTCCCATCTGTAATCCTGATTCTCTCTGGGTAACTTAGGACATCTATACATGGCAAATCATATGGGGATCTCTACCTTCTAGTCACCAAAGCCACGTAGGTAGGGGATGACTTGACCATAGAGACATGGGTGCCAAGAGTCAGTGGGCACCCAAAAAAGACAGGATGGAAAAAAGATCCAATTTCTCCAGATCTATTCCATAAAAAGACATTTGACTTAGTAGAACAAAACACTAGCTTAAGGCTCCCCTCCAACAAGGAGTCATGCAGATGTCAAAATCATAATCCAGTTATCCTATTTCCCTACCACCAATCTTTTTCACCAAAACCACCAAAGTTTTTCCAGGCCAATTATAAATCAATCAAATAGTATCTGCTACCATGTGAATGGCACTGTATAATGAGAATATAAAGACAAAATGAAACAGTCTCTGCCCTTAGGGAGCTTATGTTCCTTTGGGGAAAACAATGGATTTTTGTCTTGCAATATCCATCCTTTATTCCCCTCCTGTGTTTGGTCAGTGTTCCCCAAAGAGATAGTAGGCAGTTCCCCTAGGTGGGACGGACCTCTCTGGTGTATAGATTACTACTCCAAAGAAACCAACACTTCTGGAAGTGGGAAGAGAAAGAAAGAGATATTTACTCATTCTAGATATCAGGACTCTGCTCTTTACATGGAGTTTGAGGTCTTGGGTTCAAATACTTTCTCTGCTACTTACTATCTTTGTGACCTTGAGCAAATCAGTTTCCTCGTCTATGAAACATGAGATTTGGATTAGATGATAACCTCTACGTTCTATCCTAGATCCTAAGACCTGATGTACTAATATTGCATTTGTAGACAGTGTAGTCTCAGGACAATAATTATTTCCTTTTTTTGCTTTTTGGAGGGCAATTGGGGTTAAGTGACTTGCCCAAGGTCACAGGCTAGTTTTGTGTTAAGTGTCTGAGGTCAGATTTGAACTCAGGTCCTCCCGACTCCAGGGCCAGTGTTCTATTCACTATGCCACCTAGCCGCCCCTGACAATAATTATTTCTAATCATGCTATTTTTGCAGCAGATTTACCTTGCTAATTGCTTTTACTTAGGCTAATGTTAAAATCCTGTGAGCTCACATCTCAGGCCTCTGGCAGCTAAGCAGAATAGTGAATAGTAGAGTGCTGGGCCTGGAGTCAGGAAGACTTGAGATCAAATTTGGTCTGAGACACTTCTTAACTGTGTGTCCCTGGGCAAGTCATTTCATCTCTGCCTGCCCCAGTGTCTTCAACTATAAAATGGGGATAAGAACAGCACCAACCTCCCCGGGTTGCTGTGAAGATCAAATGGGATAATATTTGTAAAGTACTTAGCACAATGCTTGATATACAGGAAGCACTATATAAATGTCAGCTATTATTATTATTAACTCAGAACAAAATGTGTGTGTGTATGGACTAGGCAGAAGGCATTTGTGAGTTTCAGTTTTACTGAGATAGACATACATGCACACACACACACACACACACACACACACACACATACTTCCCATTTTGGACAAATGAGAATGGATTTCATGATATCATGATCTGGATTTCCATTCCTCCAAGTCTTAACAATCGACAGTCTCAATGAGTTCTTACAGCCAATATAACTCATCCCCTGGGAGCTAGCCATCTTAGACTGAGCATCTCTGCAATCAGTTAGCCTGGTCCTTGGGCAGTGGTAATGTAATGCATGGTCAGGCCCCCACTTGCTGCTTTTGTGACTTGGTAAGATCTGCCGGAGTTTCCATGCTGTTGGCATGACCTTGCAGAGTCCAGGATCATTTCCACAGCAGGAAACTGTACCGGAGGAGGATATTAATGGAGTAAGAGGTGACAGCATTAAACAAGATCTTATGGTTATGGAATGGGTCAGTGTTCAAGGTCAAAGTCATTCACTGTGTAAGAAAAGAATTTTCCATTAAATCCAAAAGGCGGCGAAGAAATCACTTAGCTAAAGGAAATGTTACAAAAGCAGGGGAGAAACTTGGGGATACTTACATATCTGATATGGAACCAATTCTGGCTGATCATTGAAAGCCCCACCACCTGTCACTGGGCAGAGAGGCAGGTTATAATTCTTAGAAGCATAAGACAAGCTCGAACGGGACATGTGAAGCTGTAGATACAAAGTGCCGGAGTGAGGTTGGAAAGAATGAGAGGTTTCCTTAGCAGAGATGCAAAGTTTTGCAGTGCTCTCCATCCACCCCCACCCCCACCCCCACTACAATCCAACCCTCTGTCCTGGTCCTCCCCCCTCCTCTCTACCACCACCACCCCTCGCCCCCAGAATGGAAGGCAGAGGAATGAAAAGCAGCAGCACAGCTTGGAAGGAAACTTTGAAGAGGCCCTAAAAACACCAATAGTCTTAATTTGATTTGGGATTCTGGGGTAGATTAAGTCTGAAAGTGCTCTGGCTAAACTCTGCCTACCAGAGCTCATCATAATAATGTACCTCTTGTTGTGCTGGCTGCCAAATCCCAGGCATCCAGGCTCTGTTCCTCAGATGCAAGTGACATGTGCACATGGGACTCTCCTGAGCCCTGCTCAGGCACCTATTGCCTGACCCATTTCTCTCACTGCTTGGCCCATTTTATTGGAATATCTGTTCTACTATCAAAAATTCCACCTAACTTTCCAACCAGTAGTCCTAGTTGAAGTGAGAAGAAGTTTGTGTATACTCCTTTCAGAGGCAGGGGGCTGCCTTTTCCTCACATTTCCTCTGGCAGCTTCCTTCAATGACCTTCACTTTTCAGAGATCTGTGCAATCCATGTGCAATTCAGAGATCTGGGCAATATCCCCCTTCCCCCAGGCTTCCTTAGACCATGTTCAGCCAGCATTCCAAGCAACCACATGGAAGTTTGGGTTGGGCTTGCTTCCGGGCAGATTTGATAGACTAATGCTTCCCCTCATTTCAGAGCAGCCAAAATATTCTCTGCCTAGTCTCAATCCAACATATGGAGATAGTGAACCTTCTTCCAGTCACAGGTGACTAAGGAGATGATAATATGGAATGACAAAAAGTCTTCTGGTTGACTGAAGAACCAGAAGGACTGATGATGTAGGAGAGGCCGAGCCAGAACTGAGAATGCATGCAAAATTTTCTAGGAGAAGATGTCTCTTCTCTCTTCCCTGGCGGGTTTTGAATGAAAAAGATTGTTGTGAGCTGCTGGGTGGGGGAGGGGTGACAGCAAACTGTATTCCCCCACCTGGCAGCCATGTGTCCATGAATGCATGGTGACTATTTTCTTCTGTTTATTCTTTGCTGATGTTAAGAATAAGTATTCTGAGATGGGAGCACCCAGGCAGAGACTGGAAGGTCCAATAAAACCATAAGAAGATCGTGTGAGCAGTAACCAGTTGGTAGCCTCAATAACCGAGTCAAGAGCCAGAACAGTACCTGAACAAACTGATCAACTCATCCCTGATTGGCCCATCCATCAAGATTTGGGGCCCTACAAGGAGCCAGCCCTGCAGTGAAAGGGAATGTTTTGCCCTGAAGTAGACTTTACGGGGACTCTTCAAAGAGCAAAAAGGCCTCCCAAGGCCAGGAGTCACAAGGTCCTCCTTAGGCTCATGTACTCTCTATACATGTGTCTTACTGCTTTCCTACTTTAAATTTGAGCCCACTCTCCCCGGGGACTCTGTGTGTGTGTGTATGTTAAGGAGATTATTTTTAACTATTCCCGCTACACATTTACACATTCTCAGTAAATACACATGAATTGCATGGATTTCCAAAATAATGAAGATAATTGAAAGAAGCTGTTAAAAAAAGATGTATGGAAGAGGCAGCCCTCTGCCTCTGAAAGGAGTATGCCCACCCATTCTCCTTACTTCAACTGGAACACTGGGCTGGGGCTCCTGAGCAACAGTATTTAGAAGCCCCACCTCTTCAAGGTTACCAAATGACAGAAAGTTGAGAGGAGCCGTAGTTAACAGTACTCTGAGAACCAGGACCACCAGTGTGAGAGGGAGCTGGGGAGACAGCCAGAAAGGGTACTCCACATATCAAATAACCTCTTCACCATGTCATTTGCTCAACTTTCTCAATGATTTTTGGATCTTGCTCATGGTTTCCTTCTCATTCTTTTTTTATTTTTGATTTCTGGAGGGCAATTGGGGTTAAGTGACTTGCCCAAGGTCACACAGCTAGTTTTTGTGTGAAGCGTCTGAGGCCATATTTGAACTCAGGTCCTCCTGACTCCAGGGCCGGTGCTCTATTCACTGCCCAACCTAGCCCCCCTTTTCCTTCTCATTGTTGCTAAGGTTAAACCCTGACTCCCATTCTGCTACCTCTTGCTCCAGACCTTGTTCCAGTAATCACCCCCCTCTCTTTCTTGCATCATCAAGCTCTACCTCCCTACTTGTTCCTTCCCATCTCCTTCCAAATATGTTTGGGTCTCCTCAGGCCTAAAAAGGAAAAAAGGCCTGCCCTTGACCCTTTGTTTGCATTCATTCATCCACTGTTACTTCCATCTCCTCTATTCATTGCTAAACTTGTTTGAATTCTCCTTTATTACTGTATATAATGTTTTAAACGCAAAAAGAATTAAATATAATAAATAGTATGACGTTAGGTCCTTCTACAAGGTACTCAAGCTCTGAATGCACATAGACTAGGTTCACCACAAAGGGAAGGTCTCACCCCAAGAGGATAGAGGGAAATCAGGTTTTCTTGATCTCTCTGGCTCACTGTCCCCACCCCAGAATAATTCTGGTGAATTCTCTAAAGGAAGGCTTAGGTATGGCTTGTCTACTAGGTCTCTCTAAAAAGTGGGTAACAGGGAAAGGTACTCTGTATATATATATGGGAATCAGGTATAAGACAACAGTTTATTTCATCGACCACAGAAAATTACTAAAACAAAAAAGATTTATAATCACACATGAACAAATAGGAAACAAAACAACAATCCATCATATACATTATATTCTCCTAAAGGCTAAAGACAACTTTGTGGGATGGCTGAAATAGTTAGTATTTCACTTTCATTTTTTGACCTGTACTGTTTAAGCAACTCAGAAGGTCCAGATCTGGCAAGCCAGGGCATGACTTGGGCTTTCTTAGGGCCACTGACTGCTGGCCTGTACTGAGAGAATAAAAGAGAGGTCAGGGGCCAAGGATGTATACTCACCCAGTCAAGTGCATGTGCTGTCTATCTGTACTTGTAGCCACTATGGGCACTTAGGGAGGGCAGAAGGAAAGAAATATCCCCTCTTCTCACACATTGATACAAGTCTAAAGCAGAGGAAATACTTAAAGAACCCCAAAAAAGCAAGTTCAAACTGTTTTTCCTCACTTCCTCTTGTAGCACATGAAGGAGGAGGTTCCTCTTGACTCTACAATACGTAAGGGAATGGTCCTTGAAAACCCAGTACCTGATCCCAGAAAAGGAGACTGACACTGTTTTAAAATTAGCTATTAAAGATGTTGCCTTAGCAAATGATCCCAATGATGGTTTATATCTCAGGAATGCCTTTCAAAGTCAGTTCACCAAGAGGCAAAGTAAAAATTTGAACCCAAGCCCAGTGACTCCAAATCATGGGTTTTTCTCATTGTACCATGCCACTGATGAGTAGTCGATACCTTCACAGTCTCCCTATGTATTTCTCAAACCTCTGGGATCTGGTACCTGTTCCCACTGCTTTACTGAAACAGCCATCTCAAGGTCCTCCTACTTTCTTTCTCCCAAAGCTAACGATCTCTAAGTCCTACCCACTACTCTCTCTCTGGTCATCTTCAGAGATGTCCCACTTTCCTGTTCTCCCCCTACCTCTCTAACCACTCCTCCATCTCCTTTACTTATCCTTCATGTTCACAACTGCTTAATGTGAGAGCTCCCCCAAGAAGTTATGCTCAACTCCCTTCTTTCTTTACACTTTCTTCCTTGGCAATATTATTTATGCCCTACACCTCATGGAAGCTCCTAGAAGGCAGGAACTATCTCACTTCTCCATTTATATCCCCAGTAACTGGTACCTAGTAGATGCTTAAAACTGCTTGTTGATTGATGGATGACTTTTTTGAGAGAGAGGTAATTGGGGTTAAGTGACTTGTCCAGAGTCACACAGCTAGTAAGTGTCAAATATCTGAGGCCAGATGGATAACTTTTAAACAGAGATCTCTAACCCCCCACCTCTCTTCTCATATGCAGAGCTGCATCTCCAGCACCCCATAGGTCTTCTCAGCCTAGATGGTGTACCAGCCCCACCAATTAATTCCCTATGTTCAAAACTAACCTCTGTGTCTTTCTCTCTAACAGAACTCCTTCTGTGTAGGATAGTGCCATTCACAAAGTCTCTGCAACTTTGGCCTTGACTTTGACTCTTCCTTCTTCCTCACCTCGCACATCTAATGCCATGCCATGATCTGTCAATTCCATGACTACAACATCTCTCAAATTCATCCCAGGCTCTTCCTTCTACTGCCACCTCTTCAGGACAGGCCTTTACTCATTACCTTCTGCCTGAGTTATAACAAAGGCCTTCTAACAGGTCTTCTACCTGCACCCTTCTTTCTGTCCTTTACACCACTGGCAAACTAATCTTTCTTATGGTTACACCTATTTATGCCAGTCTTCTAGATCAATGGTCTCCAAACTGGGGCTGTGGCATGACCTCAAGGGGATCATGGTATGACACCAAGGGGTATGTGATCAACCAGTCAGAGGGGAGGGAAATGACTCACATCCTATTTCCCCCCCAATAGCCTTATCTCCAACACAACCACACTCATCCCCAACATTGTTCCCCAACATTGCCCCAACTCCATTCCATCCTGCTGCTGTGGAAGTTCCTAACCTTCCCATTCTGAGCTGGTCTTGAGTCATTCAGGAGTTATAACTTTGCCTCAACCTAGGTTTCACAGCAGAAGCTATGCAAATGCCATTGAGAAAATCCTGCTTCCCCTGTCCTCTACCTAGAAAAAAGAAAATGTGCTAATGGGATGTGTGATCAGAAAAATATGGGCCTCCTGCTCTAGACTCTAGGAGGTTGGCCCCTAAGGCCCCTTCCAAAACTAGATCTATGAGTCTCCAATAGTGTAAGACTGACCCTGTAATTTCACTGGGGATAGGAACTCCCAGGTGAGGAAACCAAAGCAGATTGGAACCTTTTCTGCAACTTCAATTCTTAGAGAGTTGCCTAGAATGCTAAGGTGTTAAATGACTTGTCTAAGGTTACACAGGCAGGATGTGTGGGAAGCAAAACTTGAACCTAGGCCTTCCTGGCTTCAAGGCCACCTCTCTAGCCATGACACTGTGCTCTATTTCCATACCTCTATTGCTCTATTAAAAAATTGTCAGTAATTCCCTATAGGTCTACTAGTAAAATACAGACATCTTTGCCTGACACTAACAACCCTCTATTATAAGATGTCTCCCTACTTTTCCAGCCTTACCTCATATTACTTCCTACACACACATTATACTCCGGGCAAAGTGGTCTACTCTCTGCCACCATCAGCATCATGCCCACTGTCATCCATACTGTTTCTTATGCTTGGGATAACCTCCCTGCCCTCATCCTGGCAGTGCCAATCCATACTCCCTTGAGACCTCACATGGCAATTTGTTTTGTATTACTCTTATTATGTATTGATGATGGAAAATATCATTATATGTCGTGCTATCTTAGAATAGGCTTCAGAAGGGCAAGAACCATGACAGATCTAAACTTTGGCTCTCCCCAGCACCTAGTGCAGTGTTCTACACACAGAATATGCTTAATAAATGTCTGCTGTACTTGGATTTCCCAGGTAGCAAAAATTCCTGACTGGTTATTAGTGTCCAAGGAATTGTCTCTGGCTGAGGTTTATGCTATTTGAAGAGGGGCAGGAAAAGCTAAGGTTGATATGCCAGCCTTGAGAGCACAGCTTAAAAACGGTTTTTGGATGCCTCTGAAGCCATTAGAAAAATATTATTGTTAATATATCTGCTATAATAATTTCGATTTTCAACTTGAATTCTTGTAACATCTTCCATTGTTACTGAATGAACAAATGATTCCTATTGAATATTGAGTTCTACATTCAAGAAAGTACATTCATTAAAGGGTCCAAGGGAGAGACAAGACAGCTTGCTGGGGGTTAATTGGAGCTGATTAGAACATGAACTCTCAAGTTTAAATGATTGGTTTGAATATAGCCTTAGATCAATTAGGGAATCATTACCATCTAATCACTTTAAAGTGAATAATTTTCATCTCTTTTCTTGTAGATATAGTCCCCTCATAATCCTGCCCTACCACCCTTAAAAATAATAATAACCAACATTCATTTGAATATATCCAAATTTAATTTTAAATGTTTATGAAGAGCTTTATCCTTTGGAGGCAGAGGCTATGTCCAAAAAACAGAGATAGTTTTAATAGTTCTTTCTTTTATAACCCACCACCTAGGCCTCCACACCAGGCCACACTGCCTTGGTCGTCATGCCAACGGGAGGAGCTGCTCTCCCAGCTCCAGCAAGACATGTGATCAGTGCGCTCTCCGACTCATTGGCAGTCTTAGACACATTTGCAGCTTTAAGTTAATGATCTTGCTCTTGGTGGAACAAAAGGCTAGTCAGATGTTTCTCTGACATGATGCTGTTTTGAAGAATCAACTTTCTACCCAGTTAGTTCAGCCCCAATTAATCTGTTGACCAGTTTATTAAATTCAGGGTTCTAATAGTGCTTTGCACACAGTAGGTGCTCAATTGATGTTTGTCAAATTGACAAATAGGTACTGTGGTTGTATTTTCCACATCCCAAATTGGCACCCACAATCATAAAAAGATATTCCTTTTGTAAAATCTCATTAAAAGTATACTTCTTTTTCTTGAAACACTGTCTCAGAAAATCCAGGACACATGGTCATTTTATCAACAGAGTTTTGTTTCGTGCCGAAGTTTTAGAATATTATTTGCAAAAGCCTTCTTGTTTCCTTCTCAAGTCTTCATCAAGGTTACCCTCAATACATGTGTAAATTATTCTCATAAAGAAAGGAGGCATATGGGTCAGTAGTTAATGATGTTTTTAATTACATTTTTTCAGTAGTGATATTGCCTTTTTTTCATTCATTAGATATTCTTTTTTTGGTCTGTATCTTAAGACTCAATCCCTCAACACCCTCAAAATTGTGTCACTTTCAGCAGAGATATCTCTTCTGTGAAAATTCAATCTAATTTAGCTATTTTCTTTCATAGAATTTCTACTTCTTCATATAGCACAGGCACTGTGGCATTAGACTGAATGAAGCAGTTCTACTGTCATTTCTGAAGAAAGGAATTTGCTTGCTATAGAAATCGAGACAGATCTTTTCCATTTCTGACTGTTTGTGGTCTTCCTTCCAGTTTCATCCTTAATATACTTGGGATCATCAGACTTCATTAGGGCTCTCACCAAACTTTCAATAAACATTTTTCCTTCAACTGCCTCTCACTGTTTCATCAAGCAGTGCTCTTTGTAACCTTCCACCATAACCTCCATTATGTGTTACAAACTTTTCTAAATCAGTGACTGTGCTTTGCATCTCTGTGCTTAGCAAGGATATCAAATGTTTTCGAGCAAAGACAGTGTCTAGGGTTCTTTTGGTTTCCCCATTGTGACAACTGATTTACACCAGGTTAGAGTTGCCTGTATTACATGCTATAACTTCTCATTTCTATTTATTATTTCACATTTGGTATTGATATTTGGTCTTTAATCTAACAATGCAATGAAATGATCTGACTGCATACTGGTTCAGAGACGAGTGCTATACTTATAACCAGTCATTTCTTGTCAGGATATAATCAGATTCATTTTTTGTAATCTTAGTGTTTTCCATATCTTGTGCCTCCCAACTCACTCCATAAAGAGTACTTTATGATATACTTGTGTGAGTTCTCTGTCCTCTATAAATCTTTGACCTCTTTCATCTCTTAACCCCAAACCATATTTTCCAACATATTTTTGCCTCCCTTGCCTGTGCCCTCCTTTCCACTGAAGTCACCTGAGTATTAAAGTATCTGATGCTTTCCTTTGGATGGTCTTGGTGACATTCTCTATCACTTGATTCTTTGCAACAGACACTGCTATATAAACTGCAATTACCTTGAGGATGGTCTTTTTAACAGATGCTCCTACTGAACACCTGATGACTGAGTAGATGTGAAATTATGTTTCTTATTGCCCAAGGAGCATCTGCTTCTCCAAGGAACTCCAGCGATTCCTTCTTTCCATTTAACTTTGTCTTCCTTTTTATTTCCTCATTTCATTTACAGCAAAAATGGCCATATTGATATAACTTTGTTCCTCCAGCAATAAAGTGACTTAGTCACTGAATGAGGAGCTCATATTAAGAGTACCAATAGTTAAGTTACTGTATGTAGACAGTCCAAGGACTGTGCAGTTTTAAACATCCCCTCTTCCCTTTTTTCAGCTACTCTATCTCCATCAGTGCAAAAGGGGAAGGGGGGGGAAGCACATACCCAAGGGCCATTTTGTATTTGTCTTTGTTTTCAGGGGTTGCCATGGCCCAAGAATTCCTCAGCAAATGGCTGCCCCAGTGACAGAGAACCTCCCTGTACTTTGCCTGGCTGGGCCTTGGGAAGCAGACTCTGTCTATTGCCAGGCCCATACTGGAAGCCTTATAGCATGGTAGGACCAGCCAGAGCTTGTGCCTAGCTGGCACTGCCCTTGCAAACCACAGGGTCACCTCCATACCACAATGTGCCACTGAAAAGAGACTTTTGTGGAAGACAACTTTAAAACTTCTTATTTAAATTGTGCCTTAAAGAAGGTGATTTCTAATTCACTTGGTCCTTGGGTTTCCATGAGGAGGAGAGACAGCCTGCATTCACCAGTTCCATTGTACTGTATCTGCTTTGTTTCTAGACTCAGCTACAGCAGGGCTTCTATTACTCAAATGGGGGTAAATAAAGAAAAAGACGAGAGGAATTGGTGGGGGGCCATCTTTTTTGTCCCTTTTCAGATGTGACTGCTAGAAACACAGAGGAATAGTAATAACAATAATAATATGAATAGCTCCCATTTCTATAGGGCTTTAACCAGCCGATAATTTGCCATGTGGCTTCTGTGACTAAGGCATTTTAATCGGGTAACCAAACCTGAAAGGGATAAGTCTGAGTTAGGAGTCGCCAGACACAGGCAAGCTAAACCAGAAGGTGAACCCTGGGGAGTACAGTGGAAAGCACCAAGAACAAAATATCAACAAGAAGACAAAAGGTCCCCCCAGCTCAAAAAACCCACTGTTCAGCTCTGCAGGCTGGAGTAATGAGGGAATGGCCCCTATGAAAATTCAGCAGTCTTCTGATTGCTGCGGCTTCCCTCAGTTCATTTTAAAGGGAAAGTTCAAAGTCTGCCTTCTGTTGCTGTCAGACATACTTTTCACACCTTCAAGGAAGGGAGCTCAAAATTGGTTTTGAAGTATCTTGCAGACTGAGACCGTTGCTTTTAACCACTTGAGTCTGTGCCTTTTAACAATTAGCTTCTTATTTAAAAGTGTAGGGAGAGAACAGTCCCTGGGATCCCCATCCCCACCCCCAAGAAAATGAAATGGTGTTTCCCCCTTTCGTACTCTGGAGGCTACTTCAAGGAGCGTGGTCAAGATTACTATGAAAGAAAAGATCTTTCTCTTCCCTAGGCCAAACCCATAGACTAAAATAATTGAACCATCTTTGGCGATTCTTTCAAACCTAGGGTAGGGTCTGGACGTTGTTTTTTTGCTTGTTTTTAATATTTTGATAACAGCATTTCCAAATAATTGGATTTGTTGGTAATCTTACGGATTCTATTTTATGCGTCTTAAAATCTGATTCTGAAAAGGGGTCCCTAGGTCAGGCCACACTGCCAGAAGAATCTAGGAATCAAAGGTTAAGAATCCCCTGAGCGAATTGTACAAAAGAGAAGGCTAGAGCCCGGGTAGCAATTAAAGTTGTCATGATAGGCTCAGAAGGAACATGTGTTTACATATATATACACACACACACACACATCTAACATATAAAAAGCAGCATAGTATAGTGGGGAGAGCACTAAATTTTGAGTCAAAGAAATAAAGTTCAAATCCTGGCTCTCCTGCTCACTAGCTGTCTGGCCAATGGCAAATTTCTTTCCTTTCCTGGCATTCAGTTTTTTTATCTATAAAATGGGCAAGAGGATATCGGAATAGATGTCTTCAAAGGCCCCTTCTACCTTGAAATCCTATGATACTAAAAATAACATATATATGTGTATATATATATATATATAAGTATATGTGTGTGAATAATGTGTTTTAAGTTATGAAAATGACCTCTTGTCCTATACATCTGCTGCTGTTTCATGGGGAAGCTTTTATTTATTTTATACAGAGAATCTGATTTATCCAAATATGTTACCAGGTGATGAAATAGATACTGGTTTTGAATAGTTTCTGATTCCACAGAATCACAAGAACACGGATTTAGAGCTTAAGGAATCTGAGAGGTTATCCAGTCCAGGGGTGCTAAACCTGAAGCAGGCAGGCTACATGCAGCCCACAGTATTCCCAAATGTGTCCTGAACCTGATTAAAGCTAGGTGGTGCAGTGAATACGGCACCAGCCCTGGAGTCAAGAGGACCTGAGTTCAAATCCGGCCTCAGACACTTAACACACACCAAAAAACTAGCTGTGTGACCTTGGGCAAGTCACTTAACCCCAACTGCCCTCCAAAAAGCAAAAAAAAAAATGTAGATCCTATTTGATTGTAATGTGTCGATATATTAAATTTTTTAAAAGAAATATATAAACATTCAAGGTTTTCTAAGTCAATGTATCTTTCACAGAGATCTTTATGGTTTAGTGACCCCTGTTTCTTTTTTAATTTGACCCCAGTTAGTGCAACTCCTTCCTTTTACAGGTGAGGAACTTCAGCAGAGAAAGGTAAAGGTACTTCCCCCAAATCATGTAGGATATAAGTAGCTGAACCAGAATTAGAACCTAGGTCCCTTTGACTCCAAATCCAGTGGTCGTCCCACCGCCTTTTGGACATCAGCTTTAGAAGTATAGAATGTCCAATAAATTGTGGCATGGTGGATCTTGAGTCTTGCCCTTGATCCATACTGGCTGTGTGACTTTGGGCAAGGTACTTCACCTCTATCTGCCTCAGTTTCCTCATCTATAAAATGGGGATAATAATAGCACCTACCTACCAGCGTTGTTGTGAAGATCAACTGAGCTAACATAATCAAAGTGCTTTGCAAATCTTAAAGTGCTATATAAATATTAGCTAGCTAATTTCACCTCTCAAAGACTAGAGTTGATGGCACAAGAAGTTTCCATAGCAAGGGTTCCACACGCAGATAAAATCACCAGTCTGGATCCCCCAAAATGTAAAGATTGTAGCATGCAGACATTGTAAGGTGTGAAGAAAATTATGTGAATCTGTTGCAGACACCTCTCTCCTTTAATATTGATTGTTCTCTGACTTAATTATGCTGAATGAAGAAACCACCCATATGCCATCTTTGAACCTCGTGACTTTGAATAAACTGTGATTTAATTCATGGACATATTTCACCTCCTCATAAAATATTATAATTAATCCAGTATGACAAACATCTTTGATCACTTTCACGGGTGAGGTGATTAATTGATAAGAACCTTATTTGCAAGATGTCTCCCTGTTAGATTGTGAACTCCCTGAAAGCAAGGACTGTTTGGACCTTTCTTTGTGTCCTCGGGTCTTAGTGCAATACCTAGCACACAGGAGATGCTTAAGAAATGCTTGTTGACTTGACTATGCCAGGAACTGAAGATATAACCTAGGTGAGGCTTTGGGAATGAATGAGATTGCAGAAGGGATCCACACAGCACCAAGGGGCATTTTGCATTTTAGTCTCATGACTTTGCTCTGTTTCATGAACCCACCACAAAAGTTCTTCTGTCCTTATTATGGTGTAGAAAGCTCTGCCAGAACCCTGGCAGTTTTTCTCAAGCTAGGAAGTCTTTGACTTTGCCAGTCACAGACTGTAGGTCTCCTGTACATTGCCCAATGTAGCTAAGCAGGGAGAGGCTTGTCCCCAGGCAGCTGGCCACTGGGTAGTGAATCTTTGGGCCATGACATCTAATGCCTTCTAGGTGTTCGTAAAAAAGAAGTGAATATCTCATTTGATCCCACGACAATCCTGGGAGATAGCTGCTATTATTACGCCCATTTTACATAAAAGGAAACTGAGGCAGAGAGAGGTAAAGTAACTTAAAGTTACACAGTCAGTACTTTAAGAATCCATGACTCCTCTGATGAAGATTTGTACTTCATACTGTAGTACATGTTCTTTGTAAGTAGCTATAGCCAAAGCATTTGTATCCCTTCACAGCTGGCCCAGCAATGAGCCTGTCTGCACTTAGCTGAGCATATCCTGGGATAGCAGAGAAGCTTTTTCAGTCTGTCTGAGTTTGTGTTCCTCTGCTGGAGTTACCTTCAAAAACCCAAGATCAAGTCTTCAGTCTAATGAGGCATTAGAGAAAGATTCCAGTAAGAGCAAAAAGTTTTATAGGAAATGAATTCAAAGAAGGACTCATCTCCCCATTTAAATATTTCACTTCAAGTAAAACATTCCAAATAAATATTTCCTTTGGTATCATGGGAAAAATACTAGAGAGTCAGGAGACCTAGGGACTAACTGTTGGGCCCACTTCCTCCTGTATAAAATAAAGTGGTTGGACCAAATAAGCACTCAGCTCTTTTCTAGCTGCATGGAGACAAGGTAAATATGATTCCAATTTGAAAGTTCAAAAAACTTTGCAGTATAATTTGACATCTTGTGCTGGTAGGTTTCCTTTTTCTCATGTCTTATGATTCCTGGCAACTGATTAGACATCGGGTAGGGGTTGGTATGATAATAAGTGAGTGTGAAGGGTCAGGAGTGACCTGTTAGCTTCCTAATGTGGGTGAAAAGAAGGATGGTGGATCAAATATAGATCAAAGCAGATCATTTCTGCTTCTCAATTGTTCATTATAGTCTAAGAACTCAAGGGAAGTAATGGGGGGAAAGGAATCATTTAAATGATTTGGTACTGGTTAAAAAATACAAGTCAATAAATGGACACAACTAGTTCTACAATATACAAAAACCAATAAGCACAGTATCTTTAGTGATTGATAAATCTAGGTATCAGGGTAAACTCACTATTTGACCAAAACTTCAAGGAAAACCAAAAAGCTATTTGACAGAAATTGGGCATAGACCAGTATATTACACCACATATTAAGATAAGCTCCAAATGGATACATGAGTTACACATAAAATCACAAGTAAATGATCATAAATATTAGAGAAGCCAGGAAGAAATCACTTTGCAGATCTAGGGATAAGGGAAGAGTTCATTACCAATAAGAGATAGAGAGGATCACAGAAAATAAGATGAATAATTTTGATTATATAAAATTTAAGTCTTGGGACAAGATCCCAACTTTTGGGACAAGAGAACTCACTATCTGACAAAAACTTCTGGGAAAACTGGAAAGCAGTTTGGCAGAAACTAGGTATAGATCAATATCTCACACTGTATACCAAGATAAGATCAAAATGCATACATGATTTAGAAATAAGTGGTGATGCCATCAGCAAATTAGGGAAGCATGGAATAGTTTACTTGTCAGATCTATGGATAAGGGGGAAATGTATGACCAAACAAGAAATAGAAAGCATTACAGGATATAAAATGGATAATTTTGATTACATTAAATTAAAAAGGTTTTGTACACACATAAATAAACCAATTCAGCCAAGTTTAAAAGGAAAACAGAAAAGTGTGTGTGGGGGGGATAGAATTTACAGCAAATTTCTCTGATAAAAGCCTCATTTCTTAAATATATAGAGAACTGTTAAATTTATAAGAATACAAGTCATTCCATAATTGATAAATAGTCAAAGGATATGAACAGGCAGTTTTCAAAGGGAGAAATCCAAGCTATCAACAACGAACATATGACGTGGAGCCAAGATGGCGAGCAAAAAACAGGAACTTTTCTGAGCTCCCCTCCAATCACTTCCAATACCTGCAAAATATGACTCTAAACAAATTTTAGAGCTACAGAACCCACAGAGTGACAGAGAGAAACATATCTCCCACTGAACACAGCCTGGCAGGCCGACAGGAAGGGTCTATCACACAAGGCTGGGAGCCAAGTGCATTATGCTGTGAGCCATGCGGTTCCAGCCCAGGGTAGCCATGACCAGTGGCCCAGAATCGCCTGAACAGACTTCAGGAGAGTGAATCACCACCAGCTGTGGCAGTTTCCTGACTTCTCAAACCATGGAAATGGGTGACAAAAGAGCACCCCCCAGCCCCTGCCTCCAGGGAGAGAGGTGGCAGAGGCACAGTGGCTGCAACTGTTGCCCCTTGGCTGCCTCTGGAGCTCCTGGCCAACAGATCATAGGGGAACCAAGCAACCATTCAGAGGGTAATCACTCTTGCTTTGACCTGCTTGGATCTGGATCACAGTGTTGGGCGGTAGTCCTGGGGTGTGTGGCAGTGTGCCAAAACCTGGGGTGTCTGGAGAGAGGGCACCTTCCTCAGACCTCTGACAACATTTGCAAAAATCCCACCAATTTGGGACATAGGTCACTGCACTCTAGAAGCAGAGTTCTACCATGGGAAAGAGCTCAAAAGTCAAGTAATTGGCTGGCAAGATGAACAAGCAGAAGCAAACAATCAGACCATAGGATCCTTTTTTTGAGACAAAAAGGATCAAAACATGGAACCAGAAGAAGGTAATGAAGTCAAAACTCCTGCATCAAAAGCTCCCAAGAAAAATATGAATTGGTTACAGGCCATGGAGGAGCTCAAGAAGGATTTTGAAAATCAAGTAAGAGAGGTAGAGGAAAAATTGGGAAGAGAAATGAGAATGATGCAAGAAAATCATGAAAAGCAAGACAACAGCCTGCTAAAGGAGACCCCCAAAATACTGAAGAAAATAACACTTTAAAATAGACTAACTCAAATGGCAAAAGAAGCCCCAAAAGTCAATGAAGAGAAGAATGCCTTAAAAAAATCAAATTGCCCAGATGGAAAAGGAATTTCAAAAACTCACTAAAGAGAATAATTCCTTCAAAATTAGATTAGAGCAAATGGAAGCTAATGACTTTATGAGAAATCAAAATACTATAAAACAGATCCAAACAAATGAAAAAAAATAGAAGGCAATGTGAAATATTTCATTGGAAAAACCACTGACCTAGAAAATAGGTCCAGGAGAGATAATTAAAAATTACTGGACTACTTGAAAGCCATGATCAAAAAAGGATCCTAGAAATCATCCTTCAAGAAATTCTCAAGGAAAATTGCCCTGATATTTTCCAACCAGAGGGAAAAATAGACATTAAAAGAATTTATTGATCACCTCTTGAAAAAGATCCCAAAAAGGAAACTCCTAAGAATATCATAGCCAAATCCCAGAGTTCCCAGGTGAAGGAGAAAATATTACAAACTGCCAGGAAGAAACAATTTGAGTATTGTGGAAACACAATCAGGATAACACAAGATCTAGCAGCTTCTACATTGAGGGATAGAAGGGATTGGAATGTGATATTCTGAAGGTCAAAGGAGCTAGGATTAAAACCAAGAATTACCTACCCAGCAAAACTGAATATAATGCTTCAGGGGAAAATATGGTCATTTAATGAAATAGAGGACTTTCAAGCATTCTTGATGGAAAAACCAGAGCTGAACAGAAAATTTAACTTTCAAATACAAGAAGCCAGAGAAGCATGAGAAGGTAAACAAGAAAAAAGAAATCATAAGGAACTTATTAAAGTTGAACTATTTACATTCCTACAAGGAAAAAATGGTAATTGTCACTCATGAGACTTTTCTCAGTATGAGGATAATTGAAGGGTATGTATATGTATACATATATATGTATGTATAGGAGGGTGTATGTGTATATAAATACATATGTGAGTGTATGTATATGCGTGTACATGTATACATAAATAGAGGGCACAGGGTCAGTTGAATAGGAATGGATGATATCTAAAAAATAAAATTAAGAGGTGAGAGAGGAATATAATGAAAGAAGGAGAAAAGGAGAAATAGAATAGGGTAAATTATCTCATATAAATGGGGCAAGAGAAAACTTTTACAATGGAGGGAAAGAGCAGAAAGGTGAAAGGGAATGGGTCAACCTTACTCTTATTGAATTTGGATTAAGGAGGGAATAACACACACTCATTTGGGTATCTTGCCCTACAGGGAATTGGGGGGAAGTAACTAAGAGGGGGGATGATAGAAGGGAGGGCAGAGAGGGGGAAAGGGTAGTTAGAAGCACAGGGACAGGGTCAAAGTAGAAAATAGAATAAGTGGGGGGCAGGATCGGATAGAGGGAAATAGAGTTAGTCTTTCACAATATAACTACTATGGAAATGTTTTGTGTAACTACACATGTACAATCTATATTGAATTGCTTATCTTCCCAGTGGGTGTGGGTAAGGAAGGAAGAAAGGAAAGAATCTGGAAATCAAAGTTTTAAAAACAAATGTTTAAAAAAATTGTTTTTTACATGCATCTGGGAAATAATATATACAAGCACTGGGAATAGAAATCCATCTTACCCCACTAGAATGTTAGAGGGGATATAAGAGATGATATAAGAGAGAGAGCAGATTGGGGGAAGGGGTATTCAGTAGGCTTGCTATCTTGGGGTGGGGGTAGGGGAAAGACAGGGAGAAAATTTGTAACTCAAAATCTTGTGGAAATGAATGTTGAAAGCTAAAAATAAATTTAAAAAAAAGACCTACCCACCTTTTGGACAAAAAAAAGTACATTCAGAAATAACAATTATAACAAGAAAAAAAACAATGAACATATGAAAAATGCTCTAAATCACTAATACATAGAGAAATGCAAAATAAAGCAATTCTTAAGTTACACCCATTAAAGTAACTGTGACTTTCTCTTTCATAGATGTCAGATTGGCAAAACTGACAAAAAGCAAAATGACATATGTTGGAGGGGCTTTGGGGAAGAGAGGCAAACAAATGCTGTTGGAGCTACAAATTGGTCCAGCCATTCCAGAAAGAAACGTCACTGAACTATGCATACCCTTTGACCCAAAAAAATGCCATTACTATGCTTATACCACAAGATTAAAAGAGAAAAAGCACCCATATTTACAAAAATGTTTATAGCAGCTCCTTTCATGATAGCCAAAAAACTGTCAATTAAGAGAGTGACCACCAACTAGAGAATGGCTAAACATTATAGTATAGGGTATCTCAAAAGTCTTAGCAAAGTTTCAAGATAATGAAGCTTAGAATTGCACTTAGACTTTTGGAACACCCTAGAGATGAATGTGGTGGATTTGCACCATAAGAAATGACAAAACGGATGATTTCAGAGGAAATTGAGAAGACCTCTATGAATTGATACATAGTGAAGTCAGTAGCACCAGGAGAACAATTTAAACAATGACAACATTTAAAAACAAACAACTTAGAAAGATTTTAGAACTCTGATCACTGCAATGATAAACCACAATACAAAGTATGACAGCCATCACCTGCCTAAAAGGTGGTAGACTTAAGAGGCATGTATTTTTGAATGTGACCAACATGGGTACTTGTTTTGTTGAATTGTATATATTTGTTATAAGGGTTTCTTTTTCTTTTTAAAAAAATTATTCAACAGGAAGGAGGAAAGAAGAGTAAAAGACAATAAATGCTAGTAAAAATAAATAAATTTTTAAAAAAGAAAGAAAGTGGAAAACGGGACAGGTACTATAACTGTAGCATTGTAGAAAGTCAACTATTACCTTCATTTTTAGAATAGGAAGGAGAGTGAAATCTACAAACTTGAGGGCAGTGAGCTTGGTGTCTATATTCTACAAGCCTGTTTTCCTTTGGCCTACTGCTTAATTTCTTTTTTAGCCCTCTGCTCGATTTTCTTGTACGTAGTGGTCTTTCTGCCTAATTTCTTTTCATTCCTCAGCCTGATTTCCTTTCTGAACACTGCGAGATTTCTTTCCAGATTTCTACCTGACTTCTTTTTAGAACTCTGATTCATCTAAGTCGTCCTTTGCCTGATTTCTTTTCAGTCTCCTACCCAGTTTATTTTTATCTCACCCACTTGTACGCCTCACTCTTCATTCTGCAACCAGGGAAACATGCCCAGGGAGGGGCAGAGTCAGGGCCGAATTGGGGCCTGGGCAGGGAGAAGCCCATCCAGAAATAGAAAGGAGAGGAGGGGGATATTGAGTTTCCAAGCAGTTGTAGGGAAGGGGGCAAAGAAGGAGGAGGAAACCAGGAGGAGGGGTTCTGATATAAAAGAAACTCCCCTTCCCCTTGGGCCTGGAGCCCTGGACTTCAGTACCCTTTCCAGTCTTCTACCTGTAAGGAAGTTCAGGTAAGGGGTACAAATTTCAGTACTGGGGGAAGGGAGGTGAGGAATAGAAGAATCAATGGGAAAGCTTCTCTAGTACTGTTGGGCAGGGTTGAGGCAGGGAAAATAGGGCGTGTGTGTGTGTGTGTGTGTGTGTGTGTGTGTGTGTGTGTGTGTGTGTAAGACTGACAGAAACTGAAAGACAAAAGCAGACAGCATGTGTGCAAATAAGAATCAGAAATATCAAATAATAAGTTAATTTTAATTAGTAAGTTTTAAATACTACTTTAGTTTATATGTTATATTGTTTTAAAATATAATTTTAAAAAGATTAATTTGAAAGTGGTTGTTATTTTTCTATCACTTCCTTTGGAATTGACTTTATGGCTCAGATAATTTTTTAAATATTATAACTTTTTTCAGGTTCTAAAATACTTATAACCCAATTCAACCTATTAAGTGCTAGGCATTTGGGTAAAAAAGTAAAGATGAAAAAATAACAGTTCCATACCTCAGAGACAAATGACAAATGATGGAGGGGATGCCCCAAAACAGGCACACTAATGTATTTAAGAATCTTGTAATCTAGTAGAAGGAGAAGACATGAACCCAAATAACTGAAATAAAAACTAGGATGTGATAAGTGCATAGGAGAAGTCAAACTATTATAATAGAAAAGATTTCCATCTCATCATAGTACTACCAAAATCTTAAGACCTTTTCCTTTTTTAGCCTTCTCCTAGAAGCATTAGTATTTTAACACTTTATAAAATAAATATAATTCTAAAACATTGTGGTTGTAGCAGTGTAAGCTTCCTAAATTACATCTCTAGATCAAATGGATTCTGATCTGGAAGGAAATGAAAAGGCTACTTGAGGCTCTTAATGTGTTATTAGTTGATATTTGTAGAGGCAGATATACAAATTTATTCTGACAGCCCAATTGTCACACTGCAAATATAATTAAAGTTCTCAATAGTAATGGGAAATATTTTCTGTCATTCATAGCTTTAATATTTTCCCCTTTGAAATGTTACCCCAAAGGCAGCTAAACAAAATGTTCATATAGACAGCCCCTACCTAACATAGTTAATTGATTTCCATGAAAACATGGTGTTAGGTGAAATAACATTACAGGTGGGGACAGTTAGTTCCATGGTAACAATATTATAAATGTAAGGATGGCACAGCAGGGGGTTATGATAACATAGTAGTGTCTGATCATAATGGAAAAGTAATATTATCAGGAATGATGTTGACCAGGGAAATATCATATAGGATATGCCAGGACTGAACTCCCCCCTCTTTGAAAGACCAACTCAAGTACTCTTTCCTACAGGAAGAATTCTCCCCCAACCTCTTAGACCTTACCTATTACTTTCTTATAGCTCTCTAATGCACCTTATTTGTTGATGTTCTTATTGTTCAGTCATTCCAATTATGTCTGACTCTTAGTGACCCTGTTATAGGGTTTTCTTGGCAAAGATACCTGAGTGGTTTGCCATTTCCTCCTCCAGTTCATTATACAGATGAGGAAGCTGAGGCAAAGAGGGTTAAATGACTTGCCCAGGGTCACACAACTAGAAAGTGTCTGAGGCTGGATTTGAACTCAGGTCTTCCTGACTTCAGGCCCAGAACTCTATCCACTATGCTACCTAGCTGCCCAACCTGTGGTAGAACCTTCTGAACTCATATTGGTCTGATCAGCCACAGTCAGGTGCACTGTACAATGACTCCAGCATAGTAGTATCATTTTGGTTCTCTTCAAGAACCAAGGACAACAGTCAGTCATCCAACCAACCAACCATACTTATTGTGTTGTATTGCGATTTTACTTATCTAAGATGGTATCATGCCTACCTACTACTGTGAGCTCCACACACAGAATGGCTCCATCATAGACCACTTTTCTATCTCCTCCAATTCCTCATATAGTGTTTTACACACTATAAGCACTTTATAAATATTTTGAACTAATGAATGGTATTATTTGAACCAATTGTTCTTCTTGGGAGTGGATTGTTCCTCTTCAGAAAAAAGGGAAAATGAAAAAAAAATAGGTTTATTTTGGAACAAAAAAGAAGTATCATTTGTGTAGTTATGAATACTCCTAATTTAATGCAGATTTATGAGAGACATTTTTTATACTTGTCTGGGGCTCTTATTTCTTTAGCAATTTCTTTTTTTTCTTTTTGGAGGGCAATTGGGGTTAAGTGACTTGCCCAAGGTCACACGGCTAGTTTTCATGTTAAGTGTCTGAGGCTGGATTTGAACTCTGGTCCTCCTGACTCCAGGGCTGGTGCTCTACTTACTTCGCCACCTAGCCACCCCTGGGACTCTTATTTCTTTAAAATAATTCATACATGTGGTTACAATCACAAATATGATTTTAACCAAAAATATTGCTAGCTTACCACACTACTAGGAAGGAATCAACATAGGTGATAAAGTGCTGCTACCCTTCAGCAGTCTAGTGCCTCTTTGCAAATATATACAAATATAAACTGGTGATCAAAAGCATAATGTTCATTTATACAAAACCTCTGTCTCCCTCAAAATCTCTTTGCTGCTGTTGTCTTTACTTGGGAAGAATACCCAAATCAGAAGAAATGTTGTTTCTTTTGTTTACTTTATTAATCTTAAATAAGACAATCAGGTAGAAAGAACTATGCATTGTGTGGCATAGAAAGAAAGTCTTTATGACTATATTCAATTCAATTCTGCCAACAATGAATGGGCTGGGAAATTTGACTTCCATTCTTGGAAAAAATTCTAGAACAAATGGCTGATTAGTGACACTCTAGAAAAGCAATGGGTAAGGGCAGCTAGGTGGTGCAGTGAGTAGAGCACCAGCCCTGGAGTCAGGAGGACCTGAGTTCAAATCCAACCTCAGACACTTAACACACACACAAACTAGCTATGTGACCTTGGGCAAGTCACTTAACCCTAATTGCCCTCCAAAATAAAAGAAAAAAGAAAAGAAAATCAAGGGGTGATTTTGACAGGCTTACTGATAGACCAAGAAATTCTGTAGCTGTGTTTTAGCCAGACATTAGCAAAGCATTTGGCATAGTCTCTTGTGTTATTCTTATGGCCAAGATGAAAGATGTGGCAGAGGAAGGTAAACTCAGAACAAGTTGAATGATACTGATCTATTAACAGTTGAGTGGTAACTTGGAATTTGGTCTCCAATGGTGTTTCCCAGGGGTCTGTCCTGAGCCTTTTGTTGTTTAATATTTTTATCAGTAACTTGGATATAAATAAATGTATCCATGGCATGCATATCAAATGTGTAGCTGGCACAAAGCTGGGGAGTGATAGCTAATCCATTGAATGTCAGTCAGGATTCAAAAAAGATCTTGACAAGCTAGAAAAAGGGGTGGAATCAGATGAGACGAAATTTATTTTTAATATGCTTTATTGATGTCTTTTGTCCTTATATTAGTCATTTCTGGGCAAAAAAAAATTTAAATCCTTACATCCCCTTACTTTTCCTGTATCTTCCTTAACCTTTCCTTATAAAAAAGAAAAATAATTAAGTAAAAATATTCCACATAGTGGTTGTAGACACTGTAGATGTTTTACCCTAGTAACATCCCCAATCATTTCTGTTGTGAGGAGGGCAGCATCTCTGTTTATGTTTTCTCCAAGATTACCGGCTTTACAATTACTCAGAGTTCAGTTCCCCTTTAGGGATCTTTGGGTTTATAATGTTGTAATCACAATAGATTGTGTTCTTTTGGTTCTGCTTATTTAATTTTATATCAGTTCATACAAATCTTCCCATGGTTCTCTTGAGTTTTCATATGCACCTTTTTCTTACTGAACAATATTTCATCATGCTCATATACCATACATTTTCATCTACTTCCCAATCTAGTAAAACGAAATGTAATAACGATAAATGTAAAGTTGGATATTAAAAAATCAACTTTGCAAACATAAGATGGAAAAGACAAGTTAAACAGTTGTTCTTCTGAGGAAGATGCTGGGGTTGGAATGGATTGTAAACTCAATATACATCGATGGCGCAATGTGGCTTTCCAAAAAGTTATTATGATCTGAGGCTGCATTAAGGGAGGTATTGTGTCCAAAAAAGAAAGGGTGATGGTCCCACTGTCCTTTGCCCTGATCCAAACACATCTAAAGCTTTTTGCTAAGTTCTGGACAGCACAGCTAAAGAGGGACATAGATAACCTTGAGACGGTCAAAAGGAGACCAGCCAAGACAGTGGAGGGCTTCAAGATCATGCCATATGAGAAGCCATTGATGGAGGTGGGGAGGTTAGTCTGGGAAAAGAAAAGGATTAAGGAGAACATGAGGGATTTCTTCAAGTATCTGAAGGGCTATCTAGGATCAACAGGTAGATGTAGCTATCTCAGGGGAGAATGTGTGGCTTTGGTAGGTGGTAGGTTCCGCCTCATGGGGGCCGTTCAAATGAAGGCTGGATGACCATTTGTCAGGGATGTTGTTATAGAGGAAGGAAGGATTTCTGACACCTGAGCTTTCTCCTAAAAGAAAGAAAGAATTTCAAAAGGGGGCAGGGTGTGGAGACGTACAACATGGGAATAGTATATATCCAGTTTGGGAAATAGCCTACGAAAACATTCAAAGGTGGGACACAAAACACGTTCAGGCAACAGTTAACAGTCAAGTTTAACTGGAACAGAGAAGGCATAAGGAGGAATACCATGAAATAAGGACTGGAAATACACATCGGAGCCAGATTGTAGAAGGCTTTAAATAACCTTGTATTTTGTTCCTATCTTACAAATGATTTTCTATGAGCTCACCCATTTTGTCCATTCAATCCACAAGGTAGTTGATAAGATCATAGATTCAGAAACAGAATGGATCTTAGAGAATATTGAGTCCAGTCTCCTCACTTTTCAAATGAGGAAACTGAGGACCAGAGAAGGAAAGGAAGTTGCTAAAAAGCACACAGGTGACAATATTAAGTGCTACAAACTGGGATCTGAAAGCAATTTCCCTAGTTCTAGGTTATTAGAGACAAGACTTGAACCCAAGAGTTCCTGAATGTGTCTCCAGCACCCTCTTCCCTACATCTCACTGCCTTTCATAAGGGAGCTTAGTGTCACTTAATGCTATCTCATTCTGATACTATAGAAAACTCTACAAGATATAAAGAAGGCAAATAGAATCTGGACATTAAGTATTAGATTCAATATTTCCTATTCTAAATGAAGGATGATAAAATCAGCCTTTTTTATGACAGGATAATCTAATAACATCTATTTAGAAAATCCTTAAATACAGGGTGGCCCGAAAGTCTTGGCATAGTCTAGACCTTCACAACAAATGGCCTGCAATGGATTTTGGGATACTGTCACATGATCCGTGGCAACTAAACATCATCACTCTGTCTTTATTCTAACTTATCTGCAGCTGAAGAAGTTTACAAATTGTACAGGGTTGGTGTAGTCTAAAGCTTTGAGTTCTTTCTCACCTTCCCTTCCTCTCTATGTTTTCTACCAGTTTCTCCTGGTGCTTACAAGGAAAAGGAGAGGAAAGAGATTAAGGAAATTACAATAGGACAGAGGGCCAAGAAGATAGTGCTTTCTAGTAATTACTTTGGAGGGGAAAAAAGAAAGGCCCCATCTCCCAAGAGTACAGTAAGACAAACCACCTGCTGCAAGTCCAAGAAAATTCATTGAAAATGAACAAACGGGGTGGCTAGGTGGCACAGTGAATAGAGTACTGGCCCTGAAGTCAGGAGGACCTGAGTTCAAATCCGGGCTCAGACACTTAACACAAAATTAGCCATGTGACTTTGGGCAAGTCAACCCCAATTGCCCTAGCTTCCCCCCTCCAAAAAAAAAACAAAAAGAAAAATCTTAAAAAAAAAGATAATGAACAAACAGCTCACACATCAAGGGGTGAGCTTTTAACAGGTTCATCTGGGGTTGGCAAACTTCAGGCTAAGATTTGGACCCCAAGCTAAGGATGATTTTGGCAAGTCATTCAAAATCAGTCCAAGGGCCCAATTTGGCCCCCAGGCAGTAGCATGCTGAGCCCTGGGCTAAATGATGACATTCAATGCAATACCCAAAGCAATTAGTATGCACTTACTAAGTGCCAAGCTCTCTGCTAGGCTCTGGAAAGAGACAAAGCTCAAGGAGCTTATATTGTACTGAGGGGAAACAACACTCACCCAGGTAAGTAAATATAAGATGCTTCAAAAGTCATAGTGTCATTTGAAGTTCTCAAAAGTCTTAATACAGTTTAAAGTTTTTAAAGCTTAACATGGCACTAAGATTTTTGGGATGCCCTGTGTATGATATGTACAAAGTAATTGGGGTCTAGGGGGAAGAAGGCATGAACAACTAGGGAAATCAGAAAAAGCTCCTTATAGGAAGCCACATTTGACATGAACACAAGGCCTTCACTATCCTAGTCACCTTCGTGATCTAGCTTATAATGCCCTTTCTAAAAAATTGGCGCCATGGGGTGGCTAGGTGGCGCAGTGAATAGAGCACTGGCCCTGGAGTGAGGAGGACCTGCGTTCAAATCCGGCCTCAGACACTTAACACAAAACTAGCCGTGTGACCTTGGGCAAGTCACTTAACCCCAATTGCCCCTCCAAAAAGCAAAACAAAATTTAAAAATTAAAAAATGGCACCAGATCTGAAAAAAAAAAGTACTAGAGATGTGGTCTGACTTAAGTAGAGGACAGTGAATTTTTCATATTCCTTACCCTGTACCTGTGTACACTATGCTTCCCTTAGAATAGCAGTAGATAAAATGTGAGACTTGGAATCTGGAAACCTGAGTTCAAACTCTGGACAAGGGCAAGTCCACTTAACCTCTGTCTACCTTAGTTTTCTCATAGGTAAAATGGGGATAGTAATAGCATCTACTTCCCAAGGTTATTGTGAGGATCAGACAAGATAATCATGGTAAAGCACAGTGTCAGGAATATAATGAACACTATGTAAATGTTAGGTGGTAGTAGTAGTAGTAGTAGTAGTAGTAGCAGTAGCAGTAGTAGTAGTAATAGTAGTGGTGGTAGTAGTAGTAGTAGTAGTAGTAGTAGTAGTAGTAGTAGTAGTAGTAGTAGTAGTAGTAGTAGTATTTGGGGCTTCCCTATTATACTTTTTACTCATTTAGATCAAGCAGTCAACTAAGACTTGTAGATCTTCTTCACATGCATTAATCATGCCTCCTCTATCCTCCCCTTTCTCGCTGATTTTTTTAACCCAAGTGTAGCATTGTAGATTTATCCCTATTAAATTTCATTATATTCCATTTGGCTCATTGTTCTAGCCTATAAAGATCTTTTGGGATTCTAAGTCTGACACTCAATGTGTGTTAGCATTCCCTTCCAAATTCATGTCAATTGAAAATATGATAAGTGTGCCTTCTATGCTTTATCTGAGTTATTGATGTTGAATAGCATAAGGCCAAGGAAAGATCTTTGGGGCATTCTACTAGACACCTTTCAGACTGACAGTGAGCCACTGGTGACCATTCTTTGTATCTGATCATTAAATCAGCTCCAAAGCCACCTGTAGACATCTATGGACTTAAAGCCTCCATTATGTTGCAAAAATTAAGAATTAGGGGTTGCTACAGTGTCCTTGGTCTAGTGTCCTTGGATTCTTTTGAATCACTGAACAAATTAGAATTCAGGACTGGTCCTAATCCTTCACAAAATAGATCTCTTAACTGGATCTTCCCAAGGCTGTGTCTACTATCATTCCATTATGATAAATATGACAAAATCGTTACTGAAAACGGTATGCTTTTGTCTCTTTAGTTACTATGAAATTTCCTCCTCTTTTGTTTCATGATTGCTATAAATGTGAGTCAGAAATCGCTTGAGTAAAAAAGGAATTCTGACTAGTATGGGGTCCTCTGTTGTCCAGGATTTTTCTCCAAACAATCTGCTTGTAAAATAATAAATGTGTCTGACATTCTAAAGCTAAATACAGGATAGAGAATGTTTTTCCTACACTTCTTGGCATAGTGACTCAGGTTTCAATGCTAGCACTCCTCCAAATGCAGGCCAGAGACCTTTTGAAATCCCTAAAGAAAGGGGCAAGCAGGTCTCTGATTAACCAAAGGAAACTTTTGACCAGACTCTCCCTCCCAAGAAATTGCTGATACACTAATCAAGGTACCTCCAACAAACTTCAACTAAACATAGCATCTAGACTGTTTTCTTCCATATACCTGTCATTTAATCCTCTTTCTTTCTCCCTCTTATCTACAATGATACATAAGAAACTTTGTCAAATACTTTGCTAAAATCTAGATTTAATATGTTTACTATCTCTCAGCATAGTATCTAGACTATATTAGGCTCTTTTAAAAAAATTATGGGGTGGCTAGGGGGCAAAGTGAATAGAGTACTGACCCCAGAGTCAGGAGGACCTGAGTTCAAATACAGCCTCAGACATTTAACACTTACTAGCCGTGTGACCTTGGGCAAGTCACTTAACCCTAATTGCCCTGCCATGCCTCCTCCAAAAAGGAAAAGAAAATTATTCTAAACTGAATATTTTCTTATTGCATTCTTGGCAGCATGTAAAACAGATCAAGTAAAATTTGGGAAATACACACACACACATATCAAGGTCTGACAAAAATAGACATTTATATGATTAACCTGGCACATTGTCATGTGGCTAAGCTTTTGTACCTACTTCAGAATCCGCTCTCTTTTGAATAGTTGCAATTCCTATCCCCTCTCATCACTGCCCAGATCCAAATATAAAAACCAGATTAGGGCATCTTTCAAAGTAACTTAAGTAACTCTTACCAGTGGAATGAAACAGACTTGGGGGGGCCCAAAAGGATCTGTATTTGATGATCCCCTAGGCAACAGAGGGTTGTGTTGTACATTCTGCAGGCAAAAATGTTTCAAATCTGCAACAGCTTGACAAACGCTGACTATGGTGAGCTCAACCTCCTGCTACAGCTGCCAAACCACCTTCTTCATGACTGACAACCAGACATGATCGTGGATAATAGGTGGTTGCATAGGGGTTTGCATACTAACCCACTCACTCCATTTGGCAGCAAGAGCACACACATAGTTCAGTCCTTTCAGTTGTATCTGATTCTCTGTGACCCCATTTGGATCTTCTTGGCAAAGATCCTGGAGTGGTTTGTCTTTTCCCTCTCCAGCTCATTTTACAGATGAAAAAACTGAAGTAAATAAGGTTAAGTGACTTGCCCAGGGTCACCCAGCTAGTAAGTGTCTGAGTCTGAATTTGAACTCAGTTCTTCCTGACTCCAGGCCTAGCTCTCTGTCCACTGCAGCATCACCTAGCTGTCCTTTACATACATAGTTGGCTTTCAATAAATGGTGATTGAATGATTCTTCTGACCTCCCAATCTAGGAACCTTTTCCCAAAAGGCAAATAGCTTGGTTAGGTAAGATTTGTTCTTTATGAACACATGTTGACCTGTAGTGAATCCTCTTTCCCTTTCTAAATGCTCACATAATAGCCCTTTAAAGACCTTCTAGAATTTTGCCAAGAATTTAAACTAACTGGACTATTTAATGGCCTCGTCTCCTTTTTCTTCAAGTTCAAAGTTTTTTGTTTCTTTTTTAAAATCAGGATATTTACCCTTCTCCAATTTCACAGGACCTCTCCTATTTTGCACAGTCTCTAAAAGATCACTGACAGCTACTCAGTCATTCAAACCCACCAGTTGGTTCTTTCAGTATGTCAAAATGTGGCTTATCTGTGCCTTGTGACTTCAACACATCGAATCCAGCCAAGAGCTCTCTTACCATCGCCATATTCCTTCACTAGCAATCAGTCAATCAAAAGCATTTATTCGATGTCTACTATGTTCCAGGCAATGGGACTACAAGGGCCAAACCAACAACCACCACCACAAAAACCCAACCGTGCCTTCAAGGGGGGTAACACTCTTTTGTGGGAAATAACATGTACACTACTTCAAGATATTGGCACTTGGAGTAGGCAAAATGGGGATGCATAGAAGAGATTCTGTAGGGGTGGCTAGGTGGTGCAGTGAGTAAGAGCGCCGGCCTTGGAGTTGGGATGACCCGAGATCGAATCCAGCCTCAGAAAATGAGCACCCACACATAAATAATGACTAGCCGTGTAACCTTGAGCAAGTTACTTAACCCCAATTGCTTTAAAAAATTTTTTTTAAAAAAGAAGAGATTCTGTGGAGGTAGAACAGACAGGTTTGGGTTACTGATTATATTAAGGAGGTGAAGAAGAAGAAAGAAGAAAGACTGTAAACCAGGCAGTCTAGTGAATTGCAGCACCACAGACAGAAACAGTAAAGTCAGAAGGGGGAGCAGGTTTAGGGAAAATGTTAATTGGCTTGGTTTTGGACATGGGATCATTAGGACTTAGCATTAGAAGGAGCTTTATTGGTCACCTAGCAAAACTTCCATCATTTTACATGTGGGGAAACTGGGGCCCAGAGAGATGAAGGAACTTACCTAAGATCTCACAGTTAATCAAGTTTCGCATGGACTTACATGACCAACACTAAGGATTTGCCATTTTTTTACAAACTCAATATGATATCATTTCCCAGGCCTCTGTGATCTCACCAATTGTTAGGATATCAGACATACTAAGGGCGCATGAAGTGGTTGTTTTAGCTCAGTCTTGTGCCTGCTAGAGACCAAAGTAGGGATGCTGAGAAGCCTTGGCACAGGGCCTCTCTCTATGCCCCATAAGCAAAGAAAGTGATGCCCTACAGAGACTGATTTCCAGGGCCTGGCAAAAGCCTCCCTTCTCATTATTTATCATTTATTGTTTGTTCCAGGCCCTCTGGGTAAAAAATCTACATGGGTTTCTCTACAGCTCTAGAGGATGTGGCTTCCCACTATCTCTCTATTTTTGTCATTGGATTCTACATCCTGGGGAGCCTGCAGGAAGGTAGAGAGCTGATCATCCTAGCGACCCAGATACTCTCTGCAGAGCTTCTGGTCCCCATGCACCTAGCTCTGATGAAGACCTTGCATGTACTGAGGACCTACTCCTTGTGGTTCCTTTCTACCCTGTTCCATTGGAGTCAAAGATTCAACCTGTCCCTGTGGAGAGAAATGAGGCAGAAACAAGGAAGCGTCCTTTTTGACTGGACCCAGCAGGCATACATTGGTTTAGTCATCTTCTACCAAGCAAACAGCAATGTCTGCAAGACCATTCTCGATAAAACCACAAAGCAGCTTTTCTTCATCTCACTTCTCGAAGGCCTGGACAAGTTCTGGATACTGGTCTATCAATGGACCGAGATTATTATAACTTTTTCTATCCTAAAGCAAGTCAAGACATGGTGGGGTTTTCATCCCACTGCTGTTATCCATGAGCCTTGCATACCTCTTACTCCAGAGCACCAGCAGATCTGTGACCCAATGTATATCACTGCCAACCTTGCCTACTGTAAGAGGCCTTCCCCCAGATTCCATCTACGTCAGATTCCTGGCAGGGCCCATAAGGTCAAGAGAGAAAATCAGGAGCTGGAAAGTGCTCCTTAACACCATGGTCCCATGAAACATGAATGGGGAAAGCTCCACCTTGTGACCTTCTGGGTAGACCTGATATCAGCATATCTGGAATACTTCTATGGAGGAACACCCACTCGACTTGGTAACAAAATAAAGTGACCATGTGTGAAACCTCTTTAGAGGGTCAGTGGCTTTTTTGTTGGACAAGTCGAGAGACAAAGGTCTGTTGAACTGCTACCTATCCCTTCAATTCTAGCTTAAAAGGGGACAAGGAGAAGCAAGGGGAAGTGGTTGCAAAGGAGGGGGAGAATAAGGAAGGCTAAAAAGGCAAAACCACATTCACATTGAATTTGGTTCGGGGAGAGAATGACATACATACTAAATGGGATATTTCAACCTGCAGCAGGATAGGGGGAAGGGGGATGAGAGGAGGGATGATGGATGGGAGGGCATCCTTGGGGGGAGGGGAGGTTGGAAGTACCCACTATAGAAGAGGGACAGGATCAGGTAGGGAATGGACCAGGTGGGGGGTGGGATGAGTGGGAGGGAATTATAAGCAGCCTTGTACAATATATCTACTATGATAATGTTTTGCATAGCTAGACATGTACAACATATACTGAATTACTTATCTCCCAAGAGGGAATGGGTGACAAGGGAGGAAGGAAATGGATCTGAAATTCGAGGTCGTAATATTAAATGTTTCAAATATATATAAATACTATTATTAATACTCTTTTGCTTGTAATAGGGAGATAAGATGTGCAGGCATTGGGACACAAAGATTCACCTTCCTCTAATGGAAAAGTCGATGGGGGTATGGGAGAAGGTATGGGAGAGAGCAGATTGGAGGAAGTGATATCTTGTGGGACTACTATTCTGGAAGGTTGGGTAGGGGAATAATGGGGGGAAAATGATTGTAACTCAAAATCTGGTGGAAATGAATGATGTAAAACAGAAGTTAATAAAGCATTTGTTTAAAAAAAAAAGGGGACAAGGAGTGAGGCAGCACTAAGCATGGTGAAAGGGCTGATATGGCTAGGTAAACAGAAGGCAATTAATAACAAGAGCTGATAATAGTCACCATTTATTTATATAGCACCTATTATGTGCCGGGCACTCATTTGATCCTTACAACAATCCTGCAGGGTAGGTGCTATTATTATTCCCATTTTACAGTTGAGGAAACTGAGGTAGTCAGAGGTAAAGTGACTTGCCCAGATCACACAGCCAGTAAGTGTCTGAGGCTGGATATAAACTCAGGTCTTCCTGACTCCAGACCCAATCCCCTATTCATTGTGACTTCTAGTTAACATTTTAGATTAACATTTTAATGGGAACCCCTTAACCATGAGAATTCTCCCAACCAAATGGTGACCCTCAGAAGTAAGTATACATATTCCAACAGTGTCTGACTGGGGCAGAAGCAGAGAGTGTCACTGGAAGGGGCAGGCCTGCATGGTCCAAAGGCTTTCCCTTTACTTTGCCCAGGAACAAGAGCCTATCACCTACCCTGGTTGCCAACTTAACTTTCTACTTCCCTTCTGTTCTATAGGGACAAAGGGTGAAAGAGACAATTTTCTTAGATGCTTATCAAAAACTGGCTAGAGTTCAAACTTCCGTTCCATAAGCTCAATTCTCATGTCATCTCATCTAATATCTAGACCAATCTGGTGTTCACCAACACAAGATACTATGATTAGTAGGCACACAGAAGATGATTGAGAAAAGGAAGTTTTATTTCTCTTGAAGACATAGAAAACAATTTTCCCCCTCAAAGGAAACTAGGGTCAAAATCAAGTAGGGAGAGAAAGAGACATAGCAACAGAGATACACACAAAAAGAGAGAGGCATAGGCAGAAGCAGAGAGATAAAGACTTGGAAACACAGAGACAAAGAAAGACACAGAGAGAGACAGAGAGAGCAAAGACATATAGACACACAGAGAGAGAGAGAGGCACAGAGACAGAGAAAAACAGAAATATGTTGATAGAGACAGAAACACAGAAAAACAGATATGTACACATTGAGAGAAAGAGACATAGAGACATTGACAGAGTCAGGGAGAGAGAGACAGACAGAAATAGAAACCTAGAGACAAGAGACACAGAAACAGAGAAAAATAGAGATGCGGAGACAGAGATAGAACCAGAGAGAGACAGACACAGAGACAATAAAAGACAGACACAGGCAGAGAGACAGAGACATAAAGACATACATAGTGACAGACAGGAACAGACACAAAGTGAGAAATAGAGCTATAGACAGAGACAGAAACATAGATACAGAGACAGACTTAGAGACACAAACAGACAGCAACACAGAGGCAGACAGAAACACAGAGACACTGAGACAAAGATAAAGACACAGAGACATAGAGATAGTCACAGAAACAGAGACACAGAGATAGAGGGACAGAGACAGAGAGGACACGTGAATCCTGATCTCCTCCTAGACATAAAGTCTCATAAAGAAAATGGAGCTGAGGAAAAGCCTGGGTGGGGAGTAGGGGGAACTGGAGCCACAGCTGCTGAGGGCAGTGAGACTACTTGGCACTGGCATTACTGTGGCTGGCCAAATAGCTTTGGCACTGATGCTAGCCAGCCTTATCTATTGTCAGAGGTCATCCAAAATAAAAAACAGACTCCATCTTCTCCCCTTCCTTCCCCCCATGAGGCTGTCACACATCTGGAGTGGGGGCCAGATTAAAAGATATCTGAATTCACATGAATGAACTAGCCGATCCTGACTTTGGAAAGCTGATGATGAAACCTTTCCTCAATAGAGAGGTGGGGCACTACTGGTATACTATCAGATTTGGCTAAAGTTTCCATTTATTGTGTTTGGCAATATCTTGTTGGGGAAAGGGAAAGTTCTATGGATTAGAGGGAGTCACTTGGAAGAGATAATGATGCAAAAATCAAACCAAAACAAAAAACACTGAAGCAAAAATGTTTTAACTGATGTTGCTGCTGCTGTTGCTGTTGTTATCAATGATGATCATGGTGATGATTTTTAAGAATTAGCCATGTAGGTCATTCATGTAACCTTTTGGCTTCTTTTCCCTGTCCAGAAAACATGGAAACTGCCTAGGCTAAGCTCTGGGAGGGGAAGAACCATATGTGTCTATATTTGGCCTCTCCCAAGAATCTATCAAAGCACTCTATAGAGTAGGGCCACTTTGTAGGGCTGAATTGTTACTGAAAGGGGATAATAAACATTGTGAGAAATTACTGGATTATATAAATGGAAAGTTTAAGTCCTTTAGGGAAAAAAAAGTTCCCAAGATATTTAAAAGTTCAAACCAAGTATGGCTAGATCTCAATTTATCTTCAAATACATGTTGATCATCAACTCTTAAGAGGCCTTAGAGGTTGTCAAGTCCAACCCCATCATCAACAAATGGTCATCTAGTCTCTGTTTCAAAACCTCATTTATTCAACAAGGTGGCTCTTTCTATTTGGGAACAGCTCCAACTGTCAGGAAATGTTTACTGCTGTTTGGTCAAACTTTGCTTCCCTATGGTTGCTGTCCTCGCGTTCTCAAAGAGGACCAAAATGATATCACTATTTTAGTGTCAAGTTATAGGACTGTCCAACTGTGGTTGAACAGACCAATATGTGGCCAGAATGCTCAGCCACAGGTTGGGCACAAATAGTCCATGTGAATTTGGGGTGGATTCTCTAAATTTGGGCATCTCAAATTTCTGTTGAACTATTTCAAATCTGCTTTGCTCATACAGCACAGCACCTTCTCTGATACAGGTACGCTGTGCTGGGAGGTCCTGTGCCAGTGTCTCCCATGTCATGTAATCAATGCCAAAGTTCTTTAGAGAGACCCTGAAAGTCCTTGGACTGATTCTTCTGACCACATGTGAGTGCCTGCCTTGTGTAAGTTCTCCATAAAATAGTCTTTTAGGCAAATGTGTATTTGACATTGGAATAATGTGTCCAGCCCATTGGAGTTGCATTCTCTGCAGCAGAGTTTGAATGCTTGGCAGATTGCTTTGAAAAACCACAGTGTCTGGTACCTTACCCAGTCAGGTGATTTTCAAAATCTTCCTAAGACCATTCAAATGGAAGCGATTCAGTTTCCTGGCATGGTGCTGGTAGATGTCCAGGTTTCACAGGCATACAATAATGAGGTCGGCACCATGGCTCTGTAGACCTTCAGCTTGGTAGGCAGACTAATACTTCTTTCTCACACTTTCCTTCAGAGCCTCCCAAACACTGAGCTAACTCTGGCAATGTGTGCATCAACCTTATCATCTATATGAATCTCTGTGGAAAGTACAATGCCAAGAAAGTGAATTTATCCACAGCATCCAGAATCTCTCCATTTGCTGGTCCAGTCCTAGTTCTGCTTTCTAGGGCTTAGCAGAACAAGTTTTCCAATGGAACAAACTTTCAAATATTTGAAGATTTAGAGATTGTTGAGTTCAATCCTTTCTCATATAGAGGAAAGAAATGAGACCCAAGGTCCCACAGCAACTACCTTCCTCTTAGCCACTCCAAGTTTTCTGCTTCTCTGTATAAGTTTACCCCACAATGATCTTTTCTTTCTCAGGACTCCTACAACTTTTACATGCTACGACACTCAATGTTCCATTGCATTATGTACTGCTCTTGAGTTAATGTCATCACCTATTTAGTGAGCACCTACTATATGCAAGGACCTGTGCTAGGCACTCTGTTGTTACTGTAGTATCCAGTCATTCCAGTCATATCTCTTTGTGATCCTATTTGGGGTTTCCTTGGCAGAGACTCTAGACGGGTTTGCCGTTTCCTTTTCCAGCTCGTTTTACAGATGAGGAAACTCAGGTCAACGGGGTGAAGTGACTTGCCCAGGGTCACACAGCTAGTAAGTACCTGAAAGTGATATTGAACTCAGTAAGATAAGTCTTCCTCCAGGCCTGGCACTCTGTCCACTGCATTCTTTGGATACCCTAAGCACTGAGAGGTACACAAAGAAGAGCAAGACAGACTCTGCCCCTCAGGGAGTTTACGGTTGAGTCAGGCAGATAGTATGTACGTAAACAACTGTAATCCAAGGCAGAATATGACTAGCTCATGGCATATGTAGAAAATGCTAAGGAGATGTAAAGGGCAGAGAAATTACTTTGGCTTAGGAGATTCAGGAAAGGTTTCATAAAAAAGAAAACATCTGAACTGGGACTTGAATGATAAGTAAAGTTCCAAGTTATTTAGTTTATCTGGAATTTTGATGAGTCAAATGTTGCTTGGAAAAATTCGGCTTTTAGCTGGGGGTGGAAAGGTAGAGGATGTGAAAGGTCACTTAAGGACAAAAGTCAAGGGCACAGAAGATAGAAAAAGCACAGGGAATGTCAAGGGATCTTTGAGTGATATAGTCTAGGTACATTGTAGAGTGTCTCAATGGGAGAGAAGGGGAGAAAGCAACAAGCTTGCCACCAAAATGGACGGTCATGAGGAGCAAAGTAAGTGAAGCCAAAACAGGGAGAATGGAGAACTTGAACTCACTTTCTCTCTGTAGATCTGAGTTTCCTTCTCTGAAAAATGAAGGAACTGCCCCATACCAAGAATTCTTAAACTTTTTTGTCTTGCACCCCTTTGATGGCTGAGTGAAACTTATAGACACTTCTACAATGATTTTGAATGCAAAAAATAAAATAATACATGGAATTACAAAGGGAACAAATTATATTGAAATGCAGTTAATAATTTGTTTAATTTACAGATCCCTCTAAAATATACCCATGACCCCCTTGGGGTTCCATGATCCCAGGTTAAGAACTCTTACCCTATAGGTGGAACAGCTCCCAAGTATAGAACAAGGTGGCCAAGAAACCCAATGTAACACAAAAAAGATGAATCCATTAACCCACCATTGGCAGAGAACTCATTTTTGTTGTTTTCACAGTAATATAGCTGTTTTTACACTGAGCTATCCATACTCCTGCAAACTGGCTAAAATTAAAAAAGAAATTGAATTCATGCCCTTAGTTATAACATACTGCTGAAACCAAATGAACTAATATGTCAATATAACTCAACTAACCTCCTAGCCCCAAATTAACTTGTTCCTACAGTGCCTGCTACACAGGCATAATTAGTCACATAATTAAACTGACTATAAAGAAAAAAGATTAGAAAGAAGGAAAGCAAAAGATGAGTAGCAGTGGGGTTCCCATGGAGCACAGACTCTGGGATCACCCCCTACCACAGAAAGTTTCCTCATCTGTAAAAACAAGGTAGTTGAACTACATGTCTTTGTAGGTCTTTATGATTCTAGGATCAGCTGGAGAATTTTTCTGCATGACTTGAAGAAGAAAACAGATAACACATGGTCATTTATCTCCCTTAGGTGTCAGGAATGGTTTAGGTCAGCTCTGCCTCAAAGTAGAGGGGATGGGCCTGTAGAGGTCCCTGCCAGTCCTCTGATCCCCAAATTCCCTGGCCTTCCTCCAGTATGAAGATAAAGCAGAGCTTAATTTGGAGGGGTGCCAGTGACTGATTCAGCTTCCCAGATTATGGGGCTTGGGGGACTGATTGAATTTCAGAGAATAAGGAAATTCCCATGAAAATATAAGGTAACCCATTTAAACCTATAGCATTCCCATGTAAGGTCGAACAGTATTCAATAGGATGACTTTTAAATGGACAGTGTCCAAGGAACATTTGGTTATTATTGGGGACATTCAAGGCCACTGTTTCCTTTTAAGGAAACAAATCCCCTGGATCAACTACTTAGTCAAAATGTTAAATAGGCACCTTGAGTTTTCAAGATTGATTTCAAAACTCTCCTGAAACCTCATGATCATGGAACTAGCCCCTCTTTTATATGTTAGTCTGTTCTTGTCTTCGTGATTGCCTAATTCAAGAGTTCTTAATATGTGGCCCATGAAACCCCCAGGTTTCATTTATAGATTTCAGGAAGTCTGCAACCTGGGTGGAAAAAATACATCTTTATTTCTATACAATTGGTTTTCTTTGTAATCCTATGTATTTTATTGTATGCATTAAAATATGAGCTTCACAACTTTATGCAACTTTGCCTCACTTAAATTTAATTCATGAGCAAGTCAATACCTTAACTTGTGATGTCACTGGTCCTCTTTGAAAATAAAGGATGAGGGGTGGCTAGGTGGCACAGTGAGTAGAGCACTGGTCCTGGAGTCAGGAGGACCTGGGTTCAGATCCGGCACTTGACACATAAACACAAAAACTAGCCATGTGAGCTTGGGCAAGTCATTTAACCCCAATTGCCTTACCCTCCCCCCTCCAAAAAAAAGCAAAAAGAAAAAAGAAGAGAAAGGATGAACAACAAAACAGATTCTGAGAAGGGGTCCATAGGCTTGTCCAGACTGCTGAAGGAGTCCAAGTCACAAAAAAGGGTTAATAACTTCCTGTTTAATTAATTTGCTCTTGAGGAGAGGAACAAGGAAGAGAACTGAACCTGTGATTTCATTGGTACTGGTGATTCCCAGAGAAGGAAGCTCCCACTCTAAATGCACCTTGACAATTTCTCTGCAATTCATAGTCTCTGAGTTCCTTAGATCACTGCTCAGATGTCATGGTCTTTATGTGGTATGGGCAGGACTTGACCCCAGGGCTTCCTGACTTCAAAGTCAGCTCTCCCATCTACTGCACCATGGGGCCTCTCACCCATCCACTGTGACATGGGGCCTCTCACCCATCTACTGCGCCATGGGGCCTCTCTCCCATCCACTGCACCATGGGGCCTCTCACCCATCCACTGTGACATGGGGCCTCTCACCCATTCACTGAGACATGGGGCCTCTCACCCATCCACTGCGCCATGGGGCCTCCCACTTTCTCCTGATACATGGGAGTCATCAATCCTAAGAGAAGTATCGCCAACATCTTCCTGCTGTGTCCCCATAACATCATTTTCAGGCTAACCCAATTAGATTCTCTTCTAAAGCACAGCAGAATTGACATTTGGGAGGGAAGTAGACAAGGTTATACTTTGTCCCAGATTTGGACCAGAGTACCTAGCATGTGCTAGCTGTGTGCCCAAGGGCAAATGCATTCACATCTTACTTTTAGTTTCCTCTCCAATAAAATGGGAGCAAAACTTGTCTTATGTACCTGGCCAGGATGCTCTGCAGATCAAATGACTTAATTCATGGGAATGCTCCTGTTTCTAGACTCAGCTCTGTTGCCACCTTCTGTAGAAAGCCTCTCCTGAAATGCCTACTTGTTAGCACTCTCTCCCTCTTCAAATTATGGTTTATTCATGTATTTGTTAAATTTTGCATCTCTTACTCTCTCTCTCCCCCTGGAATATAAACTACTTGAAGGCAGGGACTTTCTTTTATTGTTTCTTTCTCTCCCCAGGGACCAGAATAGATTTGCATAAAGCAAACACCAAATAAATGTTTACTGAATGAATGACAGACTATTGTCTGCAATAGTGCAATAAAATTACAATTTCAAAGTGGGAGTATAAATATAATGTGCAGCAGTCAACTTGAATGAACCATCCAAATTTTGGGTTAGATTGGCATTTGTGGAGTCAAAAGTTGCTTGCAAAAGTTATTATAGGCCATTTTGTTGGGTCTTTAGAGAGGAAGTGACCTTGAATCACAGATCCAGTCATCCCTTCCTTTTGAAAAGGATCTATGGAAAGAGGATATCTGATAACTGAAAAATCCAGATGAAGGGACTGGAGAGCCTAGCATGGAAGTGGTCAGCACACTAAGAGATAGGCCAGGATAGCCTATCAGAAGATCGAGACTGGTTTTGCACCTGAGCCAGGGATCCTCAACTTCAGGACCGTCAGAATGGGCCCAAGAGACAAATCTGGGGACCCTTTCAATTGTACCTAGCAAAGCTACATTTTTTCCCATCTAGTTAGTCAACTGGGCAGGCCTGTCAATTCCTTATCTGTTGCTTTCCATACAAAACTCATAAATGAAGAAACAGTATGATACATGGTTATGTTATTTAGAGCTTAAACATAGACTAAGGATAAGGAGAGAGTGTTCCTTATTGGTCTGATCAGTGGGAGCTAATCTGGGGGTTAGGTTTGTTAGAACAAAAGGGGATACTGGTACTAGATTATATACTCCTGGTGTATGAATTCAGGACTCAAGAAATGGCAGGCTACAAGAAGCAAACCATGGATAAGCATACTCTCATTTTTTTAAATAGGCAGCCACTGTTGGCAAACTGGGCTTGGAAAAAGGCCCTTCCTCTGAGAAAGGAGAGAGATAAAAGAAAGTCATATGCCTTCTTCCCTGTGCTCCACACCCACCCACAACCACTAGTTCATTTTCAGCTTGGCTTTCCTTGCTTGTTAGCATGACCTAATAACCTACGTTATACTAGAATCTGTTATAAAAGGATTTAACTTGAGTTGGTATATAGACCAAAATGGACACAGACTCAGTGAAATGGTATAACAAAGAATACCCCCTCAAAACTGTGTCTACAACCCCTTGTGATTTTTCCCAATTTTGGTGTAGATAATCATTTAGGCAAATCTGGTTCAAGACTCCAGAAATGCAAGCTCTCCACTCATAAGTCAGGAACAATTAGAGCCACTAATCAAACAGGAGAGTATTTAATTAAGACAGAATTTCAATGTAACTCATAGAAGAAAACAAACAAGCCTAACTAAACTAACTAACTGTCTTCCTGAGACAATGCATGCAATCAGTGGTCAAAACTGGGATTTCAGTATTGGCCTGTAAGACTCTCGTCCAGCTCCCACCACACAGAACTGCCATCCTGTGACCCCATTCTCTACAGCTTCCAGAACCTGAGCACACTGAGTAGAGGAGGCAGCACTGGCACCTCCTGCTCAGTATATTGTGGGTAACACATCAGATTGTTCTACTTCAGCTCTCTGCCCATGGTAACTCAGTAAAATCCTAGGACTTGACAAATACTATATCTAGTTGCCTCTTCAAGAGCCTTCCCCATCTGGTTACTTCAATTTCCTCTTCTCAGATCTTTGCAGCTTGACATAATCCCTGCATCTGGACACCAGTCTCATAAAAATCTGACATCATGAGTCTTTCTCCAATGAATGCTAGGCTTCCCTGATTCTCCATCATGAGCACTTGAAGCCACACTGAAGAGGTCCATCATGGGCAAGAGTCCATGTCCACATTATAATAAAAAGTTAAAACAACTATTTCAACACTTCAAGAATCTGTGGTTTCCTTGGTATGTGGGCTCCTTTCATTGATGTGGCTCTCTAGTTCTCTGAAACTAAATAGATGGCCTTCAAGAGATGCTGTGGCCAAATAAATATATTGCCTTGGATCCAACCATGTGATGAGGTATATTTAGCTCCAAATGTGTCATATGAGATGCTAGGACAAAAGAGAAATAAAAGAAGTGCTCAGGGATCAGATCACAAGCATGACACGTAGATATAAGCTAGAAGTGATGAGAGATTTCAATTATCAGGAAACCTATCAGATCTCTCTCTCTCTCTCTCTCTCTCTCTCTCTCTCTCTCTCTCTCTCTCTCTTTGTCTTCCTCTCTCTCTCTCTCTCTCTCTCTCTCTCTCTCTCTCTCTCTCTCTCTCTCTCCCCCTCTCTCTCTCCCCCCTTCCCTCCCTCCCCTTCTCTCTGCCTCTTTCTTTCCCACTAACCCTACGCCCCTCCCAAAAAAACTGGTGATAATCTCATCCTCCAGAAGAAAAAGGAAGTAATGAGGTAAAAGGAATTTTTTCTTAAAGTACAGAAATTCTAGATCTGATTCTCACCAACAAGGAGGAACTCATTGCTGGGATGGAAATGATGGTAATCTTAAGGGGAAGTGGCCACTCCACCATAGAGTTTGTTTTAGAAAACAAAAGGAAAGGGCAGCTAGGTGGCACAGTGAATAGAGTACCGGACCTGGAGTCAGGAGGACATGAGTTCAAATCCAGCCTCAGGCACTTAACATAAAAACTAGCCGTGTGACCTTGGGCAAGTCACTTAACCCCAAATGCCTGGCAAAAAAAAAGGAAAGTCATGCATCATCTGACAATCATCTAGCTTTTTAGAAAAGAAGAATTCAAAGTGTTCAGAGAAAAAAATAGGAAGCATCCCATGGACTAAAATTGCAACCCAGGAAGTCAACTCAGGAGGAGTGAGAATGCTCAAGAATGAAATTATGAACATGCAAACAGAAACTATTCCAATAAGAAAATTGAAAGTTTATCTTAAGACAGACCTGTACAACATGTGGCCCACCAAGATGGCCAACGGGCAGCATGTTGTGCAGGCCTGTTTTATATCCTCTAAGTTTTTCTCGGGCCTGATGAAATTCTTTGGCAGGCCACAAGCAACACAAGGGATCAAATATTGTGAAGGCCTGTCTTAAGAGAATGATATGGATGCACAGGGAACTCACCAACCACTTTAGATTTTAAAGAGACAGGTACACACAAGATGGAAACAAAGTCAAGTAATGAATTTAGAAGCACAGCAGGTTCATATAGGAATAGTGGTCAGATAGCAGTTCCTCTGGAAAAGATTTGGGGTCTGGGTGAACTAAACACTCAATCAATCAATATTATGATCCTCAAATGCATCTATGACTTCACTGATCTGGGTTTTTCCTCCAACAGTGCAGATACTCTTGCTTATGTCCTCCTAATGAGATCACCACAGAGGATCCACCCAGTGTTTTGAGGGCTTTCCTTTCTCTTAACATTATGAGACACCAATTAGTCACATGGGCTGGCCATTGGCTATCTGTAGCTCTTACTAAATGACCACCCATCATTTTTTTGTTGAAACATTTCTTCTAACTTATTTTTAAAATTTGCTCCTCTTAGTAATTCCTTGTTATTAATGTGTTGCAGTCTTCCTTCTCCATTGACCTTTCAGCTATGTTGTTATTCAGTCATTTTTCAGTTGTGTCTGACTCTTCATGGCCCCATGCAGGGTTTTCTTGGCAAAGATACTGGAGTGCTTTGCTGTCTCCTTCTCCAGATCATTTTACAGATGACAAAACTAAGGCCAGCAGGGTTAAGTGACTTGCCCAGAGCATACAGCTAATAAGTGTCTGAGGATGGATTTGAACTCAGGTCTTCCTGACTCCAGGTCCAGTGCTCTATCCACTGTACCACCTAGCTGCCCCCTCTCAGCTATATTCCTTTTCAATTCTTCAAAGACTTCATTGTTCCATGACTCATACAACAACACCAGGAAAATATTGGTATTAAAAAGATATGACCTTGTTTCATGGAGAAATTGAAGGTCATTAAAAGAATTCTGCAATTTTCCAAAGGAAATTCATCCTACTCCCCTCCTCTAGTCCCATTCTGGGCCTTACCTATGGTCCATCTGCAATTTCCGTCCAAGATGTATATACTGACATGTGAATTCTATGGGCTGTCCTTGAACTTTATATCATAGTCAGGACAACACTGTCTAGAACATTGTGATATGACAGTCAAGAAAGCTAACGAGGGGTGGCTAGGTGGTGCAGTGAATAGAGCACCAGCCTTGGATTCAGGAGGACCTGAGTTCAAATCCAGCCTCAGACACTTAACACAAAAACTAGCCATGTGACCCTGGGCAAGTCACTTAACCCCAATTGCCCTCCAAAAAGCAAAAAAAAAGTAAGAAAGAAAGCTAACAAAATCTCCCAATGCATAAAGAGTGACAGAGGATTTAGGAAGTGATAGATTCTATGCACACTGCTCTGGTCAGAACACATGTTCAGTTCAGGGTATATAACATTTTAGGAAGGATACTACTAAGCTAAAAAATATTCAGAAGGAAGATAATCATGATGGAGAAAGACCTCAAGTTCATGCCATTTATAGATTAGCTGAAGGAATTGGGGATGTTTAACCTAAAGATGAAAAAATGGGGATGGTGGTAGGGAGAGGGCATGATAGTTCTCTTATAATGTCTGAATGAATGTCATGTGGAAGAGACTTGTTCTGTTTATCCTGAGAGGGCAGAACAAGAAACAATAGGTAGAAGCTACGAAAAGGTACTTTTAGAAAACTCCTTGCTGTCAGGAAAATATTCCAAACTACAACAGCTCATAAATGGACTTGATTGCCTAGGGATCCTCGATCTAGGCCTCAAAGAAACCTTCTAGTCTAACTCTCTCATTTTACAGATGAGGAAGCTGAGAGTGTTAGTAGGTTATCGCCCCCCCCTTACCTCTCCAACCCCACTCCCCCACAGTAGAAGTCTTCAAACATAGGTGAAGTTACCACTTGTTAAATGGCTATTACAGAATGTATTCTTTCATTGATATGGATTGACCAAGATGGACAGAGGGCCCTTCCAACTCTGAGATTCTATGACTCTAAGATGGGTTGGTCTTTGATCAGTTAATGTACAGTCTGGCACTAGGTTTTGGTAAAACCTGCTGGGATTCACGCTCTGCTGGCAAAGTTTTTGAAAAACCTAAGACTGGCTTGTCACCATGATGAGAGATCAGAATGGGACTTCAGTGGAAAAAAATTCAAATGCATTTGTTTACATAAAATACGGTAATGTTTGTGATTCATAATTACATTCAATGGATAGACACCTAGGGGATCAACTTGAGCTCAAGTGATTCAAGAAGCAGTATCAAGGACATGTATGGCCAAAACAAGAGGTGGCCCAGCAATATACCAAGAGTAAAAGGCAGTCAATGGACAGCCCAAATGGTATGCTACCACCCTCGGGACATGGAAAGAACCAGAGGATGTCCCACAAGGTGTTGGGTGATTACTTTATGGAGACTTTATGGGCAGACATGGCCAAGTATCACAAAATAACAAGATGGCAAAGAGTCACAAACTATACCTGTGGAATATATTGATAAAATTCATGGATATACCAAAGTATAAGGATACAAAAATACTGAAAAATAAAAACTTACATTTGTTTCCCCAGATGATCCATGAGATCATGCAGGAAGAGCTTTGGTCTAATAAAGTGATGTCAAACTCAAATAGAAATAGATCCCTGCTGACCATATCTCACTAAGAAAATTACAAATGAACATTGTCCGTGTTGTAGTGTATTTTTATTAATTTTGTTATGCATTTCCCAATGACATTTTAATCTGGTTCAGGTCAGCACTTCGGTGTTTTGCTGACCACTTGGGCCTTTCAGTTTGACACCTCTGCTCTAATAGACCTGGTCTAGTTAAGCTCTTGCTTTAAGAACACTGCAAATAGGCAACAGCTACCCCAACTCAATTAGCATTTCAGCATCATGCAATTTAGAGATAGAAGAGACTTTCAAGACCACCTGTGGTGGTGTTCCCTGAGTCCGGTAAGGATTTCTATAAAATACATTTTTCCACTGCTAAAACTGAGAAACATCCAGTTGTTGCCGACACTTTGCATATCAAATCTCAGCTTGAAGAGTCTTTCCTTTTTTTGTTGATAAATGATTTTGAAATTGCACCTTGTAATTTTAGCTTACAGAACACGCAAACATGACAGAATTTTCAGATGCTTTATTGTGTTCCTCTAGTTTGTGAATGAAAAGGAAAAGGCTTTGATGTAAATGCCATAGTTTGGGAAGTTGTCCATATTTTGGTGCACTAGAATTATTTGTTCATTTCACATCAATCATCAATATTGCCGTGGGCCCAGAGGCATGATTTGATCATTGACAAATAAGCATATTAGCTCAGCAACTAACTCAATGTGTGACCTTAAGGAAGTCCCTTCCCTGCTCTGGGAGGGTTCCGATCTTTCAAATGGGGAGATTCAACTGGATGATCTCCAAGGTCCCTCCTAGCTCTGAGAGTGTATGAAAAGCAAAAATAGTAGTGAAGTTTTAATAGGGCCAGTGTGTATAACAAATGAGTACTTCTAACAGTCATATATAGTACAGTATGTGCTTATTATCCCACGTCCCTCCTGAAGCATACCACACAACCAGTCATCCATAGCACAATACAAAACGTGTCCCCAAAGAAATACAATAGCCCAAACAGGTCATCAGTTTCTAACTATGTCATTTGTATTTTTCTCATAAATCAGTTCTGGGTTTCTCTTTAAACTACCATTTGTAAAGATTAATCTATCAAGTGAACTCTCCACAAAAAGCTAGGCTAAGACAAAAGGATCTGATGTAGACTAAAAGCTCCCCAACTTTGCTTTTTTTGTTTTCATCAATTTAAAATAAACATTCCCCCCCCTTACATTACCTGCCATTTCCTAGTGACCCTTGTGGTTCCCTTTCTCCTCTTCCCTCCCCACCCACAGCACCCTTCCTTGTAATGAAGAAGTGTAACTCAGTAAAATAATAATTGCTAGCATTTCTACAGTACTTGATCCCCACATCAGTTCTGTGAGGTAGATGCTATTTTTATCCTCATTTAACAGATGAAGAAACTGAGCTATTAAGTGTCTGAGGTTGGATTTGAACTCGGGTCTTCCTGACTCTAGGTCTAGTATTCCATCCACCATATCAATTAAAACAAACCAGGCCATGCCTAACAACATATGCCTCATTCTCTACCAACAGTCTACCACTTCTCTGCCAAAAGGAGGGAAACATGACAACCCCTCTGTTCTCTAAAATAATTTCTGGTCATTGTTTTCCTTGGCAGCAAACTGGGACAGGAGAAAGAGTGCTGAATTTGGAGCCAGAGGACGTGAGTCCAAATCTCACCTCTGCCATTTATTTTTTTTTTTACCGGGGTAACTTTAGGCAAGTAGTATAACCTCTGGGGCTCCATTTTCTCATTTGTAAAATGAGAGGTTTGAACCAGGTAGCCTTGAAGGTTCCTTCTACCTGTTCCTCCTACCTAAACCCGTGATCCTATAGCCCCCTGCATTATTACAGTCACTGTGTAGATCATTTTACTGGTTCTGCTCCCTTCATTCTGTGTCAGAGCATACAGGTCTTCCCAAGTTTCTGTGAATTCTTCCTATTGGCTGTTTTTTATGGAGCAATAATATTCCATTCCATTGAGACATAATTTGTCCAGCCATTCTCTAACCTAAGCAACAGGCACTTCCCCTGCTTCATCCTCATGTAAACAGTCCCCCAATTTGGGCTAGCAAGTATTGAGCTTTCTTTTTTTATTATTTTTTAAAATCAAATTTATTTTTAGTTTTCAACATTCATTTCCACAAGATTTTGAGTTACAAATTTTCTCCCCATCTTTTCCCTACCCCCCACCCCAAGATAGCAAGCCCACTGAGTACTCCTTCCCCCAATCTGCTCTCTCCTATACCCTCCCCCACATCCCCTCTAACTTTCTAGTAGGGAAAGATGGATTTCTATACCCCAATGCCGCATGAAAAAAAAAACTATTTTAATTTTTTTAACATTTGTTTTTAAAACTTTGATTTCCAGATTCTTTCCCTTCTTCTCTCCTCACCCACACTCACTGGGAAGATAAGCAATTCAATATAGGTTGCACATGTGTAGTTACCCAAATCATTTCCATAGTAGTTATATTGTGAAAAACTAACTATATTTCGCTCCATTCTATCCCACCCCCACCCATTCCACTCTCTACCTTGACCCTGTCACTTTTCAAACATATGTGCTTCTAACTACCCTCGCCCCCAACCTGTCCAACCCCCCCCACTTCCCTGTAGGGCAAGATACCCAAATGAGTGTATATGTTATTCCCTCCTTAAGCCAAATTCAATGAGAGTAAAATTGACCCATTCCCTTTCACCTTCCTGCTCTTCACCTCCATTGTAACAGTTTTCTCTTGCCTTTTTTGTATGAGATAATTTACCCTATTCTATCTCTCCTTTTCTCCTTCTCTCATTATATTCCTCTCTCACCTCTTAATTTTATTTTTTAGATATCATCCCTTCCTATTCAACTGACCCTGTGCCCTCTATGTATACATGTACACAAATATACAATACTCACATATGCATCTATACACACATACACCCTCCTATACATACATACATACACACACACACACACACACACACACACACACACACACACACACACATATATATTCACTTCAACTCTCCTCACACTGAGAAAAATCTCAAGAGTGACAATTATCATTTTTCCTTGTAGGAATGTAAATAGTTGAACTTTAAAAAGTTCCTTATGATTTTTTTTCCTGTTTACCTTCTCATGCTTCTCTGGCTTCTTGTAATTGAATGTCACATTTTCTGTTCAGCTCTGGTCTTTTCATCAAGAATGCTTGAAAGTCCTCTATTTCATTGAATGACCATATTTTCCCCTGAAGCATTATACTCATTTTTGCTAGGTAGGTGATTCTTGGTCTTAATCCTAGCTCCTTTGACCTCCAGAATATCATATTCTAAACCCTTTGATCCTTTAGTGTAGAAGCTGCTAGATCTTGTGTTATCCTGATTGTGTTTCCACAATACTCTAATTGATTCTTCCTGGCAGCTTGTAATATTTTCTCCTTGACCTGGGAACTCTGGGATTTGGCTATGATATTCTTAGGAGTTTCCTTTTTGGGATCTTTTTCAAGAGGCGATCAGTGAATTCTTTCAATTTCTATTTTACCCTCTGTTTCTAAAATATATGGGCAATTTTCCCTGAGAATTCCTTGAAGGATGATTTCTAGGTTCTTTTTTTGATCATGGCTTTCAGGTAGTCCAATAATTTTTAAATTATCTCTCCTGGATCTCTCCAGGTCAGTGGTTTTTCCAATGAGATATTTCACATTGCCTTCTATTTTTTTTTTCATTTGTTTGGATCTGCTTTATAGTATCATGATTTCTCATAAAGTCATTAGCTTCTATTTGCTCTAATCTAATTTTGAAGGAATTATTCTCTTCAGTGAGTTTTTGAAATTCCTTTTCCATCTGGGCAATTTGAATTTTTAAGGCATTCTTCTCATTGGCTTTTTGGGCCTCTTTTGCCATTTGAGTTAGTCTGTTTTTTAAGGTGTTATTTTCTTCAGTATTTTTTGGGATCTCCTTTAGCAGGCTGTTGACCTGCTTTTCATTATTTTCTTGTATCATTCTCATTTCTCTTGCCAATTTTTCCTCCACTTCTCTTACTTGATTTTCAAAATCCATCTTGAGCTCCTCCATGGCCTGTAAGCAATTCATATTTTTCTTGGGAGCTTTTGATGCAGGAGTTTTGACTTCATTGACTTCTGGTTCCACGTTTTGATCCTTTTTGTCCCCAAAAAAGGATCCTATGGTCTGATTGTGCTTCTTCTGCTTGTTCATCTTGCCAGCCAATTACTTGACTTTTGAGCTGTTTACTAAGAGCTCTTTGAACTCTGCTTCCAGAGTGGAGCAAGCCATGTTCCAAATTGGTGGGGTTTTTGCAAAATGTTGTCAGAGTTCTGAGGAGGGTGCCCTCTCTACAGACAAGCCAAGCTCTGGCACACTACCACACACCCCAGGACCACCACCCAAGACCACAATCCAGATGCAAGCAGGTTGAAGCAAGAGTGATTACGCTCTGAATGGTTGCTTGATCCCCCTATGATCTGCAGGCCAGGAACTCCAGAGGCAGCCATGAGGCAGCAGGTATAGCCACCATGCCTCTGCTACTTCTCACCCTGGGGGTAGCGGTCAGACCCTGCTCTTCTGTCACCTGATTCCAACAGAGTTCCCCACTGACATTTTACTTTTTCTTTGGTGTTCATAGGTTGAGAAGTCTGGAAACTGCCATAGCTGCTGGTGATTCACTAAGCTTTTTTGATATCATTAATAATGGTGACTTTTATTTCTTTCTTTTTTTTTAGACAACTGGTTAAAGACTATATACACAGGTAGCCCAACATACTTGGCACCCATTGGATTTCTCATTCTGCTTCAATAGTGAGAATAGTATAAAGAATCCAACTCCTTGTGGGGTGGCTAGGTGGCGCAGTGAGTAGAGTATTGGCCCTGGAGTCAGAAGGACCTGAGTTCGGATCAGGTCTGACACTTAACGCACACACAAACAGAAATCTAGCCATGTGACCTTGGGCAAGTTGCTTAACCCCAATTGCCCTCCAAAAAGCAAAAAAAAAAAGAATCCAAGTCCCATAATACATCTGGGTTCCTAGATCTGGAACCAGAAGGGACCCTAAAGTAATTTAACAAACTATTGCCTGAGGCAGGCCAGATTGGGCCTCCAGGTCTTAGTTTGCCCCTTGATCTAGTCTAGCTCTCTCATTTTACCAATGAAGAAACTGAGGCCTAGAAAGGGAAAGTGATTTGGTCAATAGGATCACAGATCTAGTGTTAAAAAGGAATTTGGAGTCATTAAGTCCAGTGGTATCAAATTCAAATAGAAACAGTGACCACTAAACCATACAGAAACAAAACATATGTTAACCCTATCTATGTTTTTATTTTGTTTTGTTAAATATTTCCCAGTTACATTTTATTCTGGGTCCTGTTTGACACCTCTACTCTAGTCTAATTCCCTCATTCTACAGATAAGGAAACTGAGACCCAGGGAAAGGAAGTGTCCTGTAGACACTCTCCAACTTGTCTAGGTTTTTTTTAAAAAATAAACTTCAGGGGCGGCTAGGTGGCGCAGCGAATAGAGCGCCGGCCCTGGAATCAGAAGGACCTGAGTTCGGAGCCGGCCTCCGACACTTAATCCGCACAAACAAAAACCTAGCCGTGTAACCTTGGGCAAGTTACTTAACCCCAATTGCCCTAAAGGGGCGGCTAGGTGGCGCAGTGAGTAAGAGCGCCGGCCTCGGAGTTGGGATGACCCGAGATCAGATCCGGCCTCAGAAAATGAGCACCCACACATAAATAATGACTAGCCGTGTAACCTTGAGCAAGTTACTTAACCCCAATTGCTTTAAAAAAAAAAATAAATAAAAATAAAAAAAAAAATAAACTTCAGTGACCAATGAATAGAAGAATCAAGAACCACAATGGAAGCCTCTGATACCAAATGCAAAATTCTTTATATTATAGTGGAAAGACTAGAAAGAGTCATAAGGCAGGGAGACTAGCTCCTACTAATCTGATTATTAGCTGTGTGACTATGGACATCTCTCCTGGAAGCAACAGGAATAGTGGGAAGAGTTCTGGCCTAAGAATCAGAAGATCTGGGTTCTAGTACTCCCAGATCTTCCACTTATTTGCTTGGCTGAGTCCTTTCCTCTCTCTAGGCCTCAGTTTCCTCATTAGGCAAACAGGGGTTGTAACACATGCAGTACCTACTTCAGCAGGGTTTTGGCATGAGAAAATGTACATGGAAATGCTTTGCTGACCATGCAACTATCAGCTATAATTACCTGTTACTAGAGACCTATTTAGAGGCTCAAATGAGATCACCAATGTAAAGGAACTAGAGGATCTGGGTTCAGATACCCCTCTGGACATTTATTATTTGTATGACCCCAGCCAGCCTCCCTGGGCCTCAACCCCTCATCTGGAAAATGAATTAGAGGAGGACCCTTCTAGATTTCAATCTATTGTCCTTTGCAATTTTGTAAACTATAGAGAGCTACACCAATGTTATCTATCATCATCACAGGATTGTTAGATTTCAAGGAAGGCTTTAACTTCTCCAAATCAAAACCTACCTGGTCCATGAAATAGAAAAACTCCTCAGGGTCCAGCACCCTCTAGGAGGTAAGAGCTCCATTCCTGCCAGCAAGTTTAGGTAATTAAAGTTGTTAATGTGAACACAGCAAGAAATTTGCTGTGTGTTCTTAGGCACTTCATTCTCTGGGCCTCAGTTTGTCCATCTGTAAAAGAAGGGTACCACATTCAATAAAGTTTCCCAGACTTGATGTTCTGTGATTGTGATCTGAATATTTGACTAAACTGATCAGTGTTCTCAAATCCATTTAGTCCAACCAAAATCTCAAGGGTGGGCAGCTAGGTGGTACTATAGTGGATAGAGTACCAGGCATGGAATCAGTAAGACTCCTCTTCCTGAGTTCAAATCCAGACTCAGACACTCACTAGCTGTGTGACTCTGGCCAAGTCACTTCATCCTGCATGCCTCAGTTTTCTCATCTGTAAAATAAGCTGGAGAAGGAAATGGCAGACCACTCCAGCGTCTTTACCAAGAAAACCCCAAAATGGGATCACAAAGAGTTGGACACGACTGAAATGAATGAACAATAACAACAACAAAATATCTCAGGGGGTTCTTGACCTAATGTCCTTGAACTGTTTTTTAAAAAATATTTTGATACTCTCCTCCAATATATTTGGCTTCCTTTGTAACCTATGTATGTTATGTTATGCATTTATAAACATGATTGTGAGAAAGGGCCCATAGTCCTCACTTGACTGACTGCCAAAAGGGTGTAGGACACACAAAAAAGCTAAGAACCCCTGGTATAATTGAACAGGAATTCCCTCCACAGAGTATGCAACAAGTGGTTATCTGGCCTTTTCTTGAAGGCCTCAAATGAAGGGAATTACAGCACTTTCCTAGGAAAGCCATTCCACTTTTGGAGAGCTCTCCTTGTTGGGAGGTTTTGCCAGACATAAAGCCTAAATGGGCCTCTTTGCCACTTCTGCCTACTGACAGGATGCCCCTGGGGACCAACAGAACAAGTTGTATCCATGCTCCATGTGCATCACTGTAAATACCTGAAGATAATTATGGTAGCTCCCTCAGACTCTGTTCTTCTTCAGGCCAAATAACCCTAGTTGTTTTAACTGATCCTCATGTGACATAGACTTGAAGCCCTTTACCATCCATGTTGCTATCCTATAGACACTCTCCACCTTGTCTGTTTTTTCTAAATAAACTTCAGTGGCCAAAACTGAATAGAATATTACAAATGTTCTTGTAGGATCCCAGGATCCTAGATTTGGAGCTAGAAGGAACCTTAGAAATCATCTAGACCTTATTTTATATATAAGAAAACTATGGCCCAGGGAGAATCAAAGGATCTCAGATCTGTAATTGGACAGAACCTCAGAAACCATGAGAAACTTTCTCATTTTACAATTTTGGGAACTGAGGCCCAGAGAGGTTAAATATATTAGTATCCTTCCTGTTCATTCCCTGTGATAGCCAGAATACCAGGCTCCATCAGGGCAGTAAGTTAATCAGTAAAGCATGTGTGTGAGGACACATACTTTGTAATCTCCCCTCCCTATCCCTCAAACCATTAAACAATTTTAAAAACTCACAACAAATAGTTGTAGCTCAGCAAAGCAAATTCCCACATTGACCATGTCCAAAAATGCATGTCTCATTGTGTGTCTTAAGTCTATGAACTCCCTGTCACAAGTGGACAGCATGCTTCACCATCTGCACTTGGGAATCTTGGTTGATCACTATACTTATCATAGTCCTTAAGTCTTTCAGAGTTGGGAGTTTTTTTCTAGAAAGTATGGTTATCATGTGTCTTATTCTCCTGGTTCTCTTCCCTTTGCTAGGGTTTAGTTTATAAAGTCAGTTTCTTCTGAAACTCTCCATTTCATCATCTCTTATTGACCACTAATGTTCCACTAGATTCATAATGTTGTTCAGCCATTCCCCAATTTAGTCAGTTGTTTCCTGTGTTGTTGGGCATTTGCCTAATAGGTAGGCTGCCCCTGAATAGCTAAATTCCCTTTCACTGAAGCAGACAGTTGGGCCTACTTGCTTCTCTAGAAAAGAGTGCTCATAAGCCCTACTCCTAAGGAGCAAATGAGTAAAAAGTAAAGGCCAGAAAAGCCATTCTATGGAGTAGAAAGAATATTGGATTTAGAGGCAGTTTTCTATGTTGTCTTTTTTTTCTTTTTGGAGGGGGGAAGAAGGCAAGGCAATTGGGGCTAAGTGACTTGCCCAAGGTCACACAGCTAGTAAGTGTGTCAAGTGTCTGAGGTCGGATTTGAACTTGGGTCCTCCTGACTCCAGGGCCAGTGCTTTATTCACAGCAGTGCCACCTAGCTGCACCCTGGAGTCAGTTTTCTAAGTTCTGGATCTGTTATTTATTAGCTCTGTGCCTCTAAGTTTTTCTCTTCTCTAAACCCCAGCTTTCTTATCTGTAAAATGGGAATGATAATACTTATGTCTACTCCTACCTCCCTGACAGGGTCGCTATGAGTAAAGTCTAGAGTACTCTAGAAACATGCGAACTTAGAAAGTTAAACAATGAAAATGAAAAATGGGCTAGTCAATGTTGGAAGGGATGCAGAAAGACAGGCATACTACTACTCTACTGGTGAATTGGCCCAATCATTCTGGAAAGCAATTAGGAATTACATGAAGAAAATAACCCAACTCTTCATGCACTTTGATCCCAGTACTAGACACATACTGCCTAGGAGGTCAAAAAGAGAAAGGAAGGCCTCATATACACCAAAATATGTATATCGATACTTTTTATAGTAGCAAAGGACCAGAAAGTAGATACCCATCAATTGGGGAACGGCAGAAGAAGCTATGGTATGTGAATGTAATGGGCTATAACTGCTATAAAAAATGATGAGGAAGAATTCCAAGAGGCATGGGAAGACTAAAAGGAACTGATTCAAAGTGAAGTAAGTAAGAAGACAATCTACAAAAAGATTGCCACCATATAAATGGCTGGAGGAAAAATCACAAAACAATATGGTATAATTATAACGATTAAGTTTGGTCCTGAATAAGAGATTGAGGGTGTGAAATATTGCACATACTGTCAAGACTCAGTTGGTATGTTGGTCAATCCCACTGTTTTGTTTTGCTTTTCCTAGTCTTTGTTTCAAAGGACGATTCTCTACATAGCAAGAGAGGGATATATTTTCAAATAAAAATAAAAAATAAAGATGGCAATAATTTTTTTAAAAAGAGATACAAGCTTTCTTCTGGAAGGTTTGCCTTCAAGTAATGGTGATTCAGTCCAATCCAACAGATACTTATTAAGTGTCTACTGTTCAAAAGGTGTTATGCCAGGTGGGCACTGATGGGCAGGAGATCACAGGATTAATAGCAAACTGAACTAGAGATCATCAAACAGCCAGATTACTAGACAGAATATTGGACTTCTGAAGGCAGGAAGACTACAGTTCAAATCTGGCCTCAGGTGCCAACTAGCTGTGTGACCCTTAGCAAGACACTTAATGGCTCTGTGCCTCAGTTTCTTCATCTGTCAAATGAGGGAGGTAGACTTGATGGCCTTCAAGATCCCTTTCAGCTCTAAATCAAGGTCTATGGTCTATGTGTGACCTTAGGCAAGTAATTTCACTTCCACAGGCCTCATGTCCTTATTGTAAAAGGATATTGTTGGACTAGGGGTCCATTTCATCTCTAAATGTGAAAGACAGCTAGGTGATGGCATGGACTATATGTTGAGCTTGGACTCAAGGAGCCTCAGGCTCTGAACAACTGTGTGACCTTAGGGAAATCATTTCCCCTCCCTGGGCCTCATTTCTTCCTCTGTAAAATGACAGGGTTAGACTCCATTACCTCTGAGGTCCCTTCTAAGGAAGACCTCAGATCTTCTGATCTTGGCACAGACCCCAGAGCAGACTTCTCTGCCTTCCTGCACAAAATCCATGGAGACAACATATACACACATACACACACACACACACACACACACACACACACACACACATACACAACAGTATAGAGTTCTGGCTTAGGAATCAGAGAACTCAAGTTCAAAGCCTACCTCTTGGGCATTTCCCCTCTCTGGTCCTCAGTTTCCTCTTCTGCAAAAAGAGAGGGTTATACCTAGGTAACCTCTAAAGTTCTTCCCAACTCTAAACCCATGCTCCTTTCTCTTGAGCTCTTTATCTCTAGCTTCCAAACCTCCAAGACAGCCCAAAAACTTTCCTAGCCACAATTTCCTTCCCATTAATCCCCTCCATGCCAAGTTTCTCCAGTAACCTCCCAGTCTGCATCCCCAGTCACTACACCTCCTTTAGAATCTCTCGATGAGTCCTGGACCCCATTGTCTTTTCTGGCCAAACATCAGCATTTTAAAAGATCGATTTACATTGCAATTACTCCAACCTCTGCAAGGCTGATCCTCTCAATCCCCCCAGGATTTGGGGGTAGGGGAGGCCAGGAGGGGGATGGGTGACAAAACAGGAAGGATTTGCTAGCATACTACCAATCAGCACTGCTAGACTGACCAAAGTGCATAGCCTGCAAAGAATGCGCAGCTGCGGCTGAGCACAGTGAAAGCATCTCCTTCTTCAAGAATGGTCTTTGACCCAAGTTTACTCTCCACCCCTCCCCCACTTCTTGCTCTCTCCAGTCTGTCCCTTTCTCTCCCACTTTCTCCTCTCTTTTCTCCTCTCTCCCCTTTCTCTTTACTCTCATCTGTCCTCTCTTGCCCCCATTCTTCTATCTATTTCTGTCCCTGTGTCTCTACCTACCTGTCTCCCTCTCCTCTCTATCCCCTTTCTCTCTCTCCCCTTCTCTTTTTTTTCTTTTCTCTCCTCTCTTTCCCTCCTCTCCCCCCTCTTTCTCTCTCTCTCTGCCATCTCTCTCTCTCCCTTTCTCTCTCTCCTCCCTTCTCCCTCTCACTCTTTTTCTCCCATCTTTCTTCGTCTGTCTCTCTGTCCCTCCCTCTGCCATCTCTCTCTGTGTCTCCTTCTGTCGCTCTCTTTTCCCCCCTTTTCTTTCCCATATTTTTTTCTGTCTCTGTCCCCCTCTCTCTCTCCCTTTTTCTCTCTCCTCTCTCCTACTCTCTCTTCTCCCCTCCTCTCTTTTTCTCTCCCCCTCTCTCCCATCTCTCTGTGTGTCTCTGTCTCTCTCTCTGTCTCTCTCTCTCTCTCACACACACACAGACACACACACAGACTGATTTCCATTTACTCTGCCTGCTATGTACCCCCTATATATGCACACACTCACACGCATATACCCCTATATATGCACATGCTTACATGTGTGTGCCCCTATATATGCAGACGCTTACACGAATGTGTAATGTTGATGTCACAGAAAGTGTTCAGGAGGAGGCAGATTTAAACAAGCTTTTAATCCACCCATTTATTCACTGATCCAATAAGTATTGAGCCCCTACTAGCTGTCCAAACTCTAGCAAGACACATGGGGGAGACGGAATGCAGTCTCCCTAGGTAGGTAGGGCTAGCACTGAGAGTATGAAATTACATTATTCACTTCAGCAGACAGTTATGGAGTGCATGCTACATGTGAGGTGAAGGGAGTCAGGGCTGAGCAGCTCTGAGATTTATGCTTGGAATAGTGCCTATCTTGTAGGGTTGCTGTGTGAGTCATACAATCACAGGCTCTTTGATCTAGAGCCTGAAGGGCCCTCAGAGGCCATCTATTCCAACCCCTTCATTTTGCATATAGGGAAACTAAGGCCAAGAGAAGGACAGGGACTCAGGATCATGGGATCCTAGATCTCAAGCTAGAAGGGCCCTCAGAGGCCTTCTAGTCTCCAATATTATAGATGATGAAACTGAGGGTGGGAGAGAAAAAAATGGCTTAGAATCAAAGGTCTACAATTGGCTGGGATACTAAGAGGTCATTCATTTAGTTCAACTTCCTCAATTTACAAATGAGAAAGTTGGGTACCAGAGGAAGAAGTGACTTGCCCAAGGTCACATGGGTATTAAGTAGAATGGGTAGGATTTGAATCCCAATACTCTGGCTCACTGTAGGGGTCCTCCCCTTGGAACACACAATGTCAACAGCCACATCATTTGTGACAACAAAAAGCTGAAAACCAAATGGATGCCCACATCTTAGTGAACAGGTGAACAAATTAGGACATAGGAAGATGACAAAACATAAAGAATAAAGACGGTGAAGCTTTCTGAGAAACATCAGGCAAACTGTAAAACACTATACATTAACCACAATTATTAGTATCATTACCAAAAAGGTTTAGGGTTTTTTCCCTCTCCCTGAGAGGAAGATAATCTAGCTAGACAGCACAGGAATGAGAAACCAGACTCCCCATGAGCCTAGTTTTCCTCCAGTTATCCAACCTACAGCTGAACTCCATGCACTAATGCAAGCCATCGAATGTCTGACAAGTGGTCATCCACCCTCCACCTAAAGACTGGGTTTTTTTCCTCAAATAAAGTCTAAATCAGTCTCTCTGTAACATCTACCCATGGCTTCCATCTCCACCATTGGAGGTCAAGCAGGACAAGTTGAATCTTTTAAGCACAGGAGAATACTTCACATATTTGAAGATGGAAATTATTTTCCTAATTCTCCTCTTCTCTGGGCTAAAATTCCAAGTTCTTTCAAATGATCCTCTCAAGGTATGGATCAAGGCCCTTCACCATACTGGATGCCCTTCCTGTACACTCTCCAGTTGGTCAATGTCCTTCCTAAAATACAGGATGCAAAATTGAATATAATACACCAGAAGTCTAGTCATAGTTGTGAACGGTGGGATTATTGCCTCCTTTTGAAACAACTAGGCCCCACAAGGCAGCCACGTGAGGCTTTCAGGTTGTTATATCACATTCTGGGCTCATATGGAACCACAGGCTCCTTAATAATAATAGCTAATATTTAAATAGTACCTACTATGTGCCATACACTGTGCTAAGCACTTTATAATTATTATCTCATCTGATCTTCACAACAACCCCGGGAGGTTGATGCTGTTATTATCCCCATTTTCCAGAAGAGGAAATGGAAACAAAAACAGGTCAACTGACTTGCCCAGGGTCACACAGCTAGTGTTTCTGGCTACATTTGAACTCAGTTGTTCTTCATTGCAGAGCTAGTACTCTATTCACTATACCACCTAGTTGCTCACTAAGACACCTAGATTATTTTTAGACAACCTGCTATCTAGCTATGTTTCCACTGTCTTGTACTTAAAAAGTTAATTGTTGTTCAGTAGTATCTGACTCTTCATGACTCCATGTACCATACTGCCCATGGGGTTTTCTTGGCAAAGATACTAGACTGGTTTGCCATTTCCTTCTCCAGTGGATTAAGGATCACACAGCTATTGAGTGTCTGAGGCAGGATTTAAACCCAGGTCTTCCTGACTCGAGACCCAGCACTCTATCCACTGAACCATCTAGCTGCCCCATAAAATGAATTTCTTTACATTTATTCTGAGTTGCATGCCTGATAGCTATGACATCAAATTTGCCATATTATATCAAGATAGCTTATTCACCTTTCTTATTTGTTTGTGTATAGATATCTAAATCCAGGCATTTATGCTTTAATGGCTGCTCCTTTCTTGAATTTCATCACCTATAAATTGCTAGGCTTCTATACTGCTGTTCAGCTTCTTACATTGTAGGTACCTAGGTTGGCAGATACACACAGGCAGTTTTCTCTCCCCACTCTTCTCCATCTCGTCTTCATTTTAAAGCCAACCTCTTTGGTTAGATGTTCATGACTTTATGAACATAGAACTTTACTAGACCTTCAGGCCTGACCAAGAATCTGTGATTTCCCTATATTTTAAGCAACAGTCCAGATAACCATTCCCAGAAAACACTTTCTTAAATAGCTGGGTACTTCCAGAATCCTTCTAAAGCCTTTGTCCTCTATGATCAACAGTGATGAAAATATCATCTTACCCCCAAGATTTTTAGTTCCTTGCCCAGGGCTTTATAAGCCTTAGCAATGCTTCCTAGGTCCCTTCTGGCAGTATCATTTTGCAAGGTGAATGACCAAAATGGACCTTAGTCATCAGGACTTCTTACTTTGGGGAAGCTCCCTGTTACATCCTAGATACATGGTTTAAGTCAGCAGAAGACTTCTGAAACATTATCAGGTCAACAAATACCTGCTTAGCCACCACTGCTCCCCTCTTCTTCCCTCTGATTCTTTTTTTTATAAATTAAAAAGCAATAGACATTTATTACATGCAGAATACAAAGAAAGGAAGAGTAGAGACACAAGAGGGGAGAGAAATTAGCAGGTAGATTTACAGTACAGTTGTTGTTTAGACACGTAGGCCTCTTCATGATTGTTTGTACCTGAATTTTTTTAACCTGGATTTGAATTTAGTTCCTACCTGACTCCAGACCCAGCATTCTATCCATTGTCACCCCTTAGCTACCCGTTATACTATAGTACTGATAGGGAATTAGAAGAGTAGTGGTTGTCATTTAAGACTTTTGGGAGTGGTTCTATTCCCCATTTAAACTGGAATGTTGTGATAGGATTGTTGTTTAAATGGCTCTTCAGAGTTTTTATTGGAGAAAGGTTGCTCTGATGGAAAAGGACTCCATGTATTCCTATTCAGTTATGTTTCTCCTTGATGAGGAATGGATCCTTGTTCCATTGGTCAAAGGCCTTCAAAAGTTTTCCAGGGGCGGCTAGGTGGCTCAGTGAGTAGAGCGTCGGCCCTGGAGTCAGAAGGACCTGAGTTTGGATCTGGCCTCAGACACTTAATGCACACACAAACAAAAACCTAGCTGTGTGACCTTGGGCAAGTTACTTAACCCCAATTGCCCACCAAAAGGCAAAAAAAAAAAGTTTTCCATCATCTGTGTCTTCTGGATTTTGCCTCTGGTAATTCCTGAGATAAGCAGGACAGTGCCCCAGAACATACGTCTGGATATCCAGTTGGGATTTGTTATTCTCCAAAATTTTCTTGACTTCTTGGGCATCAGAACTGGCTCCTGCCCAGGTCAGGTTTTCCAGGGATAAACTGAGGAAGTCCTGTCCATTATATCTGCAGTTCCAGAAACCCCTGACATAGCCATTCACTTGGAGTTCACAGCCCAGAATGACCTGGAGAGTACAACAACTTTCTTTTTTCTTACTATTTTGATCAATGACCCAAAGGATTTCTTCTAGCTCCTTGTCCTTCTTTATGAGATACTCAATATCTTCTTTCTCTAATAACTTCAAATCCACATTTTGACTCTTGATGTCCAAGGACAGGAATTTCCTGTTATTTAAGTAGCCATGAATCGTATACGAGAAATTTTTCAGTCCAGGGTAGAAGGCTGCAGTTAAATTGTACCAAAGTTTGGGGTACCCTGATGAAACATCCAGGACATCCAAGATCGGTATCCGAATGGTCAGGAACCAGAAAAGGTACAGGCAGGTCCGGGCCATCGGCCTCCTCCTGCTCCTAAACTCCGGCAGTTACATTACATAGTTACAGTTACATTACATACTGATCACAGCTGTAGTAGAGCTTTCTTAAAGCTAACCTGGGCTGCTCTGCCGTTTCCTGTCTCTTCTCTAACCCCCACTCATTTTTTCCTGGATAGTTCCCTCCCTCCCTTCCCTCTGACTCTTGAAGAACAATCCATCCCTGTTCTGACCTCATCATTCTCTGGTAAATAAGCAGCTTGTCTTTCTCAGAGTGCTCAAAAACAGTCTTCTATCTACTACTCAGTTCTAAGTGCCCAGTGAAGCTTCTTCTTCCCAGCCTCTAAATACAGGTCAGTATTTCCCTCTACCCCTTCAGGGCCTTTTTCCTTATTTTTAAAATGAAACCCTTCTTTTTAAGGTGGGAAGTGGGGGAGAAGGTAAACACGGAATACTTCATTCTCCCTGAAAACCTAGAGGTTGGAGAACTATTTTCCAAACCCTTTTACTTTTCCTTCTAGGTCCAGGAGGAAGACCAGCCCATACTTGGAACAAAAATATCAATTATTTAGTTACAGCAGCAAGGCAAACATTGCACACTCTATACAGACCATTTCAAAGTTCTCCTTGCTCTCCATACTTTCTGGACACATGATCTTCTGTCCTTCATTGTTCTTGCTAGGAGCTCTTGTGGCTCACTGGTCTGGAGAACTAGTGTGTCAATTTTTACATCAAGCTATGCCAAGATGAAGTCTGGAATAAGCTTTTTAGATAGCTGACAAATCAGTATACAACCCTCTTGAATACCTCTAGTGATTGGAAGCTTACCACCTCATGAATCAGTCCATTCCATTTCTGAACAGATCTAGTTGTTAAGCCATTTTCCCTTAAATTGAGTTAAAAGCTTATTTTTGTAACTTCAACCCATTGCTCCTAGTTCTACTAATCCCTCTCCCACATCAGGCTTTTTAATATTAGAAAATAGCTGGAACATCCTTCTTTGTAGCCAACAGCCTATAAAATTAATTGGGATTTGTGACCTCCTCTAATGTGAGAAGAATTCTTGTTTGCCTTAAGTCTAGGTAAAAGACAAAACTTTTTGTCTAAAAACAGCAGATAGCAATGACAGAATAACATAAAGAAAGAATACCTGGATTAAATTCAGAGGGTGATTTAAAATCACATAATCTCAGTGCTAAAAGGGACCTTAGAGTTCACTTAGTTCAACTCCAAGTTAAATAAAGCAAGAATAATGCCCCTCCACAATATCCCTGGATAAGCAACATTTACTCATTTTAAAAATATATGTAACACATGAGAATGTATATTTTGAAGGCTGATATTTTTAATTATTTAAAATAAGAATCCTAAAGTTATTCCTAGAAGGCCGAGAGAATGTAGAAAGTAAACACTGTAAAATTTTCAGTAATATGCTTTCATTCATTCAACAAATATTCATTAATATGCAAAGCACAATTAGTTCTAGTTAAAGAAATCACAAAAACAGCAGAATCTCATAGTTAGAAGAGACTTCAGAGGTTATCTAATCCAGCTGATACCTGAACAAGAACCCTTTCATTAAAAAAAAAAAAGCCTTAAATTCTTATGAGTAGAATCATAAGCTATACAGCTGAAAAGACCTTTGAAGATCATCTGAAGCCTAGAGAGGGAAAGTGACTTTTCTATGGTCACATAGACAGTAAAAAACAGAGCTAGAAATTCAACAGAGGTCTTCTGACTCAAAATCCACAGTGATCTGAAATCAGGAAGACCTGAGTTCAAATCCAGTCTAAGACACTTGCTAATTTTGGGACCTTGGGCAAGTCACTTAACCTCTGTTTCAGTTTCCTCATCTGTAAAACAGGAACAACAATATTTGTGAGGATCAAATGAGATAATATTTGTAAAGCACTTTGTGAAAACCTTAAAGCATATACATGCTTTATTGTTGTTGTGTTCAGTCATGTCTAATTTTTCATGTCCCCATTTGGGGTTTTCTTGGCAAAGATACTAGAGTAGCTTGCCATTTCCTTCTCCAGTTCACTTTACAGATGAGGAAACTGAGGCCAACAGGGTTAAGTGACTTGCCCAGGGTCACACAGTCAATAAGTGCCTGAGGCCAGATTTGAACTCATCTTCCTGACTCTAGGCCCAGGGCTCTCCCCACTGTCTATATTATTAGCTATTATTATAATTGGTGATTATAAGCTCCTTGAGGTTAGGGGCTGTTATTTTGCCTCCTTAGTTTCCCCAGTGCTTAGTATAGTGTCTGGTACATAGTAGGCACTTAATAAATGTTGATTGATTATTGTTTCCACTATACCACATTTGTGACTTCAGGTTTAGAGGTTTCTTCAAATCCTAATTTGAAAATGAGCTAAATGAGTCAGGAGCATGACGTAGCAGCCAAAAACCTACTGTCTGTAATCTTGGACTGCCTTAAGAGAGGCATGCCTTCCAGGAGGAGGGAAGCAATTGGCCCACTGCACCTTGCCATCACTGGACTTCATCTGAAGGCACCAGGGTTTAAGAAGGACATTGACAAGCCGGAGAGTGTACAGAGGAGGCTGACCAGGACAGTAGAGTCCTGGGGCTGAAATAATGTGAGGAAGGACCTGGGGATATTTAGCCTAGAGAACAGAAGATTCCAAGGGGGACATGAGAGCTGTCTTCAAGGACTGGAAGGGTTGGGAAATGTGGAAGAGGGACTAGCTTCAGTCTATTTGACCAAAGAAGGGAGAATTAGGGTCAGTGGGTGGATGTTGCAAGGAGGCAATCAATGAGAGCTCCCCAAATTGGGATGGGCAGTCTCAGAAGGTGGTGAGCTCCCTCACCTTGGAGGCCTTCAAGCACAAGTAGTAGAACCACTTGTTTCTTATGTCATAGTGGCGATTCCTTTCAAGTATGGATTAGACTAGATGGTGACTGAGGTCCCTTCTAAGGCAAATCTTGTGCTCCTGGGATTAACATGTAGCTGCTGGTTTGCCATTCATTCTGCTATTTTTTAAAATACCCACACTACAAGGAATTTCTTCATTGAAATGTATGTTGCCCCAGAAGTGAGGGCGCTAGAGCGGGTGCCATTAGAATGCCACTGAAAAAAAGGCCCTTCCAGCAGTTGGCAGAGAGGAATTGAATGCTGCCGGGAGCTGAGGATTTCCAATCACGGATGGTTTGTGAGCCATGCTTAATCTGCTATCTGCACATGCTTATTAGAACTATTCATGCACTTGCTATAATCAACTTGTTTATATATTTACAAGTAATGACTTTCTAGTTATTATTTTAATTAAGCAACCCTTCATTCAGTATGATTCAGTCAACTAATATAATTCCTTCTGATGGGGCAAACTAGCACTTACCACAGTCAAGGAAAAAACTGGTTTCTTGGTTGCCACAAGCTCCTCTATCGACTGAATAACCTGTCACAGTTCAATTGGGGGAAAGGGAGAAGGTCACAGAAGCTCAGAGTTTCAAGGAATGTTAGCCCAGAGGCCAGCTGGCCCAACCCAGAGCTGAACAAGCTTCTCCTCTCCAACAGTTAGCAAGCTCGAGGAGTTGTTCAGCTTTGACTTAAAGCCTTCCAGGAAGGGCAGACCAAGGCATCCCACCATGCCACCCCCTGCTCAAAAAGCTCCAATGGATCCCTATCACCTCTCAAAAAAATAAAACTATTTCTGTTTGGCATTTAAAGTCATTTACAATCAGAATTCCACCTACCCATCGACGTTTACTATATACCTAACTCCACCTCGTGAGCTCTATGGTTTGTCCAGACAAAGCGACTTACTTGTTGTTCCTGGTATACAATATATCATCTCCCATTTCCAAGCCTTTGCCTAAGCTGGTACCTTGCCCAGGTGCCCTCTCCCCATCCCCACCCCAAACATACTTCCTTTTTACTTCCACCCTTTAGAATCCTTAGCTTTCTTCAAAGCTCACCTCAAGTCCCTGAAGATATCACAGGAAAGTAGAAAGGAGGCTAGACCCAGGGTTATAGGCTCCACTTTCAAATCCTTCCTATGCCTCTTAATCTGTAGACTGTGACTGTGGACAAGTCAGTTAAGCTCACTAGGCCTCAGCTTCTACATTTGTAAAACCAGGGAGAGAGGTGATAACCACTGGGTAACATCTGAGTTTCCTTTTCATCCTTAAAACCATGATTCTATGATCCTAGACAAGGCCTCTCCTGATCTCCTGAGTTGCTAGTGCTTCCTACCATATTACTTTGTGCATAGTTTGTATGTATTTTTATCAATTAATTAAGTCACAAGTATTTATTAAGCACCTACTGTGTACTAGGTACTGGGGCTATAATTACAAATATTCCTAATTACAAATAATTACAATTACAAATAATATGCATTTACAAATAGAAACAATTGTAACAAAAATACTAATTACAATTATAAATAATTCTTAATTGCAAAAAGGGGCTTATATTCTAATGGGAAAAGAATAAGAACTCATAGATATACAGTACAAATATAAAGTTCATATACACACAGAGTAGCTATAAATAAAATAGTTTGGGAGGGAGAAGGAAAGGTTTCACGTAGAAGATGGCGGCTGAGCTGAATATTAAGGAGGACAAGTGCTGGTGAGGAAGGAATGCAGTTCAGGCATGAGAGACAGCCAGTGCAGTGGCTCAGAGATGGAAGACATCCTATCATGTAAGAGGAACAGAGAGACGGCCAGTTTGGCTGAATCGAAAAGTACAGTATGTGTATGAGTCAAAGGAGGGGACATGGGGGGGGCTGGAATGATAGGTTGGGGCCTGGATGGGTAGGACTTTAAAAGCTAAACAGTGGAGTTTACCTTTTCTCTTAGAAGCAATAGGGAATTGGTTGAGTAGGGGAGTCACATGGTCAGATCTTCCACTTAAGGAAAATCACCTTGGCAACAGTGTGGAGGATAGACTGAAGTGGGGAGAGACTTGAGGCAGGGAGGCCAATTAGGAATCAAGAGGTGATTAGGGCCTGAACTCAATGAGAGGGGAGAAGGATACTGGGACTGTTGAAATGGTAGGTGATTGGCTCTGTGGGCTGAGAAAGAGTGAGGAGTTCAGAATAATGCTGATATTACGAACCTGAGACACTCAAAGAATGACAGAAAGAGGGAAGTTTGGAGGGGGCAGGGTTGAAGGGAAACATAATGAGTTCTGTTTTGGATGTGTGAGTTTAAAAAGTCTCCAGGCCATCCAGCTTGAAATGTCTAATCAATATACAACTGAAGCTCAGGGGAGAGACCAAGGCTGGATATAGAGATCTGAGAGTTACCTGCACTAAGATAAGGGTTATATCCATGTGAGCTGATTTGATCCTCACAACAACTCTGAGGAGGTAGGTGTTCACGTCATCCCCATTTTACAGATGAGGAGACTGAGGCACAGAGAGGTTCAATGACTTGCCCAGGGTCACATGGCTAGGAATTATCTGAGGCCAGATATGAATGATGAGCCAACAAAGGAGACTGTGACTCATGGTAAGACAGGTAGGAGATAAATCAGGAGAGAACAGTGAATCGAGTTCAAACCATGCCTCAGATGTTTACTAGTTGTATGACTCTGGACAAGTCACTTAACCTTTAAGGGTCTCAGTTTCCTCATTAGGAAAGTGAATATAATAATAGCACCTAGCTCCCAAGGTTCTTGTAAGATTTAAATGAGATAATATATGTAAAATGCATTGTAGACCTTAAAATATTGTGTAAATGCTAGCTATCATCATTAGTAGTGTCACAAAAATCCAGAGAGCAGAGAGTGTCCAAGAGGAAAGGACAGTCAATAATGTCAAATACAGCAAACAGGTGGAGACAGAGCAGGGCTGTGATTAAGAGAGGGCACTTTTAAATATCATAAGCCAGATTGCAAAGGGCTAAGAAGTGAGGGAAAGACTTCTCAGGAAGCCCCTTTGTCAGTCTCAGATCCAGGCCCCCAGCCTGTGACCCCTTCACTGCAGGGACTTTCTAGGCTTAGGGTACCTTGTCTGTGGCCCTTCTACTGGATCCTGGCTGCCCACATGTGACCTGTCTTGCCCCAAGGGCATTCTCCAGTCTCCAGAAGTCTATCACCTTTCTCAGATGACCCACCCTGAAATGCCAGCTTGTGACTCCTGTCCAGACTCACCCCAAGCCCTACTTTCCCCTTTTCCTGCCTGCAGTGAATCTGGGTCTCTCGGGACTCATCTTATTCGCCTGCTAAAACTCTTGGCCCTTGTAACAGGGCCTTCAGCCATCTAAGAATCTTCCTCCCTCAACAGATACAGCCACTGATACTCTGCCTGGATTCCTTCCTCAATACTCTCTCCTCCTCATACTCTCCCCATTCCAGTGCTTCTGAACCCCCATTCCTCATCCCCTACTGCCTTCTTCCTTACTTTTATTCCCCTGAGCCCTAGCGCCAAATATCCCACTCCAAACCCCACCAAAGTCCATTCCCACTGCACTCTCTGGAATGCCTGCTCCATAGGTACCAAACTTGCTTTCATCCTTTGCCTTTGCCATTCCACCTTCTCCATGTTCTAGCTCTCATGGACACCTGTGTCCTTCCTAATGACACAACATCCCTGGCCACCCTTTCCAGCACTAGCTGCACTTTTACGTATGGAGATCCACACCATCCCTCTGCTTCCAACTCGCTGGTCATGGTGTGAGGGTCAGAAGGCTCCTGGCTCCCCCTTGCAACTTCCGGACTCTCCCTTGAAAGTCAATTACTTCTCCTCCTTTGTGGTTCATTCAATCCAAATTTATTACCTGATCAAGATTCTTATAACTATTGTCTACTGAGCCCCAAAATATCTTGCTTCCTTCCACAATGAGTTCAGTGCCTGGCTCTGTCTTTCTCTCACACCCACCTCCCCCCTCATACTAGGGGAATTCAACATACATATGAATACCCCGCTCAAACACCTTAACTTCTCCATTCCTCAATCTATCCATCTCTCATGACCTATTCCTCCACCCCACCTCAGCCTATACACAGAGTTTGATGACCAAGCCCTTTATCTTGCCACTGGCCATGTCTTGTACTTCCATGTTCTTGAATTCTGAAACTCTTTTATCTGATCCTAATCTTTTATCATTCCATATTTTTCACTGACTTCTAACCCCTAACTGTTCTTTGTCCTCACTCTGACCTCCCACTCTGCCCCCTCTCACTTCTCTCCCACCATCTGTGCTGCTCAGCAGAGCTGGAGAAAAATCACAAAACTGCTTCCTAGGTCTACTACAAATTTATGTTACATAAATCTCCACTGGGTCTTTACTGTGGCAAGGCAGTCCTGTTATAATCCCCTATTCAACTCACTATCTAACTCACCATAGTGATTATTTTCAAGCCTCCCATGGCACTTGCTCAGCCCCCTTCAGCTGAAGATCTACCACTGAAAAAAACAGAATCCATTTGCTGAGAGCACCATCTTCTCTCTTCCTCATCTCATATTCGTTGGACACCTTCAATGCTGTCGCACATGAAGAGGTGACCCTTCTCTTTGCCAACACAAATTCTCTATGTGTACCCTTGACCCTATTCCATCCCATCTTCTCCAGCAGATCCTCCCCACTCTTTTACTCATCTTCAGTCTCTTCTTATCCACTGATTCCTTCTGTGCTGCTCCTACAATCACTATCCCTCCAACCTTTCCAGCCTGATTATACAACTCTAGAGACCAGGCATACTGACATACTTGCTGTTTCTCACACACAACGTTCCATTTCCTGTCTCCATGCCCTTACACTGGCTGGTCTCCCATGCCAGAATACTCTCCCTCCTTAACACAGCCTCTTAGAACCCCTGGTTCCCTTCGAGATACAAGTCATATACCCTTTTCATCATGGAGCTTTTCTTAGCGGCTCCTGCCTTCCCCTCCAGGGTCACCATGTATCTGCTTTAAATGCTTTTTGGTATATACCTATAGCCATGTCTTTTATAAACATATATGCACACACTATCCTTCCCATTACAACATAAGTTTCTCAGGGCAGGAACTGTTTTGTTTCTCTGTATACTCTACACTTAGTACTGTACCCAGCAGGCACATAGTGGGTATCTGCTAAATGCCAAGGAACTGGCTAAGACAACCTAGTCCACTTTGGGAAAGCCCAAATTGCTAAAATCATACTTATGCTAAAATCATGCTTATATCATACCCAAATTTCTTTCTGTAGTTTATACCCACTGGCTCCTATTCCTGTGCTATGAGACCAAAGAGAAGGGTAAGTCTTCTTCCCTAAGATGTCCCCTCTAATAGACTATAAGGGTACCTTGTAATCTGAGTATTCATTATATAAGTCTCTACAGTTACAAGGTGGCATTTTGGTTTCATAAGAACCTGCGATTTCACCGGTATAAGGAACTCCCAGTAAGGGAATTCCTTCCACCAATACATATCAGCATTGACAATTTCTATTCTTAGAGAGTGGCCTAAGTGACTTGCCCTGGGTCAGAAAAACCAGTACTTTAAGAATCAGGCCTTAAACTCCTCTTCCTGACTCCAAAGGCAGTTCTCTAATCCAAAAGGCCACACTACTTTCCTATGAGATTACATAGCTAAGCAAAAGGCATCATAACACAACAATATTTGTCCATAAACTTACTTATCAAATTAGTCACACCCAAACATCCCTCCTTGCTTAACACTAGTGATTGCCCCTATCCATGCCTCAATATCTTTCCTGGTCAGTCTCTCTTTGATTAAGAGAAGTCCTTGGGGAAACTTAGGAAGCTATCAGGAAGGTTTAGACTAAAGTCCTTCTTGATGATCCTACCACAGAGGTCAAGTATGAAGTGAAGGACATTGTCTTATGCTATCATACAATGTGGTGAGAAACATTATGCCTCTTAAACTTTAGAGGCAGCTGTTGGTACAATGGATAGAGTGTTGGACCTGGAGTCAGGAAGACCTGAAATCAAATCTGGCTTCAAACATTTACTGGCTATAAGACTCTGGGCAAACCACTTAATCACTATCTGCCTCAGCTTTCTCAACTGAAAAATTGGGGTGCCTGACACACAGCAGGCACTCTATATTTATTCTCTTACCTTCCTTCTTCCCTCCATTATACCCCAAATTGACATGATTCATCCTTTGTTAACTCTAAGGATTAGTGCATAGTTGTAATTATAATCTAAATCATGTTATATATAAGCTTTTAAAACTTATTTTCATGATCTCTAGTTTCATCCCATAAAATATAGTCCAAATACAACCTTTCTTTTTATAATATTTATCCTGAACAGTTGGTGATCATTTTAAATTCATCTTCAGTGGACTTTTTCTCTGGTACAAATTATCCTCAGATAATAATGACCTCCTGAACTCAAAGACAGCTATCTTTCCCCTCCACCATCTCTTCTTTTCCAAGCTAAACAGTCCCACTTGTCTCTATTAGTTCTTCTCACATGGAATGATCTCAAGGACTTTGACCATCCTGCTTACCTCTCATTCATATCCCTAAGACAGTCTAGAAATTACACCTGACCCGTGGGTAACTTTCCAATATCTACCTAAAAATAATCTCATGGAAGAAATTGACTCCTCTCTCTCCATTTCTCTGGTCCTGCTACTTATTCCCTATATGACCCTGGCTAAGTCATCTTCCTTCTCTGGTCCCCAGTCTCCAGGTATAAAAGAGGACATTAGGCTAGGTAGTCTCTAAGGTCTTTTACAACTCTGATATTCTACAATTCCATTTGTGAGATGGTGAGCCAAGAGTGAAGGATACATTGTGTAGTCAGAAGCAGTTTTTATTCTGTGCAAAGTTGGTATTTTGATATTGAATTTTTTTTTTACTTAATCCTACCTATCCAAGTCACCAAATGTTAGATGAGGGAAGAAACCTTCCATTTTGCCCAAACCTTTCCCTGAATTTTTTTTAAATTTTTATTTTTTTCCAAATGCTTTATTAAATTCGGGTTTACATCATTCATTTCTGCCAGATTTTGAGTTACAATTTTTTCCCCATTTTCCCTACCCCCCACCCCAGAATAGCAGTCCCACAGGATATCCCTTCGTCTCATCTGCTCTCTCCCATATCTTCTCCCATACACCCTTAGACTTTTTCAGTAGGGCAAGGTGAATCTCCGTGCCCCAATGCCTACACATCCTATTTCCCAATTATATGTAAAATAGTATTAATAATAGTATTTATATATTTTTACACATTTGATTTTAAAACTTTGAATTCCAGATTCATTCCCTTCCTCCCCTGTCACCCACCCTTACTGGGAAGATAAGCTATTCAGTATATGTTGTACATGTGTAGCTATGTAAAACATTACCATAGTAGATATATTGTAAAAGACTGACTATATTTCCCTCCCTCCTATCCCACCTCCCACTTGGTCTATTCCCTACTTTGATCCTGGCCCTTTTCAGAAGTGGGTGCTTCCAACTTCCCTCCCCCACTTCCCTAATTTTTTTTAAAACAGGTCTCCTATCTCACTCGGGCTGAAAGTGAAGGGGCCATTCACAGGCAGACCCCACTGATGATCATCACAGAAGCTTTGGCCTGCTCCATTTCAACCTGAGCTGGATCAACCCTCTTTCAGCAGCCTGATGGCCCCCCACGATCAGGGAGTTCACCACATTGGTACAGGACTTAGTGTATATACCCTATCACCTTTCACTATACTGTAGCTCAAAACTCCCAAACTCAAGTGATCTGCCAGCCTCAACCTCCCCTTTTATTTAACAAGGACTACAGGTGTGTGCTGCCATGCCCATATGGGTCCCCTATTTTCCAAAAGAAGAAGCTTAGGCTTAGAGAAGTAATATTACTTGCCCAAGGGCATACATCTAACTCATAGCAGAGCCACCATGCCTCATATCATGATGTCTATTTGATCAATATATGAAAATTTCCTTACTCTCGTTCCATAGAATTCAAATCCAAACGAGAACTGATCTCAGATTTCATGAAAGTAAAATTTGACCCACAAACAAAATGGTTTTGTGTCTTTCCTATTCAATGAAGAGGAAGCTTCCTAGAGCAGGGCTCAGAACGGAAGAACCAAGGAAGGAAAATATGCCCCCTACCTCCTCTCCACCCTTTAACCCCTCCAAAAACAAAACAAACAAAAAGACCCCAAAACCAATAACAACAATCTAATAGGTCTCATTCCAACAGTAGACTAGCAGAAAAGTGAAAATGAGAATGAAAGAACAAAAGCCCCAGGAGGAAAAGGTGAGGAGGAAGTTTCAAACAAGGAGACTGTTCCCACAGCTTGCTTTTGGGTGTTAGAGTTGAATATTCGCTTTCAAATGGTTCCCTAGCCTTTGAAGTTAACAACACTACAAGAGGAGAAGAATTCACACTTTCAGTAGTAAGTTGGGGCTTGGAGGTGTTTTTTAGTCAGATCCAAGGTCAACTGCCTCTGTTCCATTGCAAGTCACTTTCCTGGGGATAGTGAGGCCTCAACAATGGAAACTCATTGTTAGAAATCAATCCTGTTCAGCTTTGATATTTTGTAAATGGAATCATTTTAAAGCCTTTTATGGGGTGAACTACTACCAGAAGAGAGCATCTCCATCACTTTAAGAGAAAGATTGTATACAAACAACACTCTTGAACTCTATGTTCTTGGAAAACTTCTAGGGGATCCTGTGATCTAGGTGTAACCTCTTTTTAAGTAAGCATATGTAGACAATCAAATGAATACATAAGAGAAAAGAGAGGTTAAATGACAAAAGAATGTTCGTCCCATAGAATGCATTTTAAAAGATTCTATTTACAAAATATCAATTTAGACATAACTTTTCAGGAATGCATCTGCAGCTTATATAACACCAAAGTCTGGATTCACACATGTTACTAGGTTTAAAGCGGAATATTTGGATAAGGTATTTCATTAGCTTCCATCTCAACAGGGCTGAAAACTTCTAAAACCATCTAAACTCAGTTTTCATCAGCCTAGAAGGCCAGGCAAGGGATAGATAAACGTATGTAAATGTATCTATGTGTGTGTATGTATGTATACATAGATAGATAGATAGATAGATAGATAGATAGATAGATAGATAGATAGATAGATAGACAGACATATGTATATAATATATATGCAAATCATTTATTCAGAGCAGATAGGTGACACAGTAGATAAAGTACTGGACCTGGAGTCAAGAAAACTCATCTTCCTGAGTTCAAATCTGGCCACAATTTGCTAGCTGTGTGACCCTGGGAAAGCCATTTAACCTTGTTTGCCTCAGTTTCCTCATCTGTAAATGAGCTAGAGAAGGAAACGACAAACCACTCCAGTATCTTTGCCAAGAAAACCCCAAATGGGGTTATGAAGAGTCATACATGACTGAAAACGACTGGACAAAATCTGTGAGAGGATGTTCCCTCATGCTGTAGTGGGGAAAGAGTGTGGTAAATATTTCTTGTTGCATAGTCAGACCAAAGATGGTGAAGATTCCCAAAGACGCCATGGGTATCATTGCTCACAGTGGCTGAAACTCTCTGCTGTCTGGGTCAGAGCAGAAGGTCCTTTGTCTCCAATCTCCTCAGCTAGCTTTCAGCAGTCAGCAAGTAGCCTACAAGCCTGCTGATCCCTTTCCTACACTGGGCACCACCATGATCATTTCCACACACCCTACTGCCTTCTCTGGCTTCACTCCAATACAATCACCTTCTACCACAGGCACACTGGGAACTTCAATTAGACCCACCTATGAGGACCAGAGCCTCATAGAAAATGTAATCCTTTCCTTTTGATCTGTCCTCCTTATATATCTACATTTCCTGGGTAGATACAGGTATTGTGGTTATTAGATTATTCCCTAATAAGCTTGTTTTTATCACCTAGAAAATTCTGAAGAACGCTCTCAACATTTCAGTGCAAGGTAATCTAATTCAATAAGCATTCATTAAATAGATTTATTTATATAGATATCTATATAGATATAGACATATAGATACATATGTGTGAAACCATACAATACATAGTTCCATATATCAGTTCTTTCTCTGGAAGTGGATAGCATCTTCTTTCAAAGGTCCTTTGTAGTTGATTTGAATATTCATATTACTCAGAATAGATTAATCATGCACCATTTATTCTTCACACAATATTGCTATTACTATATAGAACATTCTCTTGGTTCTGCCCATTTCACTCTGCATCAGTTCATGGAAGTCTTTCCATGTTTTCCTGAAAATTAACCTACTCATCATTTCTTACACCACAGTAATAATTTCTTACATCACATCATAATCACACACTACAACTTATACAGCCATTCTCCAATTGATGGGCATCTCTTAAATTCCAGTTCTTTGCTGCCACAAAGAGAGTTGCTAGAAAATTTTACAACATATATGCTCTTTTCCTTTTATCCTCATATATTTGAGGTATGAAATCTTGTAGCACCAATGCAATATTTACAGCACCCATGATCATGATAAAGAGGTTAGGCAATGTATTATATGACATTCAATCGCAAAACATACCAAACTCGGCTTGGCCTCACTCAACATGGCGCCAGCGACTGGCCCTTACGTTGGCAAGCGCAGAGGCTGCTGGGAGCCGTAACGCCGCTGTAGTGATGGCGAACCCCCGGAGCGCCTAAGCTTGTGGCGCTGGAGCTGATCGTGTGGACGCTGAAACTGATGCTGAGCCCCGGACGTACAAGGCCCGCCCGGGGCGTCGCTCGCTCCCAGGCCAGGCCACTTGCCCCCTCTGCCCGCTTCTCCCTTCCCCGAGCCCCGCCGCCCTCCCCGCTCCGCGTGCTCGGCTCAAGCTGCGGGCTGGCGTCCCCGAGTCTGAGGGCCTCCGTTCGGAGTCTCCCCCTCGCGGACTGACGGACCGCCGCCCTCAGAGCGGGCTAGCGAGCTAGACGCTGAGCAGCTGTGTGACCCTGGGCAAGTCATTCAACCCCTGTGTGCCTCAGCCCCATCATCTGTAAAATGAGCATAAAATCCACCAGGCCGGGAGGCCGGGAGATATTAATTGTAAAGGGCTTTGCAGCTGCCTGCCGGCAGTGACCACATCCACATTCTGTCTGTCACTGTGTTCTTGGCCATAGAAACAGGGAACTCCCAGGGAAGGAGCTCCCTTCACTGGGGGAGCGGAGCACGTTTTCTGCACAACTGCCCAGCGCATGGGGATGAAACAACTCTACTCCCAGGGTTGTGACCCCCTGATAAGCTCATGGGGCAAGCAACACTCCCACCTTACAGAGGGGAGAAACTGAGGCCGCTGACAATCAGCATTTATTAAGTGCCTGCTGTATGCAAGGAGTGTGCTGAGAGGCAGAAGGAAGCTCTTGCCTTCAGGGAGCCGGCACACAGAGGTGTTTAAACTGGCCAGATAAGTAGGGAATGAATAAGAGAAAGAAGGTGGTGCCAGAGGCTTCAGTAAGACCCCCGATTACATGTAAATCACTCAAAAAATGACGCTAAATGACACGAGATACCAAATCACACAGAACAGGGTTCAGAACTGGAAGGACCTTGGAGAGCGTTTTCATCCAATTGCTCTGATTTCACAGATGAGGAAACTGAGATTGGGAGAGAAAAGTGCTAGGACTGGAACCCAGGCCTTGGGAGCGGATATTCAGGGTTCTCTCCACCTCCCCCGACTTTGGTCGTGGCCATGCCTGGCCCTGCCCCTGCCCCTCATACCCTTAGAAGGGACAGAGTCTCCATTGTATGCCCAGCAAGGGAGGAGCCCACCCTCAGCAAGGAGCCTTTCCTTATCCCCCTTCATTCAGGGTCACTTTTGTGTATATATGTGTGTGTATATATATATATATATATATATATATATATATATATATATATATACACCAAACTCTCCAGATAGAGGACAGAACTGAAGCATTTATTCAGACACCAGAAAACCAAATCCCTAAACCATTAAGCCTATTCCATAGTACCAAAGATATTCAGAAGCCATAATAACTCTGAGAGCCAGAGCATCCTTCAGCTTTCCCACAAACCAATACAACATCAATATCTACTCACAAACCTCTCTATCTCCTTGCCTGAGCTCTTCTCTCTCTCCCACCATCTGGCTACCTCCGACCAGCTTCCTGTGGGCTCTGCTATCCTTTAGCAAACTCCTCCCACCACAAGCTCCATGTCAGCACACTCAGCCTATCAGGGAGCAGAGTTTATATTCACAGCAGGGCAGCTTCCTGTGGGCTCTGCTGCACCCTTCAGCAAATTCCCTCCACCACAGGCTCCAGGAGACTACATTCAGCCTATCAGGGGGCAGAGTTTATCTTCACAGCAGGGAACCTTCCTGTGGGCTCTGCTGCACCCTTCAGCAAATTCCCTCCACCACAGGCTCCAGGGGACTACATTCAGCCTATCAGGGGGTAGAGTTTATCTTCACAGCAGGGAACCTTCCTGTGGGCTCTGCTGCACCCTTACCCTTCAGCAAATTCCCTCCACCACAGGCTCCAGGAGACTACATTCAGCCTATCAGGGGGCAGAGTTTATCCTCACAGCAGGGAACCTTCCTGTGGGCTCTGCTGCACCCTTACCCTTCAGCAAATTCCCTCCATCACAGGCTCCACGTGACTACATTCAGCCTATCAGGGGGCAGAGTTTATCCTCACAGCAGGGAACCTTCCTGTGGGCTCTGCTGCACCCTTACCCTTCAGCAAATTCCCTCCATCACAGGCTCCACGTGACTACATTCAGCCTATCAGGGGGCAGAGTTTATCCTCACAGCAGGGAACCTTCCTGTGGGCTCTGCTGCACCCTTACCCTTCAGCAAATTCCCTCCATCACAGGCTCCACGTGACTACATTCAATCTATTAGGGGGCAGAGTTTACTTTTAAAGCATGGGGAGATCTTCAAACTCCCCCCTAGGTCTACTAAGGGGCAGGGAAGATCTTCAAATTCCCATTCTCATTACAGGTCTTTATCCAAAACACTGTCTATAGAAAAATTTCCCCAAATTTTCTGCTTTCCTTCTAATCCTGGCTACATTGGTTTTATTTGTACAAAACCTTTTCAATTTAATGTAATCAAAATTATCCATTTTATGTCTCACAATGCTCTCTATCTCTATTTTATTCATAAAGTCTTCTATCCATAAATCTGATAGGTAATATGTTCCATGTTCTCCTAATTATGATATCTCCCATTATGTCTAGGTCATGTAACCATTTTGACTTCATCTCGGTAAACAATGCAAGATATTGGTTTATACCTAGTTTCTGCCAGACTGCTTCCCAGTTTTCCCAACAATTTTTACCAAATAGTGTGTTCTTATCTTAAAAGCCTAAATCTTGTCATTTATCAAATATAAGATTACTATAACCATTCACTACTGTCTTTGTATTGTATATCTACTCTATTTCACTGATCCACCATTCTATTTCTTAGCCAGTGGCAGATACTTTTGGTAATTACCATTTTATAATACAGTTTAAGATATGTCACTACTAGACCTCCTACCTTTCTATTTTTCCATTAATTCCTTTGATATTCTTGATCTTTTGTTCTTCCAAATTAATTTTGTTATTATTTTTTCTAGCTGAATCAAATAATTTTTTGATAATTTAATTGAGATGTCATTGAATAAGTAGATTAATTTAGATAGAATTGTCATTTTATTATATTGGCTCAGCTCACCCATGAACAACTAATATTTCTCCAATTATTTAAATCTGACTTTATTTGTATAAAAAGTATCTTATAATTATGTTCATATAGTTCCTGGGTTTATCTTGACAGGTATACTCCAAGATATTTTATATTGTCTATGGTTATTTTAAATGAAATACTTCTTATTATCTCTTCTTGCAGGGCTTTGTTGGTGACATATAGAAATGCTAATGATTTATGTGGGATTTTTTATATCCTGCCACTTTGCTAAAATTGTTAATTGTTGCAACTAGCATTTTAGTTGAATCTCTAAGGATTTTCCAAGTATACCATCATATCGTCTGCAAAGAAGAAGAGTTTTATTTCATTACCCATTCTGATTCCTTCAATTTCTTCTTTTTTTTTTCATTGCTATTGCCAGCATTTCTGCTACTACATTGAATAATATTGGTGATAATGGGAATGTTTGTTCTATTCCTAGTCTTATTGGGAAGACTTGTAGCTTATCCCCTTTACAGGTGATGCTTGCTAATAATTTGAGGTAGATGCTTCTTATCATTTTAAGACGAAATCCATTTATACCTATGCTTTCAAATATTTTTAATGAGTTGCATTTTGTCAAAAAAAATTCTGTATTTATTGATGTAATCATGGGATTTGTTATTGATATAATCAATTGTGTTTATAATAGTTTTCCTTATATTGAACCAGCCCTGCATATGGTTATAGTGTTTAATCTTTGTGATAAATTGTTGTAGTCTCCTAGCTATTATTTTATTTAGGATCTTTGCATCAATATTTATTAGTGAAAATGTTCTATATTTTTCTTTCTCTGTTTTTGCTCTTCCTGGTTTAGGTATTAGCACTGTATTTGTTTCATTGAAAAAAAAAAGTTTGATAGGGCTCCTTCTTTGTCTATTATTGCAAATTATTTAATATTGGAATTAGTGTATTAATTTATTAATCTAATGTCTGGTAGAATTCAATTGTCAATCTATCTTGTACTGATTCTTTTTTCTTAGGAAGCTCATTTATGATCTTTTCAATTTCTTTTCCTGAAATAGGCCTATTTAGATATTCTAAATATTTTTCTATTAATATTGGCAGTTTATGTTTTGGTAAGCATTCTTCATTTCAATTAAATTGTTAAATTTATTGGCATATAACTAAGTAAAATAACTCCTAATAATTGCTTAATTTCATCTTCATTAGTAGCATATTCACCCTTTTCATTTTTTATACTAGTGATTTGGTCTCCTCTCTTTTTTAATCTTATTTTTAATGACTATTTTTAAACTATTTTATTATTTTTCATAAATCCAGCTCCTAGTTTTATTTATTAATTCAATGGTTTTCTTACATTTAATTTTATTAGTTTCACCTTTAATTTTCAGGACTTCCAGTTTAATGTTTAATTGGGTATTTTTAATTTGTTCCTTTTCTAGTTTTTTTTAACTGTATACCCAATTCATTGGTCTGCTCTTTCTCTATTTTATTGATGTAAGCATTTAGAGATATAAATTTTCCTCTGAGTACTGCTTTTGCTGTATCCCATAAATTTTGATGTACTGTCTTATTATTATCATTAACAAAATTACATATTGTTTTTATGACTTATTCTTTAACCTACTCATTCTTTAAGATTAGTTTAGTCTCTAATTAATTTTTAATTTGTATCTTCATCGTCCTTTATTAAATGCAAATTTATTGCATTATGATCTGAAAAAGATGCATTTAATATTTCTGCTTTTCTACATTTAAATATAAAGTTTTATGGCCTAATATATGGTCAATTTTTGTAAAGGTGCCATGTCCCACTGAGAAAAAAGGTCTATTTCTTTCTATTCCCATTCACTTCTCTCCAGATGTCTATCATATCTAGTTTATCTAAGATTCCATTAATCTCCTTGACTTGTTTCTTGCTTATTTTTTAACTAGACTTATCTAGTTTTGAGAGGGGAAGGTTGAAATCCCCCAATATTACAATTTTGCTATTTATTTCTACCTGTAATTCATTTACCTTTTCCTTTAAAAATATGAATGCTACATCATTTCATGCATATATGTTTAGTATTGATATTACTTCATTATTTATGGTACCCTTTAGCATAATATAGTTTCCTTGCTTATCTCTTTTAATTAAATCTATTTTATCTTTAATTTTGCCTGAGATCATGATTGCTACCTCTGCTTTTTTTTTAACATCAGCTGAAGCACAATAAATTCTACTCCAGCCCTTTCTTTTTACTTTATGTGTGTCTCTCATTTTTTTTTCTTTTTGGAGGGCAATTGGGGTTAAGTAACTTGCCCAAGGTCACACAGCTAGGTTTTTGTTTGTGTGTTAAGTGTCTGAGGCTGGATCCGAACTCAGGTCCTTCTGACTCCAGGACCAGTGCTCTACTCACTGCGCCACCTAGCCGCCCCCGTCTCTCATTTTTTAATGTATTTCTTATAAACAACATATTGCCAGGTGCTGGTTTTTTTTTATCAATTCTGCTATCCATTTTTATTTTATGGATGAGTTTATCCCATTCACATTCACAGGTATAATTACTAATTGCATATTTCCCTCCATTCTATTTTTCTTCACCATTTATCCTTCTTTTTTTTATGCTATCCCTCCTCAGAAATCTAATTTACATCTCACCATTGCCTCCCTAATCCACACATGCTTCCAAAAGTTTCTCCCTTATCCTATCCCTTTTCCCTCCTATTTCTCTCTAAGTTAAGAAAACTTTTATACCCTACTAAATGTATATGTTACCTCCTCTTTAACCCAGTTCTGATGAGAATAAGGTTCCTGCACTACTCACCCTCCACCCTTATGCTCCTCTCCATTGTAACAGTTTTCCCATTCATGCCTCTTTTGTAAAAGATAATTTGCTCTATTTTACCTCTCTTTACCCAATTTTATTTTTAAGGGCCATTCTGTCATGATCAACTCAACCCCAAACCCTCTATCTTTATATACTCTTTCTAACTACCCTAGTAAGGGTAACATTCTTAAGAGTTGCAAATATCGTTTTCCCATCTAAGAAGTAAAAAGTTTAACATTAAATTCATTATAATCAACCTTTCATGTTTACCTTCTTATGCTTCTTCTGATTCTTGTAAGTCAAATCTTATGTTCACTTCTGGTCTTTTTTCTCAAGAATACCTGAAAGATTTTTAGTTCATTAAACAGTAATTTTTTTCCCCTTGCAAGATTACACTCACCTTTGCTGGGTTAGGATATTCTTGGTTGCAAACCCAGCTCCTTTGCTCTTAGGAATATTACATTCCACCCCCTTCAGTCTTTTAATGTAGAAGCTGCTAGATCTTATGTTATCCTGACTGTAGCTCCACAATATTTAAATTATTCCTTTCCAGTTACTTGTAGTATTTTCTCCTTGACCTGGGAGCTTTGAAACTTAGCTACAATGTTCTTTGAGTTTTCATTTTGAATTTTCTTTCAGGCAGTGATATGTAAATTTTTTTTTCAATTTCTATTTTACCTTCTAGTTCTAGAATCTCAGGGCAATTTCCCTTAATAACCGGTATAGTGTCTAGACTTTTTTCTTAAAGATCATAACTTTCAGGTAGTCCAACAGTTTTTATTTTATCTCTTCTCAATCTGATTTCCAGGTCAGTTATTTTTCTGAGGAGATGTTTCACATTCCCTTCTTTTTTCATTCTTTTGATTTTATTATTCCTTGATGTCTTATGAAGTCATTAGCTTACCCAATGAAGTCATTACCTTGCCCAATTCTAATTTTTTGTTTGTTTTTGGAGGGGGAAAAGGCATGGCAATTGGGGTTAAATGACTTGCCCAAGGTCACACAGCTAGTAAGTGTTAAGTGTCTGAGGCCAGATTTTAACTCAGGTCCTCCTGACTCCAGGGCCAGTGCTCTATTCACTGAGTCACCTAACTACCCCCCAATTCTAATTTTCAAGGAGTTGGTAAGTTTTTGCATCTCCTTTTCTAATTGGTTGCCTTCCTTTTCATAATTTCCTTGCATTACTCTTATTTCTTTCCCTAATTTTTCCTCAACCTCTCTTATTTGATTTTTAAAGTTCTTTTTAAGCTCTTCCAAGAACTCTTTTGGGGCTTATGACAACTTTACATTTTTCTTTGGAGTTTTAAAAGAAGCTGTTTTGTCTTCTGAGTTTGAACTTTGATCTCTATCAACACATTCAGTATCTATGGTCAGGTTCTTTCAGGGTTTTTATTCATTTTTAAAGGGGTTTTTTCTCAGCTGTTAACTTTGTGGTAAAGCTGAGTTCTGCTCCCAGGGTAGGGGCGACAACATCTCAGGCTTCAGGTTTCTCATGCTGTTGTTTTCTGAGCTGTCTGGGGGCCTGTGACCTCTTGCTTCTTCCAATGTTCTTTAATCCAAGGCCAGGTGTGGTCACTGATCTTCAGGTTCATGCCAACGTCTACAAGTGACCTCAGGTACTCTTCTCTGCCCTTGAGCTACTACCAGGGCTCACTAACTTCCTCCCACCTTGTCTCCAGATGGATAACTCTGCTTTCCTTCACTTCTGATTATTTCTGCTGCTCTAAAATTTATTGAGGCATTATTTTAAGTTATATGGGAAATCCAGGTAGTTTCCTGCCTTATTTTGCCATCTTCCTACAATTCCCTGTCTCCCTGGTTACTTTTAAGACCCAGGTCAACTACCACCTTCTACATCAAGGCTTTCCGGAGTTCCCCTGCTATTAGTGTATTCCCTCCTAAAATTACCTTGCAGTCATTGGGTATAGATCTTGTATTTATTTTGGAATGTACATATCTCCCCATTAGAACATAAGCTCCTTGAGGGCAGGGACTTTTTCTGCCTTTTTCTTTGTACCTCTAGCATTTCGCATAGTTCCTGGCACACAGTAAGTGTTTAATAAATACTTGTTGCTGGATTTAAAAAAAAACAAACCCTGGAAACTGTCCAAGGTATTAGGTTGTACCCCCAAATTATTTATTTATTATTTTATTTATTTATTTATTAAAATTTATCCATTCAGGTCCTACCTATTCTGATGCCTCATTATGGGGTGGAGATGACCCTGGGATCTTGACGTCTATACCAATAGGACACAAATCCTAGGGTTTTATCAAACATTCTTACAACACAATCAAAGAGCCATATTTTAAATAGCAATATTACTATATAGCAGCAAGCCACAGAATACAACCCATCTCCAAATAATTAAAAATTAATATTACACAGTGGCAATGGAGAATGTCAAACAATATACTTCCCTCCTGGAAAAATGCCTGTATTTTAACAGCTAGCAAAAGACTGGTTATTAACACAGTGGTCATCAGCTGGTTCTGTATAGTCAGATTCTTTATTGGTTGGAACAGACATCAAAATGTATACCAAATTAGAAGAATAAAAATAATAAACTGACAGTATTTTAGAAATTTGTTGAGTCTAAAAATGGTTAAAAGCAAAGACACTAATGTCTGGTAATCACTTTTCCACATGGCTCCTAGGAAGCACCTATCACAACAGGAGGTCTTCATTCCATCTTACCTCCCTTCAGTTTGCTCTCACCACTCAACAACTAAGCTGTGCTACTGCTGTCCTTCATGAACCAACCAGTGCCATGATCACTTCTCCATGTGGCTCCCCCTTGTCCTTCTTAGAAGTCTGTACCACCCTAATGAGATCCTCTGAATTTCAAGAACACATACAGTCTCGTGAGAAATGGAGTCTAGTGGATTTGAATAAATCCAATCCTTGAGGACTGGAACCTCATGGGAAATATAGTCTCTCCAATCAAGCATGCCCCTACTGCATTAATATATTTGATGGAAATATGATTATACAAATGACTCTCTACAGTACTCTATTAGGATAAAAGAAGGACATAATGCCACCCTTGAGGAGCTGAGAAACCACTGGTGAAAACAGCTAGAAAATGGGAGAATTCATTTTGGGCTAGATTTTTGGAAGAGCTTCATAGAGAAGGTAACATATAATATGGCTCCAGGATAGAGCTATAGATCACCAGGACTGTTCAAGACCCTAAAGGAGTGACCCACTGGATGGGGGAGTCTCTTAAGTCTGTGTTCTCATATCTTGGAGAATCCATTTTGTGCCTGGTAACAAGTGAACAAAAGTGTTCTGTGTTTTGAACCTTGTAAGTCAAGGTACAAGGGGAATAAGCCTGATGATCTCAAGAATAGTGCCTTATTGAAGTTCCCAGTGCCTTCCCTGAGGTGAGGGCAATAAGCCAGGCCCTTTGTGTCAGGGAGGAGCAGCTAGCAGAAGGATTACTATCGGAAATCAGAATCATTCCAATTTTCAGAACATAAGTAAATTTGGACAGAGATATAATTTGCCAGAAAAAAACCCAGAAAGTTGTAATGAGAGATTAAAGTGTACTCAGCAAGAATGACCGGGATGGTTAGGTTGCAGATGACACCAAATGGGAATTTTCTTAAGGAACTGGCCTACCAGGACTTAATGAGGGATGATGACTGCCCCGTGGAAGGAGGATAGCCTTGGTCTACTTGGTCCCAGAGGGTCCAAGCAAGAATAATGAGTGGAACATGCAAAGACAAAACTTGATGTCAAAAAAAACCTTCCTAACCACCGGATGGGCTTCTTTGGAAGGTGGTAGATTCCCCTTCACAGAACGATTTCAAGCAGAGATCAGGTTGACCATTTATCAGGAGTGGTGTAGTTGGTGAGATATGCATAGAACTAGACAGTTGCTAATGTCTCTTCCAAGTTTGCCATTGTGTGATACTGAGAGGGAAATGCTAAGCTGGGACACAAGATATCTATTTACACATAAATAATGCAATTACAATAGTAATTACAGCTTAACCTGCTTGTAATTAGTTTGAACGTGCTAATTACAAATAATTCTTATCTATTCATGAAGGCACATTTGGCCATCTTCAATTTTCAGTCGTTAAGTCTACAGAACTAGAAATAAAAATGCCTTCGAAATAAGTCTTCATTCTTATAAATTCAGACAGCTTTCTCTCAGTTTGTCTGAATTAGTAAGGCTTTGCCTTCTGTAAAATGACCTATTGTGTTTTATAAATAGCATTTCATAAAATGAGGACTTCCATTAAAATGAACTGATTATCTCAAAAAAAGGAATAATAGTACCCTCGAACACTTATAATTGATGTGTCTACTTTAAGGTTTAAGACAGCTTTCCTTGACCCTGTGAACCCTCTTCAAATAATCATCTTCTCTCTCTCTCTCTCTCTCTCTCTCTCTCTCTCTCTCTCTCTCTCTCTCTCTCTCTCTCTCTCCCCCCCTCCTCTCTCTCTCCCCCTCCTTCTCTCTCTCTCCCTCTTTCTCTCTCCCCCTCTCCTCTCTCTCCCATTTGACATTATTGATGACTTTCTCTTCTCTTTAGGGTCCTCTCTCCTTTGTCTTCCTGGGGCCCCTAAAGGACACTGTATTCTTATGTTTTTTCCATCTCTCTAACATCTCCTCTAAGTCTTCCTTTCCCTATTCCCTGGAGGTCAGCACTGCCCAAGGCCTTACCTTTCATACTCTGTTTTTCTCTCTCTCCTTTGGCACTTGTTAATCCATCCTCTCTGTTGTCTTCAATTATCACCTCTATTTTGGTGATAATTGCTATAATGGAAAGAAGGTTTGCTGTGGGGTCAGAAGAAGAGGGCTCAGTTCCTGGCTCTGATAGTTCCTCCCCCTGTGACCCTAGGCAAGTCATTTAACTTCTCAGTATTTCATTTTCTGACTCCCAGGTGGGATGACAATCCTGGCACCATCCACCTTTCAGGATTGATGTAAAGATTAGTTATAGGAAATGAGTCAGCACTGTCATGGCTCCCAAATCTGCATTATCAATGATTATATTTAGAAGCTGATCACAATTGTAACAGGAACTAAAATTGATCGTCTTTGAATGGAATGGGATGATATCTCACTGTAGGCCTCAAGGAGTAGCATGACACAGTGCCTGGCACGTAGGAAGTGCTTAAAATGCTTGGGGGTGATTAGTATAATCTGTGTGCCAGCCTCTTGGTCTCAGGCCACTCTCTAGAAATTTGCTCTGCACTGGTGGAGGGAATTATCTCATTGGAAGTTCCCCACGAGGATAAAATCATACCTACCATGGGGAGGGGGCACTCATTATAAGAACAAGGTGAAATCTACATAAGAAGGAAGTTAGGTTCCACTGTTTATGTCTGTTAACTTGTGTAGAAGTTCTGTGGGCAGTTACTACTGAACAGGATCTGAACTTTACATTAGTCCAAATGGCAATCAGTAATAACAATGAGTTACCTTCCCAGTCTGCTTTTAAGGTTTACAAAAGGAAGCCTATGACACAGTAGCTACTGTAGTTAGCCTCATTTTTTCCATGAGAAAAATGAGGAAAGCAACGCTCAGAGGGGTTAAAGGTATGGTTCACAGTCACACAGCTAAGAAGTATCTCCAATTCTAGGACACCCTCTGCCCCCACTTCACTCATTCTCTATTCCCCTAAAAGGCCTCCTCATTCCCCAGAACAGCCACCATTTCTCACTACTATCTGGTCAGGGCCTAAGCCCACATTCTCTGTGCCCACCAGATAATGGTCACTCTCCCAAATCTACCACCATTTGCCATATGCCAGCAGTCTTATTACTTCCTGACATCCTCAAATACCCTCTAGAACTGCAAGAAATCCCCCCCTTATTAGTTGCTCCATAGCTGTGAGGCCCCACCTGTCAGCCTTTTCATCTCCCAGCCTGGAAAGATTCTTGTCAAGTGACACCCAGAAGAACACAAGAGACAAACCACTTTGCCCTCCCAATGTCATCTTGCTCCCCCCACCCCTTCCTTCCCATAGAACTAGAGGGGGCCTTTGGCCCACTGGAGTGGCTCCTCCAGCTAGCCCCTTGGCCTCTCTCTAAAGACCCAGAGAAATGAGCCTCACAAGAGAGCTGCTCCATCAATAATGCAATATCTCAGCAGCTCTGAGATGCTCCCACTCCCTCCCCCACCCTTATTTGTGCACATTGATCAATGGTAACTATGGCTTGAATAATATCACAGGCAGGAATGAAGGAGTGTCCCTGTGTGTGTGAGTACGCAAGCCTGTGAACACTGGTGAAACTTCTGAGTTATCAGGTTCTGACTGGCTAATTAATCTATCTTCTGTATCCGTTGGCTGCTTTTTCTAGTCACTGGCTTCTTGAGTAGCACAGCTTAATTTATGCTTTGCTAATGTTGACATTGTTGTTCTTTGAAGGCAGGTTCAAATCCTGCTTCTAACACATACCGTCTGTGACACTGGGTAAATCAATGAATATCTTAGTGACTCCATTTCTATAGGAATAAGACTCTAAATTGTACTATTGAAGAAATTTCCTCATCTAGAGTTCCCTAAGCTGAAGAAATCCCAAGCTGGGTCTGATCTGATCCAATCTCCACATCTCTGGTCCAGACCCCCACTCCAGGACTCTCCTCCCCCACTTCCCATTGCATACTGGAAAGCTATATCTGACTTTCTCCTTGGCACATCAAACTCAAATCCAACATATCCCATCTCTGCTTGGGCAGATCCTTCCTTCAAGGCCTAACTCAGACAATAGCTCCTTTGCAAGGCCTTTCTGGATCTTCCCTAGCTAGGCATGATGTTTTCCTCCTCAAACAGCTCATAACACTTTGCTGGGAATTTCACTTTGTGCTCATTTGCTGCAAATGTATTGTGTTAAAGTTCTTTGTGGATGATTCACTCACCCCCATTGTAAACTCTTTAAAGGCAAGAATTGTGTCTCATTCATTCATTCATTCATTCATTCATTCACATTCATTCATTTCTGCATCCCTAGCTTTCTGAACAGTATATTTACTTGACCCTGCCCCCTCTCAAGCTATCATCCTATATCTCTCCTCCCTTTCACAGCCAAACTCACAGAAAATCCTCAGTCCTCATCCATCATGATACCTCTGAAGTGTCTGATTCTGTTGATCCCTTCATCCTGGATACTCACTCCTCTTTTGGAGGAGAGGGACATATGTGAGAGATGTTGTAGAGACAGCAACAGGATTCGGTCATTGATTAGATAAGTAGGGTGAATAACACCAAGGTTTCCAGCCTCTACAGTGATAGGGAAGCTGAGAGGTAAGGTGGTTTTGGGGACAAATATAGGGAGTTCTATTTGGGACAGATTGAGTTTTACATGGTTGTGAGACATACATTTTGAAATGTCCAACCTGAAGCCGGTAGTGAAGGGCTGGTTCTTGGGGAAAAGTCTAGGGACGGATCTGGGCATCATCTGCATAGAAATGAGTAATCTCATGGCAATCAACAAGGTCAACAAGTAGGAAAGTGTAGAGAAAAAGGAGAATAGGACCCAGGATGGAGTTTTGGGGTCCGTTAACAGAGAGTAGAACATGGATGACAATCCGGGCAAGTTGTTTCACCTCACTGTGTTTCAGTCTCCTCCCTAGCCTCTGAAGCCTCTTCCAATTCAAGATCTAAGATTGTATGTGAGACTTTGGACAAGTCCCTTCCCTTCACTGGGCCTCAGTTTCCCCTCTGTAAAATGGGGGTTTGGACTAGATGGCCCCTGAAGCCCCTGCCAGCTCTAGATCTAAGATTGTATTGAGACTTTGGACAAGTCCCTTCCCTTCACTGGGCCTCAGTTTCCCCTCTGTAAAATGGGGGTTTGGACTAGATGGCCTCTGAAGCCCCTGCTCTAGATCTAAGATTGTATGTGAGACTTTGGACAAGTCCCTTCCCTTCACTGGGCCTCAGTTTCCCCTCTGTAAAATGGGGGTTTGGACTAGATGGCCCCTGAAGCCCCTGCCAGCTCTAGATCTAAGATTGTATTGAGACTTTGGACAAGTCCCTTCCCTTCACTGGGCCTCAGTTTCCCCTCTGTAAAATGGGGGTTTGGACTAGATGGCCTCTGAAGCTCCTGCCAGCTCTAGATCTGTGATCCCATGATCGGTGAAGTCACAATATATATGGCTGAAGAGATAAGGTAAAGTGAGTGCATGGATGACTGAACACCAGGTTCCAGAATGTTCATTCTTTGCCCCAAACCAATGTGGAGGGATTGAAGGTTTTTAAACAGGGTACCCAAGTATTCAGTTACAAAGATGAATTTGAGTAATGAGCAGTATGGATGTGGGGCAGGGGGATAGACTGGAGGCACAGACCAGGTTAGTAGCTATTTCAGGGGTCCAAGAATGAGGTAAAAAGAACCCCCAAAATGAGGGCAAAACCTAGAGATGAACAGCCGGAGAGATACTGCAAACAGAAGTCAATTTCTATAGTGGCAAAAGGAGGGAGGGGATAACCGTTCAGTAAGTATGCAAAATGAACATGTTTCTAGCTTTCCCATTTCTCTCATTCGCCTTTTCTTCTTATCCTCGTCTCCTTTTTCCCCCTAGGCTGTCTGGAAATTCTCTATACACTTGCACACAAAAACGTCACGTGTCTGACCTCCAGTCACCAAATTCTGGCCCCTTTTGCTGTGTTCCCTGATTAAAAATAAAATAAAACAAAAACAAAATAAAGCGCACATACATAAAATACAGGAATCTGGAGCTGAAGAGGTAGAGTTGGAGAATTGCCTCCTTGTCTCTGAGGCCCTGTCTGCTTTTTTTTTTTCTGGGGCTGGGCTGTATTAAAACATGCACAATGTTTCTGCCTCACTCAGACATTTCAGTCTGAATGATGCCCAAGACAAAGACATACCAATTAAAGATGACATTGTGTGAATCAGGAATCTCTCCTTTTAAATGGTTTGTTATGGGAAATAAGAAACGATGCTTTCTTTCCTTATTCCCCCACCCAGAATCTGAACTAAAACCAAGAGGGAAAATTAAAGCAAAGTAAAATGGAGAATATAATTTTTGTTCCTAATGAGAACTTAATTTCTAAATTCAGAAATAACCTGATTGAAACCCTCTCTGACCTGTGCAGGACCTTGCTTCGACAGGCATCCGACAACTTCTATTTCCTGCCTCCTCCTCTCCCCCCTCCCCAACTCTTTTAATCATTAACATTGTCTTGGCTTCCAGAGAATGATGCTTGTTTGACAGATTTCGTTCTATGACTCAATGAGTCATTCTAATTATAAGACCCACTTTCAACCAATTCCCCCCCCCCAATCACCCTGCTACATCCATATTAAATGTCTCCTGATGGCTTCCAATGTTTGGTCACTTGAAATTAATATTCCGACAATGTATTTGAAACAACATGGTGGAATTCAACATTATTGTCTTAATATTTTCTTAATGTGCTCTTTCAGTGATGGCAGTAGTGCATAACATAAAAAGAATACAGGCGTGCCTTCCTGACTACTGCCCCCCCACACCCCCAAGCACTATACCAGAGAAAATACAATGTTCAGCAAAATTACCTTATGAGAGGAAGTTAATTCCCTGAAAACAACATCCTAATTGGCCCAAAATATATAAGAATTGGGGACATTATAGAAGGGTTCAGTTTTGCTGTATTAACGATATTGTTATCAATTGTAACATATGATTCGTTTGGGTGCTCGAGAGTTGAGCACAGCAGGCTTTGGGAGTCCTACTGGGATCCCCCTGGCCCACACCCTCTTTCTCTCCCTACCCCCAGCTATAGGGCAGACATAGCTACTGTTGCTACCTCAGGGAGCAAGAAGGCATTGACTATAACTCTTCCAGTAAAACAGAAGGACTCTAGGACCTACCATCTACCCCGTGACTATAGCTTCTGACCCATCAGGTCATCTGCCCTACAACTAGACCCTCCAGACCAAATGTTGCCATTTGAGCTACAGCTAAACCTTCCTATATTTACTGTATCCCTCAATTAGAATTTAAGTCACTTGAAGAAAATCCCTAGCACTTTACACAGTGCTCAGGACATTTGTTGTTGTTGTTCAGTTATTTCAGTCACGTTCAACTCTTCGTGACCCCATTTGGGGTTTTCTTGGCAAGGGTACTAAAGTGGTTTGCTTTTTCTTTCTATGGTTTATTTTACAAATAAGGAAACTGAGGGTTAAGTGACTTTCCCCAGGGTCACAAGTTAGTAAGTGAACTCAGGAAGATGAGTCTTCCTGAATCCAAGGCCAGTGCTGGATCCACTATACTGCCTAGTTGCTCCTCCTTGGGACGTAGAAAACACTTAATAAACATTTTCCCACTAATTTATCAATAACAATAACTCACATTCATAAAGGTCCTTAAGATTGAAAAAGTGTTTTCTTCACCAAAACCCTATTAGGTAGACAGTGTATTATTGTTATTACCATCTTATAAAGGAAGAAATTGAAACAGAGGTTAAGTAATTTGTTCAGCATCACAGAGTTAATAAACACTGAAGCTGGGAATAGATCATTATATATTATTGGCTCCATTTTACAGTCAAGGAAATTGAAGTAGAGGGAGGTTAAGTGACTTGCCCAGGGTCACACAATAAATGGTAGCGCTATACACTGAACTCTAAATTCATGACTCCAAGTAGAATATTCCTTCCAGGACTAGTATAATACCATGCTAGCCCCCATTGCACATGGATATTTCCACTACTAGACCATAAGGTCCTGGAGATTAGGAACTATATCCTATATACTGTATGTTGTAGTAGGAAAAAAAAACATTGAATTTAGGGTCAGAGGGCTTGTGTTCAAACCTCAGTTCTTCTATTTATTTGATTTTAGGTAAATCATTTCTGCTCTCTGGGCCTCAGTTTCCTCATCTGAGGAAAACGAAAGAGTATACTAGAAGACTTCTAAGTTCCTTTCTGGTTCTCAAGCTATAATCTGCTGATTTGTGGATCCACCATAGTGCCCAGAGATCTACAGAGCTGGCACTTATTTACTGAATTGGATTGGAGGAGGGGAATGACCTGGTAGGAAAAAAGCATTGGATTTACAGTCAGAAGCCCTGGGCTTGCATCCTGGCTCTATGTGACACTGGGTAAGTCCCTTCCCCACTCTGGGTCACAGTTTCCTCCTCTGTCAAATTTCAGGGTGGATGAGATGTACTCTAAGTCAGCTTCTGGCTCCACATCTATGCTTCTCTAGTAACATGGCATCTCCCTGTTTTTGTCACTTAAACAGAGCAAACCAGAAGATTTCTTGGCATTAAGGAACTACTATATATATATATATATATATATATATATATATATATATATATATATATATATATATATATATATATATATATATATGTATGTATATATATATATATATACACTTATTCCGTGGTTCTCCAAACCCTTATCTACCTTTGCTGCCTTAGTTAAAAAAAACCTATTTTCATCTTTGGGGTATTTGTAAGAGTTAGTATTAAGGGTGTACAAGTATAGTGAAAAGAACAATGGGTTTGGAGTTGAAGGAAATGAGATTGAACCTTGTCTCTACATCATACTATCTGTGTGACCTTGGGGAAGTCCTTTTCCCTCTTGGGATCTCAGGTTCAGCATCTATACAATGAGGGGCATTGGGCTGGAATGACCTCTGAGGTCTCTTTCAACGTTAAATCTCTGTTCTTAAGAGAGGATGGCCCCTCTCTTTCTGCATCATGGAAGCCTCCCAGATTATGTTTCCAGTTTGTGTCTATCAAATAATTGAATCCATGTGCTAATGTTGATGTCTGAAAGATGCTCCTTGCCAATGTGTTCTGAGTTAGGGCTTTGGAAAACACTGATGAGATGTGACCCAGCTCCAGCAGCAAGCCCATTGTTGGTGTTGAATTAGTGAAAATCCTTATGATCAAAAGTATCAGGCCTTTTTATTGGACTTTGTGGAAAAAAAAAAACAACCTCCCCTTCCCAACTGAAAAGACAAAGGAAACAGAACAGTCCTGAGAGTTACCCACAAAAACCCTTAGAAAGAACATTCTGGCAGGTACTTTACAAGCACTGAACTGAGCAAATAGTACCAAATTACTGACAGTCATCTTCAGGATACAAGAAGATAAGAAAAAATAAACAGCAAGAGGCAAATGGACTATTTCAATTGTCTGTCCTAATGAACAGTAATCTCATCATATATTGGTAAAGGTATTGAAAACATCCTCAATCATGACCCATGGATCATTTTCCTACATAATGTAGTCTCCAGTCGTGGGGTAATGGTCACGCTTCATGGCTACTAGGTAATGGGAGGCAGGCATTTTTTGGCATTTTTTCCTTCTAAAGCAGTGGTTCTCAAAGTATGGTTCAGGGTCCACCAAGGGTCCCCAAGAATTTGGGGGGATCTGTGAGGTTAAAATTATTTTCGTGATACTAAGACATTTTACTTTCAAATATCAAAACCCACACTTAAAAAGCCCTTTAAGGGGGAAGGTCCTTAATAACTTAAGAATGTAAAGGGATCCTGAGGTCAACATATCTGAGAACCACTGCACTAGAGAGAGCCTATTTTGTGAGAAACAGTTCACCAGCTCTGGAACAGAAAACTTGCCAGTGGAAAATATTGGAGAATATTGAGCAGAAGTAATTGCTAAAAATGGTAAGTTGAAAGAAGGGAAATGCCCCCACGGTATCTTAAAATTTGGCATCAGATAATTCTAGGAGAGTTCTGGAAGGAGCTGGATTTGTAGAATGTGAACATTTCTAATTTAAATGTATATTATATTGGGGCGGCTAGGTGGTGCAGTGAATAGAGCACCGGCCCTGGAGTCAGGAGGACCTGAGTTCAAATCCAGCCTCAGACACTTAACACAAAAACTAGCCGTGTGACCGTGGGCAAGTCAACCCCAAATGCCCTCCAAAAAGCAAAAAAAAAATTATAATAAATGTATATTATATTGATATGATTTTAAAAGGCAATGCTGCATGATGGATAGAAAGCTAGCTCCTAAGTCAAAAAGAACTGGTGGCATATTATATATTGTGTATTATGATCAAAACCTGTCTGACACATACTGACAGTATGGCCCTGACCAAGTCATTTAACCTCTATGTACCCAGGAGAGTTCTAAGACTACAAATTGCAGAGAAGGTACATATCTCCCTTGATGGAAGAAATTTCCGTATCCCAGAGTTCTCTATATCAGTGAAATCACAGGTCCAGTCCCTCTCCCCTATCTCTAATGGAATTTTCTATAATCAATAATGTACCTCAAAGTATGAAGCAAAAAGGAGAGAGGAAGGAGAGAAGGAAAGAAAGAGAGAAGGAAGCAAGCAAAGAAAGAAGGAAAAAGAAAAAAGAAGGGCAGGAAGTCAGAAGCTACAGACAAATAAATTGCTTTCTTTTTCATTTTGGTATCATTGTTTTTAGTATGCCATCTTCATATAAATATGAAATTACTTCTTTATGTGAATGTACCACTGGGGGAAGGTGTTGATTTCCTACTGGTAAATAGGAAAAATAGAAAGACTGAATATTGTCATTGGTTATAGTCCATTTACTTTATCGTGATAATAATATATCACTGTCAGAGATTTTTTTTGGCTTGCTTCATTATTATGTAACTCGGAACAGATTCAATTGGTTCATTTTTGCATTACATTTTAGAAACTAGAGTTTTAAACTGAAATATAAGTGACCATTTCAAAATAAGATAAGGCAGAAAGGAAAGAACTGTCAGCAGCCTACAGGGGAGAAAACTCAAGATAAACAGGAGCCATGGGTTTTAGTTTGGGCTAGGCAACTAAATTGCTATGTGACCTTGAATAACTCATTCATCCTTTCTAGGACCAAGTATCTGAATCTCTGTGTATTCAGTAAGTTAATCCTCTCCTTTAGGGTCACTGGTGCCCATGCTGTGAATAGCCACTAATTTTGGAGATCTCTAACAGCTTGGGGTAATTTGCATAACCCATTCCAACTAACCTGAGGAAGTCAAGAGAAGAAAGGATAAATGGAAAGACTAGGCATGGCTCTCTAATGTCCAGGGGAATGGAGCCTGGGGTAAATACTACTCAGGCACTGGGGGGAAAGAGGTGGTAAATAGCTACTGACTCACATAAGCCAACCGATATCAGAAAGCAAGAGATCTGTTTGAACAACTACTCGAAGAGACTTTTTGGGCAGAACTCAGGCCCTGGAACCCAAGTATAAAATGGCAGAAGGTTTAAATAGACTGAAGGAATTGGATGCACCAGAGGTCGCAAAGAACTAAAGTACTAGTATAATCACTCTATGGTCCAGCTTCTTGAGAGCTGGTACCTGGAAAGGAAGAATTATCATCATCTGATGGAGAGATAAACAATAGGGAAAAATAAAACAGAGCTGAGGACAGTAGCAACAGCAAGAAAGACCCAGATCACCTACATGGAATAGAGGACAATAGCAGCCAAGTACCAACAAGAGTACAACTATGTACAATATGGACTTTCCCCTTTCTGTGGTTCTCACCAAGGGAGGACTTTAAATTACAGGAATTATACGGGTCCCTTGGAGGAGAATGGTGCCATGGGGACTAGGAAATATCTCCCAAATCTCAAGGGGTTGAGCACAGTGCCTGGCACATAGTAGGTACTACATAAATATTTAACGATTGACTAGAATACCAGTCCTTTCTGAATCTTTTGCTGGGAAAATAATTTTGTTCTATGTATCTAAGCATTGAGAACCAGACTTCTTGTAAGAGGGAATTAATAGCCACTAGAGTGTCAGATTGGAAATTTCCAGGTTCCATCTTGGTAGGGGTAAGAACCAGATAAATGAAAGTTTCCCAAAGTCCAGATCCTTCCTCAGACACTTTCTTGCTAGGTGACCTTTGACAAGTGACTTAACTTCTCAGTCTCAGTCTCCTTATCTGTGAAATGAGGACAATAGCACCTACCTTACAGAGCTATTGTAAAGATAAAATGAGATAATGTATGCCAATGTCCGTAAAGCATAACACCATATGAATGTCAGCTCTTATTTGTAAAATTCAAATGACCTGAATATTAATACGACTTGGAGTATTTAATAAGATGGTTAGTTCGGCATAAAGAAGAAACATGTTGGAATTCATGATGCCCAAAGGTAACTTTATACACACTGTTTGTTTTTTTTCTATTACTGCTACAAGTTCTTCCTGACACAAGTTTCTGGGAAGGTTAATTATTGTATGTGCTCTTTACAGAAAAAGCAAGGATATCGTTTTCTGATTTGGGGGATGCTGCAAATTCCCACATTTGGTAAAGAATGCTGGATTTGGAGTCATAGGACCTGGGCTTGAATCCTGGTTCTGTTACTGCCCAAATGACCTTGCTGGGTCTCAGTTTCCTCAATTATAAAATGAGGTTAGATTAGATGGCCAAAGCAGGTACCCTTCCATCTCTCAATATGTGATCCTAGGACACTATTTCTAAGGTTGCTGCTTTAAAAGTAATGATCTGTGACCCAGAAAGTTGCAGGACATGGAAGGATTTGGGGCATACATAGTGAATGACAAACTATAAGAAATGCAAAAATGCCTGGGCTTGAAAGGTAGCTTAGATGTGTGTAGGACCACACATTTAGGGCTCTGAGGGGAATTAGAGGTCATCTAGTCTAACTCTATCATTGTAGAGAGAAAACTGGAGCCCAGAGAGAGAGAGAGAGGAACATGCCCAAGGTCACAGGGTTAGGTAGGTATTGGTAGGGCTGCTATTCAAAGCCAGGCTCTCAGATTCTAAAACTAATGCTTTTTGTACTGCACTCTTTCCCTTTCAATTAACCTAAGCAAAAAAAAAAAAAAAAAACAGATTCAGTGGAAAAAAGAGTGAGCTAGGAGTTACAGGACCTGAGTTCAAATCTCAGCTCTTTCACTTATTAGGGGTGTGTGTGTGTGTGTGTGTGTGTGTGTGTGTGTGTGTGTGTGTGTGTTTTCAAGTCCCTTCATCAGTATGGGCCTCAGTTTCTTAATTCTATGAAGTAACAGAATTGGGTTAGATGACCTCTTAAGTCCTTTCCAGTTCTAAATCTAGACTCCTATGATTCATATAGTTCTAAATTCCAACTATGTTCCTCTAGCCTAGATGCTAAGTTCAGGCTATGTTATGAAATAAAATAGAAAAAAATTTAAATTATCCACATAATTAAAATGTACAGAAAACATTTTTATTTCCTTGCTAACCTGGATATTTAAAACAAAAAAAAAATATGTCTCTGAATGATCTGAACATTTTGGCTCAATTCTCATCCCATAAATAGACAGCAAGGCAACATTATCTAGTGGTTAGATTGCAGTTGGTTAGTTGCAGTCAAGCTGACCTGGGTTCATATCCCACCCTGGATATTTATTGGCTGTGTGATGCTCTCTGAGTCCCATAACCTCTCTGAGTTTCAGCTTCCTCTTCAGTAAGAGGGAGTTTGGGGGAGGAGATGGTAATAATGGCATCCCTGGGTGTCTGAAAGGCTCAAATGAGATAATGGACAGAAAGCACTTTGCAAACCTTTAAAAATAAAAGCAGTTGCAAGCCTTTCTAAATGTGAGCTATTACTAGCACTTAGCCTGAGAAGGGCCAAGACAGGAGGGGTTTATAAAGGTAATCCTTGAATATGAGTGTTGTCAAATTAAGCACTGGGCTTCACAGCCAAATTGTGGAAGCTGGATCCATTTAAGCCTATGACTCCTCCAACTACTCTTTACAGTTCCCCCTCCCTTCTTCCTTATCTGGGCCTCTTAGCACACCAAGTATTACTTAGGCAATTTGCGTGAGAATTTGTTTAACCACTGCTACCCATGCAGCATTCAAATTATGATCTATGGCCATTTGATTAATCCATTTTGGAAAAGAGTCCCAAGAGGTGCTAAGAATTGGCTGAGCTGGCTACCACATTTCAAGCTGAGATTTCTCCCCTTCGAGAGAAAAAAAGTTTCCAAAGCTCTGTCCTACACAGTTAGAATAAGTGGCAATTTACAAACTCAATAAACAGCTATCAAACTCTCCACTTTATTTTCTGTGTCATTAAAATAAGTCTAGACTCTGGGGAGATACCATTGTGAGAACTCTCTCCATTATAAAGCTCATGACTAATTAGGTAAGTCCTGGGGAACTAAGACACATAGCAATTGAGTGACCTACCCAGGGCCACACAGCTTGTATTCAGTAAATTGACAAGTTTTTATAATCATCTCTCAAATGCCAGACATTTCATTAAGTTTGAAAGGCAAAAAATCTAACAGTCTCTCTCCTGAATGATCTTCCATTGATATGGAGGGTCAGAATGGATTTGAACTCAGACCTTCCTGACTTTCAGCCCAGCACTCTTATCTTCCCTCTCTACACAATGTTTAAGCACGAAGCCAGTTTGGAGAATCAACAAGGTTCTGTCTAAAGCCCAGATGTCTTAATTCTGATATTAGTCAAGATTCTCTCAGTCTTCCTTCTGACACTTACCTTCATCTGGACCAGCGTTTCTTGAGCTGTGGGTCACAACCCTATATGGGGTCTCAAAAAATGTGGCAATGGTAAAAGGCTTCTGAATAGGCAATAATCAAAAAGTAATTAAAAATCAAACTTGTAATGAATCCGAGGTGTTTCATGGGGCAACTTCACTGCAGCCTTGGTTCTGAACGCAAAGCACAGCCACGGAGAACTGTGCACGCCCTCCGGCCATGCAACACCAACCAAAAAGGGATCTGAGTGGAAACAGTTTAAGAAGCCCTGCTCCAAACTAGAGTCTAAACTCTTCAGTCTAGAGACCAGGCTCTAGCCTAGACAAAGGTAAACATCAGAATGAAGACATTTTTTTTCTGAGTGACTGAATGTTTTGACATCCTGTAGCAGTGTCCTTGAATGTCTAAATTAAGAGAAAAGTAGCGAAAGTTTCTTATCTTTCTTCACCAGATTAACTATTCAATTGAACAAGAATTTATTAAGTACATACTGTGTGCCAAGTACCGTGCTGAGGCAGGAAAGGCAAAATCAAAAAAGGAAGCAGTGCCTTCCCTCAAAGAGCTTAATTTATGGGGAGAGTGTAGAAAACAACATAAACATAGATAGAAAATGTGAAATAAATGCAACATAGTTGGAGAAAAGGGTGGTCAAGGTGAGGAAGGACAGCATTGCAGGCAATGGGAACTGACTGTATAGAATAGAGAGGTGGAAAATGGAGCTTCCTGGACACGAACCATTATGTCGGCCGATTTAACTAGTATGTAGAATGTGGAAGGAAGAGTAATTATTGGGGGGCGGGGAGAGTAGGAGTGTAACTTCAGCCTGTAAAGATAGGTTGGAGACAAAGTTTCTTGAGGAGGGGACTGATATGGTCCAACCTATTGCTTTAGCAATATAAGTTTGGTAGCTGTGTGGAAGACAGAAGAAAGAAGAAAGAGGCTATATGTGAGGAAATTGATAGAGAAGCTATTGAGAGATGATGAAGGCCTTGAATTGGCTGTATAAGTAAAAAAGAAATGAAAGGTGTAAGAGATTTTATGAAGGCAGACTTGACAAGACTTGGCAACTGATTGGGGATGGGGAGTCAAAGGCTGACTCTGGGGTTGTGAATCTGGATGATGGATGGTGGTCCCCTCAACAGAACCAAGAAAGTTGGGAAGAGGTGGAGATTTAGGAGGAAAGATGTTGAATTTGAGATACCAATCAGCTATCTGGGTGTAGATGTCTAACAGGCAGCTGGGGATGCAGGATTGTAGCTCAGGAGAGAAGTGGCAGACAGAGATCTGAGAATTATCTGCACAAAAAGGATAGATGGAACCATGGGAGTTGATGGGAAAGACAAGAAGGGGTTCACACATAAAGAGTGAGGACTTGGAGGAACTCACCAAGAACAAGAAGGAATAGACAAGAGGAAAATAAGGTCAGAAGAGAAGCTTGGAGATCCAGCGAGGTGAGTATGAGGAGGGAGTCAAGACCAGTATCAGAGTTATGCCTAGAGGTCAAGAAGGAGGAGGACCGAGGAAAAGCCACTGCATTTTCTTTTCTTTTCTTTTTTTTTTTTTGCTTTTTGGAGGGCAATTGAGGTTAAGTGACTTGCCCAAGATCACACAGCTAGTTTTTGTGTTAAATGTCTGAGGACAGATTTGAACTCAGGTCCCCCTAACTCCAGGGCCAGTGCTCTATTCACCGTGCCACCTAGCCACCACCAAGCCACTGCATTTTCAAAACAAAAAGATCATGATGCCCCTGGAGAGATCGGTTTCAGTTGAATAGTGAGGTCTGAACACATATTACAAAGATCTGAGAAGTGAATAGGAAGGGAAAAAGTAGAGGAAGCTTTTTCTCTAGGAGTATTCACATAAATCAGTAGCAAGCAACCACTAATAGAACTGTCCCTTGCCCCTAGCATGTAATACTGAGCATTTTGATTGTCTTTGTTCTTTCGTTTGCCAGCAAGGTCTTCAGGACTGCTACGCTCTCTTTTCCCTATACCTGCCCATCGTCTTCAAATATTCTTCCTTTAAGTTTATCTCAGGGGGTCTACCCAGTGTTCTGAGAGAGTTCCTCAAGATCAAGGTCCCCAAGGGATACTGCATGAATACCAGTTGAGGACAAGGGTTGCCCACTGACTATTCAATGTCACTTCTGCAATGTGACTAGCCTTTTTTCTTCCCAAGCATACATTTCTCTGGCCCTCTCCTTTATGCAGCATCTCCCACACATCCATTAAGCATATCTTCATTGATTTTTGGGTGGTTCTCAGCTTCAATGCTTTTGAGACTGTGATAGTCCATGACTCACATGCAAGTATTACACTCATTTTAGAAATGAGAAAATTGAGGTAGAGACTTGAAGTAACTTGCCAAAGGTCACATACCTATATGAGAGCTAGAATTCAAATCCTTGTCTCCTGATGTGCATACTTTCCACTACATATTTCTTCTTCCTCTAACAGGTCCTCCAGGCCCCTACTCTCTTCCATCTAGAATCAGACTTCTGTTTACACCTGAGAATCATCTATATGTATAAAATCCACTTAACTAGATTTTAAGTTCCTTAAGGGCAGGAATAGTGCCATTAACCTGATACACTGAATACAGTAAGTCTACATGTCTACAGAAGTATCTTGGCTTAAAATCCCACATGCAAACCCAGCCAGTTACAACAGCCTCCCTAATGAAGAGTTGCTCCCTTCTCCAATCCATCTACCCAACTGCTACATTGCTATTCCTAAAGCAGAGATCTGGGTGTATCTGCTTCAGAAGCTTCACCTCTAGGATAATATCAAAACCCCTCTGCTTGGCATTTAAAGTCCTTCCCAAATTGGTTACAGTCTACCTTCCTAGGCTTATGGCCCATTAGGCTTCTTCATGTTCTAGCCAAACTGGGCTATTTGCTGCTCCCTGTTGAGCACATTCTACCTCCCACTTTTCCCATTCCTGGAATGTTCTCCACCTCACCTCAAAGTCTTAGAATTTCTGCCCCCATTTAAAGTTTTCTTCATGTTCTACCTCCTATATAAGGCCTTTCCTGACTATCTCAGCTGTTAGTCATTCCTTCACCTAGTTATGACTTTGTACTTACCTTGTATATATTTACTTATTTGTATACATGCCACTTTCTCAATCCCTACCCCACTTAGAGGGGGGGAAAGCTCTCTGTAAGAAGAAAATATTTCGCCCACTGGGCACAATATGTGGCACATAGTAAGCACTTCATAAATGCTTGGGGAATGAAAGTACAAAGATACAAAGCTTTAGAGACCAACCGAAAGAAATAAACATCCTTACAATTTGATATTGACCCTACAGGCTAATAAGCCCACAGCATCAGAAAGGACAAAGGGCACAAACCACCACAAATGTTAAGTCAATTCAGCTTTAAATCTGAAGGTTCAATTACCAAGCAGGGTGAATGTGTTCCATAGAAGAGCTTTCTACTTCTCTATTCTGACATATTTAGGAATCAGATCAAAATATACCTGTGTTACACATAAATAAATATTCATATATATGTATATGTATATATCTATATCTACCTATCTATATAGATATCTATCTATATCTATAGATATCTATCTAGATAGACATCTAGATAGATATCTATCTAGATAGACATCTAGATAGATATCTATCTATATCTATAGATATCTATCTAGATAGACATCTATATCTATCTATCTAGATAGATATCTATATCTATCTATCTATCTATCTATATCTATCTATCTATAGATAGAGATATAGATATGAAAATGGCATAGTTGTCATTTCCAAGTAGAGCAACTATACTTTTGTGGTACTGAAGAAGTTTCTAGCTCAGTGCAGAACTAGAGAAGATTTCTAAGGGACAAGAAAGCATCTGCTTTAAACACCATGCTAGCACCATGCCTTTTATTTAAATGAATGTATATATGTGTTTGAGTGTGTGTGTGTGTGTGTGTGTGCCTATACAAATTTGGGTCCTATTACTAATGACTTCATGTACACCAAATATGTTTTAATTAGTGCAAGGCTACAGCATCACCTCAGCTAGCAACCAAAGCATGCCTCAGGCTATGCATTCAGAGAATTGAACACAAATTAAAAACAAATACATAATTACCTTTTCCAAAAGATTTCATATTTAATTAAAAGATTTATAGTACATGTAGACTCTGAAATCACTTCACCCGCAAAAGAAAACGTTTCTATACATACATACATACATACATACATACATACATACATACATACATATTATATATAAGCACTGAAAAGACAGCACAGGCCATTAGTCTTGAAGCATTGAGAGGTCACACAATTACCACAATTACTTTTCCTCATGACCTACAAATTAGGAATTCATAATAGTTTACATCTGAGTCAAAATGTTACAATGGATCTTTTCCCTTTAAAACCCAAGAATAGTTATTGTCCTGGTTTCTGATTTTCAAGTACTATAGTCCAACTATTCACTTATCCAAAGTGATTACACTGCTAATAGCAGCATTTGGACCTCAATTCAGTCGTCAAATAGCTGTATTATGCCATTAGTCAATATGCAATTACATGAAATCTAATGGAGCCAGATGCATGCAATCCAGAATCCAGACATACGCATGTATTTAGTTTCGTGCACATAAGCAAAAGATGAAGTTAAACACTACTCCCTAAGGAGGGCATTGCAAACATCTTATTTACAACACAACTGTGATTTTTCATCTCTGCAATTGTCCCAGCCTTATAAAATTAATGTAAAGTTTTATCTCCTCTGTGTTACCACATTGGCAAAAACAAACAACCACACAAACCCACAAGACTTCCTTCATGAGGGCTCCTAGATTATACACAGAGGCACTCTCCCCACCCCCCACCCCCTATCTCTTCTAGGACACTGACTTTTTATTAGAGAATCTTAAAATAATGCCTTAAGGCAGCCTCATTCACAAGATGAAATCTCAGCTGAGGAAGGCAGACAGGCAAGAGTCCAACGCCACAACAGGGACAAACAGAAGCTACATTGCCCATCTCTTAGCAGACAAGACACTCCAATCACAGAAGATGCAGAAACGATCAAGGAAGGGACAGACGCCTCCTGCAACAGATGCTGTACTAGGGCGAAAGACAAAAGCTAAAGGAAATGCATAATGAGTTTGAAAAGATTTCTTTATCAAACATGTCATTTGTTTGAAGGACTGGCCTCCTTGTTGTCACATGTGCTGGATCAGCTTGTTAGCAAAGCGAAGCCTGATGAGGGCTATGTACTGGCAATTGACGAGTCAATTGAAATCACTGATGTCGCTTCCCTGTGCATCTTCATTTAATATGTCAATGGGCAGAAGTTAACGAAACACACATATCACCACAGCCAATCAGATGCATCTCAGCACAGGGTACGAGGGCTCCGGACAGTTTGTTCAATTGCAGCGCTGTTTCAAAGAAATCATATTACCTTGTCAACAACATATATAATCTGTCCACAACGGGCCAGAAAAAAAGAACCCACAATATAGTTCTGTCAGACATATTCAGAGAGGGATTAAGCCAGGGGCTATTCCTACACAATGAGATATTAAAATGCATTCCCCCACCCCCAACCCCAAACACGGTCAACCATGCAACGCAGACACCAGCTCCTCCCAGAGTAGACTTTGGAGCCCATCTTCCTGACGCTGATGACAAAAATGAAGTTCTTGATGACTTGATAAAGTCCCGGGCTCCTAAAAATCAAAACATTCTTTTTCTAAGGAAACTGCGGTAGAAAAAAAATTTAAGAAGACAATGTGAGAAAAACATTGTAAGCATACTGTATAGAGGACAAATCAGTTTTAATTTTCACTTAAAAAATTAAACCACCGAACTCTAAGGTTGTGTTTCTACTACTCCCTCTCCAACCAAGTTTCTTACAATGATGCATTCTTGAGTTGCAGTGAAATGGGGGCGGGGGGGGGCGGAGAGTGGAATATAAATTGTTAGTTCTTTGCTGAGGTGGGGTTTAATGATGGACATGCTATTAAGAGAATCATACCACACGATTTAGACATAAAGGGTGATGCCTTAAACAAATTAGGAGAGCAAGGAATAGTTTACCTCTCAGATTTGTGGAGAAGGGAAGAATTTATGACTAAACAAGATATAGAGAACATTATGAAATGCAAAATGGATACTTTAGATTACATTAAATTAAAAAGGTTTTGCATAAACAAAACCAATGCAACCAAGATTAGAAGAAAAACAGAAAGCTGGTAATTTTTACAGTCAATGTTTCTGATAAAGGCCTTATTTCTCAAATATATAGATAACTGAGTCAATTTTATAAGAATACAAGTCATTCCCCAGTGATAAGTGGTCAAAGGATATGAACAGGCAGTTTTCAGATGAAGAAATTAAAGCTATCCATAGTCATATGAAAAAATGCTCTAGATCACTATTGATTAGAGAAATACAAATTAAAACAGCTCTGAAGTACCACCTCATACCTATCAGATTGGCTAATACGACAGAAAAGGAGAATGATAAATTTTGGATAAGATGTGGGAACACTAATGCATTCTTGGTGGAGTTGTGAATTGATCCAACCTTCTGGAGAGCAATTTGGAACTATGCCCAAAGGGCTATAAAACTGTGCATCCAGCAATACCAATACTAGGTTTGTATCCCAAAGAGATCATAAAAATGGGAAAAGGACCCACATATACAAAAATATTTATAGCAGCTCTTTTGTGGTGGCCAAGAATTGGAAATTGACAGGATGCCCATCAACTGAGAAATGACTGGGCAAGTGTGGAATATGAACGTAATGAAATACTATTTTGCTACAAAAAATGATGAGCAGTCGGATTTCAGAAAAACCTGGAAAGACTTGCATGATCCCATGCTGAATGAAGTGAGCAGAACCAGGCGGTCATTGTACACAGTAACAGCAACATTGTGTGATGATCAAACGTGACAGACTTAGCCCTTCTCGGCAATACAACAATCCAGTTCAATTCCAAAAGACTCATGATGGCAAATGCTATCCACATCCAGAGAAAGAACTGTGGAGTCTGAATGCAGTTGGAAGCATACTATTTTCACTTTTTTTTGTTTTTTGCTTTTTCTTCCTCATGGTTTTCCCCTTTTGTTCTGATTCTCCTTTCAAATGTGACTAATATGGAAATATGTTTAACGTGATCATATATGTATAACCTATAACAGATTGCTTGCTATCTTGGGGAGGGAGGAAAATTTGGAAATCAAAATCTTATGAAAATGAATGTTGAAAACTATCTTTACATGTAATGGGAAACGATAAAATACTATTAAGTGGGAGGCAAGAGAGAATTGTACCAGAGAGAATGGTCTAATTAAGTCTGTTAACACGCACAAAATCTTAGTTTTTACAATCCGATCCAACAACCATTTAACTAGTGTTTTCTATGTGCAAAAGCATGGTACTAAGTGCTAGAGACAAAAAGTCAGAAAGAAAAGTGACCCTGCCCTCTAGGAGTTTACATCCCACAGATACAACATGTAAATAAATAAATATGTTACAGAACTTGAGAAGTGGGACTGATCACTGATAAAGCGATTCAAAAAGGTCAAGTGGGAGGAAAGACTTAAGTTGAGCCTTGAAGGAAGCTAGAGAGTCTAGACAGCGGTGGGGAACCTGTGGCCTTGAGGCCCTTTGACTGAATCCAAACTTTAGAGTGAAGGGCTGCACTTGAGGACCTATAGGGCCACATATAACCTCAAGGCCATGGGTTCCCCACCCCTAGCTAGGATGTGGTGGTGAGCAAGGAGAGTGAATTCCAGGTATGGGACCAGCTACCACTATACTGCACATTTCTCCCAAAATGCACAGTCTTTGCCCAAGACTGCCTAAGATGAGATGAAAAGGAAGAAAAAAATAGACAATAGTGATAATGGTAACATTATGGGATCATAGGTACTCAAGCTGAATGGGCCCTTAGAGGCCCTCTACACCAACCCTGTCATTTTACAGATAAGGAAACTGAGGTCTGGTGAGGTCTAGAGATTTTCCCATGGTCACACAGGCAATAAATGGCAAGCTAATCTTCCAACCAGTAAGAAAGGAAGGCACTAAAGTCCCTCTGTTCTCAAGAAATGCCAGCCTGTTACTTTGAATTCGTTCCATTCCCCAGATCAGCATGACTGGACATCTCTTAGCCAGATCATCTTCACATAATGTTTTTAAGGTTAAAAGGTAAGAAACAAAGTTTCGAATATTAGAGTTCAGTAACCTCTATGATGTCTTTTCACCCAATTTCAATATAAGATGAAGGGCACCATCATAATAAAATAAGGTCTGAGGTCTGGCTGAAAAAGCAATAAAACTAGTTTTTTACATAACAAATAGACCAGCCCTTCTACATCCAAATGACCCCTCCCGGTTTTTCCCCGTTGAGAGTCTCACTGACTCAACCAAAGAGGCTACCATTGCTCAAAGAAGACTGGAAGTGCCTCTCGGGCAACTGACTTCAGAAGCATTTTACAGGCTACCCAAGAAAATTTTTCCCTTTCCCTGACAGTCACATCCTCAGTAATGTGGAAACATGTAAAGCTCCATCCAGATCAACAAGTATTTATTTACCAGCCACTCTGAACCCAAGGTACTATGACAGGTGACTACAAAGCACCTCAATATTTATTCCTTTCTCTCCTCATGCATTATACTTCCATCACTGTTTGGATCTGATCTAAGGACAAAATCGTTCCAATCAAATACGGATCGTTTCAATCAAATGAAAAAAGTCAACAAAAGAATCACATAAAAAAACATGACCCGGAACCATTAAAAATATTTTTAGCACATAAAATCAGTCTTGCTGAGACTAAGTGTACTCACTTAGTAAAATAATGAACAACAGGAATTTAATAATATTTTAATTTTATGTAGTTAAATATTCATAGCTGTATTCATAAAAACCACATGCTTGATCTAGTGATTATATTTATGAAATGCAATATTTCTTATATGCCCTTCTGTGCCTCTAATTGTTTTACAGAAACACTATTAATTTGCACCATAGTCCTAACAATTCTGCATGTATATATTAGGAAAAGATTTCAAGATATGAAAAACAAGAAATTAACCAAATGGAAAATGAAGGAAAGCTCAGCTATTTGACACAGCCACTTATTTCATGTAACCTTGCTTAATCGCTCTTGGCCTGGACATGGTGATCCCCAGTTCTAAACCTCTGATCCTTTGACTTCTAAGGTCCTTTCTAACTCTAAATCTCTGATCCTAATGAATGAGATAAACCTGTAAATGGCATTTCTGATTATCTTTCTTTCCTATGGTGACATTCAAACTGAAGGAATACATTTTGTATTTTGAAATAAGAACCATTGGAGACAGTATAAAAAAATGTCACAGATCAATTAGCTGTGTCTAAGGGATTCTCATAAGGCAGAGGTGGCATTCCAGGGCCAAGGACTCTATTTGAGAGGTAGAAAACTTGGACTTTCTCATCAAGGTTCAGCTACTTGCTAGTTGAATGATGTTGGGCAAGTCATACTCAGCATCTCTCCCCTGGCAAAAAGCAAAGAATATCTGTACTATCTACCTCAATGCTAGAGAAATGGGCGCTAGGGTAAAATGGACAGAAGAATGGGCACAGGGCTGACCTAGGTCCGGATTGTACCTGAACTAGACTCTCCAATGAGTGGTCCTTCAGCCTTTGCTAGACCGACCTCTAGTCGAAGGGACCCAGACCCTCCCACGATGGCCCACTCTCTCCCTAAACAGATCTCACTGTAAAGAAACTTTCCCTGCTAGCAAGCCTATATGTGTCCCTGTATTTTCCCCCCATCCCTCCTGGTTCTGCCCTCTAGAGCCAACCAAAACAAGTCGAATCCCTCTCTCATGTGGCAGCCCTTCAAGTACCATTACTATTAATATTATTGTTATAGAGTACTTCTTCATAGACCCATCCTTATATCCTTGATGGAGTTAAATAACCCTAAAATCAAAACGAGATAAGATTCAACCCCCCCTAACAACTATTATTACAGACATGGGTCATTATTCTACTTACTCGGAGTTTTAAGGGGAAAAAAATCCAAGGAGATCTAAAGACCCCTAAAAGCAGCTTGCTCTAATCAGGCTGAAGTTGGGCTGTATTTCATAATGGCCTAATCTGACAAATAAATTCCCTGATAGTCCTTCATTAAAGATGTTAAAGACATTTGAAAATTGAGAAGCTTTCGTTGCTAGCACCTCTCTGAAGCAGCCTGGATAAACTACATTTTAAGCAGCAGCCTGAGCTGTTGCTCTAAGTTCTCATACTCCCAAACCCTTCACTTTTCAGTTTCTGCTCTTTAGAATTCTAGTCAATGTTCCAGAAAGCAAGTTTATGTTAAGGGTATTGTTCAATTTTCCCCTATACAGGAATGTGAGGAAAGGGTGGCTGGTTTTGTTAAACACACACACACACACACACACACATTAGGGCAGATTTTTCTCAAGTCAGATCACTAAGCAGACAGCCTCAATTTAGTCATTTTTCTCCTTTAAAACATTATCTGATCATAGATTGTCAAGAGCTGGAAGAAGGACTTGGAGAGGTCCCTGAGCCAACCTCCCTTCTCCCACCCCCACCCCCCCCCCATTCCACCAGCAGCTTCCTGAGCTCCAGAGTTCAGCTTTTTTAGCCAAGCTGCCTAATCTATTCTAGAATGAATATTTCTTAATATGTTCGTCACAACTCCAACACAAGTACATTCTTATATTGAAAACTGCACAGTCTCCACTGATAGAACTTACCCCCTCACCCCAGATTTCTACAGGTGCAATTAGAAAACTAAAGGAAGTCTGGCTAATTTAGTTAGCAATACAAAAGATGAAGATACTGAGAAAATCTTTACAAGACCAAGCCTCAGTAATCCCGCTGGTTCACTAGGCTCTGGATAAGGTCAGGTGCTGGGGTTTTGTTTTGTTGTTGTTTTTTACTGTTATAGAAACAACTACCATCACCAACAACTATTTAAATTGTTTGGTTTAGGGAAAGAAATCTAGGGAGCCTAGATAGAGTTTTTAAACATAAACTTGTAAAATGACTTTAACAAAGCAAGTTTCTTTTAAAGTTTCTCAACTGCTTTAGTTGATGAAAGCTTCTTTAAAAGAAAAGATTCAAGATCATCAGCCAGAAAAACAAAAATAATATTGGATTATGCAGTTAATTCAGTCCACCTTCCTTTTCCCATTTACTCATAGATTAAGGGGGGAGACTGCCTCTGTTTCATTTCCAGCTCCCACATGGCTTCTCAATTTAGTATGAATTATTCTAAGAGAAGAAAACCTTTCTATACCTCCACTAGACGTATTGCTGCTAAGACCTGTTTATCACTTCATGTCTCTGATGAATCTGGGTGCTTAGGGGACTTTCAAATTGGTGTGATTTTCTTTAAAGCCTCAATAAACCATCCTTAAATGGTCACACATACACATACACACACCCTTTACCCCTAAATTGATTATAAGAACTGGATAAGAAAACCTTGCAGTTGTACAGGATTTTGCAAAGCACAGCCATTATCTAACTGGATCCTCACAACAACCTGTATGTTAAACTAGGGCCGGCACCCCCATTGGACACACAAGGCAACTGAGGCTCAGGAAAGGTTACATGATTTGCTAACGATCACAGACCTAGTACTTGCCAAAGTCCAGATTCTAACCACTCTTTCTGACTCGTCCTTTGCTGCTTTTTTCAGTACTGGAGTGGTCTCTACAAGTAACCACTGACCCTGATAGCAGCAAGTACTGAGAACACTGGCAAGCAAACAAATGAGGCACAGATAGAGCATAACCTGGTGAGCTCCATTTCGTGTCTAAAAAGGCTATGTTCATCAACTGTCTCAAATTCTAGACAACAGTCCATAATGACATCTTCAAAATGCAACAGTTTCAACGATAACCTATGCAAAGATCATTTAAATGTACCAAAAAATGTGAACCTCAAAGGAACAATTAAAACAATCAGACCCACCCTGTCAGCAAACAGCATCTGCCTTTCAAACAATAAAACTTGGGTTTAAAGAGTATCTCTACAGTTATTGTAAAACTCTCTTCATGGGGCTATTGGGGAGGACTGGGGAGCCCAGGAAGTTACAGCAAATTAAATCAGAGAGCCCTTGGTTTATTGGGTGACTAAACCTTTCTAAACAAAGCTCCTTAGTTCTAACTTCAGCTTTGAAAATAAGATCTTGGCTATTACCATTTCAAGGACTGAATCTTCTGATCACTCACACCTAGAACCATCCAGGTTTTAGAGTTTCCTGCCAACTTCTCTATTCCCCAACCTTTCTACTTGGGAGATACTGGATTTCAGAAAAAACAAGCAGTATATTAGATTTTTCCCTTAGGGAGGTCTGTTAGCCAGCAAATGCCACTGTAACCACTAGCCCTAAACTGTAGAGAGTAATTCCTGTAATGCCTGTAATTCCATGTCCACAATTCCCTGATATCAATGGAAGCTTTACTTATCACATAGCTGAAGGAACAGCCCTAGGTTTGGAGAGAAGAAATGTCAGCCATACATCCCTTAACCATTAAAACTCGTTCAGCCAACAGATATTTAAGTCCATACCATGTGTCAGGTGCCGTGCTAACACTGGGGATAAAAAGGCAAAAACAGTCTCTGCCCTCCAGAAGTTCAAGTCCCAGTGGGAAAGACAACATTTAAGTAACTAAGTAGATAAAAGATACGTACAGACTAGATAGAAGGTAATCTCATGGGGGAGGGTACTGGTAGCTGTGGGTGGTGGGGAAGCCAGGAAAGGTCTCCTGCAGAACGTGGGACCTTGGCTGATCTAGTGACAATCTAGCATGTGTCCTGCAAATTGTAAAAGAATAAACCTCCGAACTCTCCAATGGAAAGACTGATGGAAGGAGACTTAACTGGGAATATTCTGAAACTAGTCGATTTTTTGGTACAATGACTTGTCATTTCCCCACCCTTATAGGGAAATGTAGTTTCCAAAAGATTCGGCCAATAGAAAGCTCAGAGTCCAGAGTCCAACCCCACCCCCCAAACCCAGAAAAATCCATTCTATACTGAACATCACATACTGATGGATGTCAGTCCTATCATTAGGTCCGTCTAGTGAGGTTAGTATAGAAGGGAGTGGACACTCTGAAAAATTAAAATTAAAGATTAAAAAAAGTCGTAGCGTTTTAAGAACCAGGTCCCATGTTACCGAAGCAACGTCTCTGATACAGAGGAATACAGAAGAAAAGAATAGAAACCGAGGGCCTGCCTAGTTCTCAAGATGCTAACCAAAGTATATTTTACATTCTTGAATCAAAGCCATCATTTCTGTGGACTGAAACGCTGGGAAGACAAGTCCATAAATTTTTCACTGCCGAGAAAGGCAGGCTTGCAGATTTTTTTTTCCCCTGGAATGAGTGCTTGAGGCATCTGGGACAGTTCAAAAAGGGAGTCTCCCCTTGTGCCTTCACAAACCCCCTCCCCATCCCAACAATCAGATCTTTGGAAACCTCCAGATGATTTAACTGACTTTTTCCATTGTGCAGTTTGGAGTTTCACACAAGACAGGGCCTACGCTTCACACGCCAAACGCGGTTATTTTCTTAAAGGCTTTTAGGTCAAAAGCAACCGGAGAGATAGTCGGATTTTTCGCCAAAGGGGCGATCAGAAGCGAACTTACACCTTTTCCTCGGGAGGAAGCCAAGGGGCGCCTCAGATTCACCAGCTAAACCGGGTTCTTTCCTTGCAGCCTCAGCCGCTTAAGTCCATCCTGAAAGCAGGTTTTCCCGATCCGGGCTCCGCCCCCCTTCCCCCCCTTAAAGTAAGACCACCAGCTGTTAATGGCACACACAGAGGCTAAGACAATACCCTTTTCCAGGCTTACATCTAAATTAGATATGCAGAAAACCCGGGCTCAGCCTATGCAGATGACGGCCCTCCAGCACCAAAGAAAGGGGCCCGCCGCGGCTCTCCGCGGTGCATCCCTTTGGGCGCCCGGGCTCGTTTTGTTCAGGGATGGCGCCTGTTTTCTTCAGTGGGGTGGGGTGGGGTGGATGGGGGGGGGGGGAGGAGGGCGCGGGGAGAGGAGGTTCTTCTCTCTAGGACTTGGAGGTGCAGCGAGCCCCTCCTGAAATCTCCCTGCAACGAGCTATTCCCAAACGGCATGTCTCCCCACCCCCACCCCCGGGCCCAAGGGGTGCTTATGAGCCCAAGAGGGTTCTGTGGACCGCTGGCTCCGGGGTTGGGTGGGTGAGTTTCCCTCCGACTCGCCGGCCTAGTCTGTAGCACTTCCCCACACACCCTTCGCCCCCAGGCGGCTCAGTCAACTTCCCCCAAGCTCCAGCCCAGGTCCCAAGGGCTCCGCACCCTTTGGGGGACACTTTTGCCTCCGGGAGGAGGGCTGAGAAATAACAAGGGAGTTGAAGACCCAGGACCGAACGATCCCGCAGCCCCGCTGCTTCAGCACGGCTGCACTCCCCGGGGGGGGGGGTCCCATCCCGCCGCCATGTTCAAGGCTTCAGAGCCGCCCCAAAACCAGCCCCGCCCCCGCGGCGGGTGCGGCTGCTAGGGGCAAAGTCCCTTTCAACTCGAGCCCAAAGCGCGCCACCCCCTCCCCTCCCCTAAACCAATCTCGGGGCCCAGGCTGGGGTGGGGGTGGGGGTTCGCTGCGCCTGCGCATTTGGCAAGGGACTTTGAGGGGAGGGTTCCCCAGGGCTCTCCAAAGCCAAGGGGCACAGGAGGGGTGGGGTCCTGTCAGGAGTCCCCTCTTTGCTCCCAGCCTATGCACCCACCCATCCTTGAGCTGAAAGAAGCCCTCCCATTGCGTACATGCGTGTGTTCGAGCCCCAAATACCCGGAGGCTCTAGGGTGGCCAACTTTTCTCCTCTGCTCCTGGCCGTGGCAGCGGGAGCCAGGACTGGCCTCAGGTCCGGCAGCAGCGGTCCCGGGGCCAGGAGGATGCTGCAAGGGAAGGCCCGCTCCCTGGGACGCTGCCCTGGGGCTGGGCTGGGCTGGGCTGGGCTGGCGGGCGTGGACTTGGTAGTGACAGAAAGCACCCGAGACGAAAACCGCGCAGCCAAAGTTTGTGGCTGGGGAGTGGCCAGACGAACCCGCTGTTCGTGGGCCCTGCTTAACCCTTTGATGCTCGCTGGTGCCCAGGTGCCTGGCAAGCTGTTCCCACTCACCCGTCCGCTCTCACTCCCTCTCGGGGCCTTCCCGCCGGCGGCCGTCACTGGAGGGAGGGAGAGGTCTGAGGGTCTCGGGGGAGGAGAAATGAGAGGAGAGGTTTAATGCCTTTTCCCCCAAACCCCTTGGAGCTGGACTAAAACCTGCTAAGGATCTGCTGGGGATGGAGAGGGATGCCTGGACCAGGAATGTGTGGCTGATCCCAGCACAGGCGCTCGGACGCCGGGGTCCGGAGGCGGGGTTTGCGGTTCAATTGTCAGTTTCCACGCGGGAGCAGGAATTCTGCCGGTCTTTTAGGGGAGTACTCAGGCCAGAAGCACTCCATGCTTTCCGGAACCCCTGAGCAAAAAAGATCATGGGCCTTCACTCCCCTCCCCCCCCCCCCCAGCCCCATCCATTGGCGGGGATGAGAGATAGAGAAGGGAGAAGAGGGGAGGGGCGAGGAAGGCTTTTCTAGCCCAGCTTTTCTCGGGGCGCTGCTGTTCCCCTCCCTCTCCCGCTCCAGTCTGGGATGGAGGGAAGAAGCCGCCTGTGGCCGTTTGTTGGCCTCCACCCTGATGTTTCACCTGCCAACGCTTTCGGGAGGAAAAGCGGTAATTTTGAGTTGGTAACGTAAACACACGTGAAAAAAACTCGCCCCCTTTCCTCTCCCGAGCCCAAATCACCAGCAACCGAACCAGGTCCCGGCCTGGCCTGACCCCCAAATGAACAGTGACTCCTCTGGGGCTGCTGCTGCTACCGCTCCAACAACTACAGAGCTACGGCAGCAAGTTTTATTTCCAAATCAGCCTGTTGGAGATTAAAGGAAAACAACGGAAATTCACAGTCCCAACAATATTTCTTGAATAACAGGACACTTGTAAGCTTTCCCTAACTAGGATGTCAAATGCAAAGTTTCACTTGCTTCCCACCCCCACCCCCTTTCATCCCCGCAAGCCCAGGGAAATAAAGATTAGGGCAATTTGCAGGACGGCCCCCCTCCCCCAATAACGGGGGACCCGGGCACTTCGGACATTTGGGGGGCTTCTTTGGTGGGCTCATCATTATTAATTATGGCTACGCTTATTCCGATAGTTTGCTTTTCCTGGCCTCTCCTAATGCTACGCCTGAATGTTTTCAAAGCCACTACGTGGAGTTCCAAACTTTTTTTTTTTTAAACCAAAGCCTGTGTCTTGCCGCCACTCTCGGCCGCTGTCCCTCTCTCCTAAAGTTGGGTTGAGAGAAAAATGAAAAGGGAAATGATTCAAGGCATGTCTCAAAAGAATCCCCCCTCCCCCAATCCCAACACTTTCACTCAAACTCCTTCGTGTTCAAACCTCTTTCATTTTCAAGAAAACTTTTGCTGAGATTTGAAAATCAGCTGGGGTTTGGACAGAAGGAGGGAGATATCTAGTCCATGGATATCCTCCTCAATGTCAAGGTCAAGCTGAGGATGGGGGCTCAGGAATGAGTCTGAAGTCTTCCCCCCAGCCCCCACATGTAGCAGGTCCAATGTGTGAGGACTGAGTACCCAGCCTCCTCTTGCCGCTGGCCCCAAATTACTGGAGAAGAGAAAAGTGCAGGAGCCCCCCTTTTACAAAAAGCCAATCTTTTTCCTCTTTCCCCTAGCAGAGCTGTTTGCAGGGGGCCAGCTGCAGGTCTCTGGGCCCCCAGGCCCAGGCACAAAGTTGCCTTGCAGGCAAGCCAGTGTGAATTAAGGACCTCATCAATAATTCATACTCTATTGACAAACTCCCGCAGGTAGCCTTTCTTTTAAATTATTGGTTAATTTTTAAACAGGAGTCGGGGCCTCCAATAAAAATGCCGTTAATCAGCGCCAGATCTCCGGAGTAGCTGATTTGAGATTGGTGGATAGTATTGGAGTATCTGGTTCGGTTTGTTTTGTTTTGTTTTGCAAGTTAGACAAAGAGGCCACTAGCACATGGAAAAGCCCCAGATGCAAAAATGCTGCAATGTAGCTGCTACATTAGGGAGTGAAAAAAAAATCCTTCCTCTTCTCTCCCCCCCTCAAAAAAAAATTACAGGTTTGAAAATGATGGTGCAAAAGATCAAAAATCACTTCACGCTATTTTTTTTAAGCCCAAGCATTGGCCCAAGAGAGAAAGAAGTATTAATTATAAACCTATTCATTAAATTCCTGAATATTTTACAGTTCCCTATTATCAGCTTCCCATCCCCAGACTTGCAAATGTGGCATGTATGCAGAATGGTCTTTGAAGTGTTTAGCATCTCCTATTTAAAGTTCTCTAAATTCATGAATAAAGGTCACTTTAGCCTTGCCCACTCCTCACCAAAAAAATTAATAACAATAAAGCAATTCATTGACCAGCAGTGCCTTTTTAAAATGCCCATTTTAAGAAAATTCTGTGTTTTTGTCCAAATGGAGATAGAATGGAGAAGGATGTTAATGTTTTGTTTTTATCACAAACCAAACAGCCACGTTTCATGTTACTGATTTTAATGGAAATAATGCTCTTCACATCTTTGCCTACAAATCATGAGGTTTAAAAATACATATTTTTTTGCAAATGTTTTTTTTCTTTCCATGTCTCTACAGAGCTGCTGCAATCATCATCATATTGACTATTAGCAACACAGTTATGAATGATAGCTGGACTTTGAACTATATATACAGCAAAACAAATCCACCTTAGCCATCGAGAATTCCAATAAACTAGGGTTCTCTTAAGAAGCACTTTAAGCAAAAGTAAACACATCGAACTGGCCTTTTTACTCACCACCAAACTGTTTCAAACTTATGCTAGCTTCTCGAAAATACATATATATGTATATATATAGACACAGACATATATAGGCATATGGCTGTATCTCTATATAGAATAGACATATATACATGCATAACGCTGCAATGTTCCATCTTTAATGCAAGGGAAAGAAACTAAGGGACATAAAACTCATTGTTACCTTCTGTTTACATAGGCAGTGCAGGGACATTTAAATCCAGCTTCTCAGTCTTTGAAGTGCAAGATTGAGATGTCATGGTCACTAACTGAATTGATTAGTAATATTTGATTTGCATGCCGAAAATCCAGGGCAAACATATTAAACTTGCAGTAAAACACTCATATGAGCTAAAGAAGAAAAAGAAGGGTCTTCCCAGATTGAAACTGACACTGTAAGTAACCTACATTGTGATAGAAGAAAAAAATAATTCCACAATTTAAAAATAAAAAAAAGGAATCTGCATTAGTGTTTTTCCCCAATCCCACCAAACCGGATTTATAGTTCACTCGTCCCCAGTGTAGGGGGGAGGGGGATGCTGTTATAAAAATAATAATAATAATAATAATAATAATAATAATAATAAAGAGAGAAAAAGGAGTCAGTGGTTCCAAAACTGTAAATTGTGCTCTTCTTTCCAAACAATCAGACTTTTAATGCTAAAGTAATTATAATCCAAAGCTGTACAGAGATTGTTAGAAAACATTTTCCCCCATAAATATTGTTCAGTTCCCGGCACTTGTATCAATAATTAAATTACAAACGATAAATATTGGCATTATGGGTACGTATTTACAAGAAAGAAAAAGTTATTACAAAATGCTACTTCATACTAGACGGTCACCATCTGTGTAGAACAACACCACAGCCTCATCCTGAAAAAAAAACACTCAACAGTGTCGACCCCATTAGACAAGAATACATTCACAAGTGTAATGCTTTGAGAAATAAAGTTCAAGACATAACAGGACTTTGGCACGGTTTAAGACTGCAAGAGTTTAAACAATCACCACCCAGCCGGAGAAAGATTCCCATCATTTTAACATCACAACATCGAAAGGCCTTTTTTTTTTTTAAACTTCCTCTCAAGAAAAAACAGGGCCAGGGTGTTAAAATGAAGGGATCAATTCGGCAGGATTGGGGGGGGGGTGAGTTGAGGGGGAGAGGGAAATTTAGAAAATAAGCGAAATTCATTCGAATGCCAAAACATGTTTTCTAATCCTGAGAAACGGGCAGGGTTACTTCAGAGATCTTGCCAGACCTTGCCAAAGACCTTCCTGATAATTGCAATTAACAAGATGTAGCCCTAGACGGTTGCTTGCGTAAAAAAAACTCCATTTCCGTCTGGATTGGTCTCAGTTTTCTTTTTTCTTTCTTTTTTTTTAAACGCATTTGGTCCGTCCTATAGTTAATGGGGTTTTTGGTGTTTGCTTTTGTCCTCAGACGTACCATTCGTTAAAATTGGGAGGAAGTCCTGGGTTGTGGCTGGTGCTAGTCTGAACTGCGGAAGGAGGGGTTTTAGCGGACTCTTTACTGTTTGCAGAGGCTATAGCGGGTGGTGTGGCAGACTCATAGCCTGAACTGGCAGCAGGGGAGGAATCTGACCCTTGAGATTCATGAACCTAAAATTAACATGTATATATTATAATATAGTTCCAACTAGAAACGGTTAAGCAAAGATAGCAGAATTCTCGAACATTAAGAGCAGGATCATTTATCTACCCGATAAAAGGTAAATAAAGGTTATTACATGTTTCCTGCTTACCACCAATTCTGTAAACAGACAGAAATTGTATCATGGGAAACATTTCTTAAGCCGAAATGGGGCACTACATAACGGAAACCAGAATTTATTTTTTCTTCTAGTGACCCTTCCAACTTTTTTTCCCTCCACCTAGGACATCCAGTTACTCTTTCCAGGGCTGTAAAATCGTAATTTCTCTAGGGCACTGATTCCTCTCGGGCTATACGGAAGAGAGATGAGCCTAGCCCCAACTGAGTAGACAGTGGCCAGATAGGCAAACAGTAACTGAAGCGTTTTCTTTCTTGTTTTATCAGAGACAGAAAAAGAAGTAAATGAACCACGCAGCCGTTAGCCTCCAGAGTCACGGCATCCATTTCGGATGGACCCGAGGGGGTGGGGTGGGGGGGGGGGAACCGGGAGAAATAAACAAACTAGCTAACTAAAATACACCGGCTCCATCAGTTGCAACCAGTTCCAAGCCCTGCACGTAAACAGCCAATTGTTCCCTCTCCATTCCACCCTCCCAACCAACCCCCAACCTCTCTTCCCACTCCCCCACCCCTTCCCTTGCCCCCCCACCCCAGAGTTCCCTCCCTTCCTTTCCTCCCCGCTCCCTCTTCTACCGGATAAAGGTGTCAAAGGTGGGGGAAAAATCGGATTTAAGGCGCAGGAGCAAGGTTTGCCTCGCTTGCACTTTCCTTTTTGGAAAGAGCCTAGAAGATGACTGTTTATCAACAACGAACCGCTAATCAAGAGATAATTACCTTCATGTGTTTCCTAAGAGAGCTGGGGTGTGTATAAGACTTGTCACACACTTTACAGATATAAGGCTTGTCGGATGTATGCACATGCATGTGCTTCTTCCTGTCACTACTGTTTGCAAAGCGTCTATCACAGCCTTCAAATTCACATTTAAAGGGTTTCTCACCTGCAAAAATCAGAAACAGTTAAGGAGCCTTCCGGGGGAAGCAAGCAGCGCTTCGGGAATTATGTTGGAGGGGGGTGGGGGGAGGGGACTAAGTCCAGCCCGAAACTGACCAATTTGAGCTGGAGGAGGAGCAGGGGGGAAAAATCAACCTCTACGAAAACCCAACTTTCTCTCCCTAACTCCTTGGCTCGCCACTACTCAGTAACCTCCCCCGAATCCCTAGAGAACACCTCGCAGAGGTATTAGCCCCAAAGTGGGGGACAATAGGATTTGTTACGTTACAGTTCAATTCAATCCGTTCTTTGTGGCTTTTAATTTGCCCCCTTTCAAATGCAGCGGTGGTGTCCAGTGAAGTGTTAAAGGCAGAGCCTGAGTACTTTGGGTTCCAATGGCGAAAACTATATAAATTCAGCAGCTCCAGACAGTTTTACAAGAGGTGCTGAACAAGACACGAAAATGTGTCGCTCTCGCCTTTTCGAGTTTAACTTTCCTCGAGGAGCCCTGAATGGAACCTAGAACTCCAAATAAAAATAGTTTGACAAAAGTATCAGTGATTTAATTAGGAGATGTGCCAATCAAGACTAAAAAAGAGCGGAAGTAACAGAAAATTAGATGACATTAGCATTTCTATGGTTTGCTTCCCTCAGAATGGAAGCGGGGAGCTCCGGCGCCCGAGAGTCAGCCCCACTCAGACCCAGGCTGATTTCCTTCGTATCGTCAGCCCCCGAAAGGGAGACAAAAAGAGGACGCACGGAGGGTGGGGGAGCCCTGCTCTCCTCGCCGCCGCTGGGGGTCGGGAGCTCGCGGGTCCCAATTAGCTCTCGGAAGAGGATGGGGAGGAGGGCCAAGCCCGCGTCCAGAAGGTTTTTCCCGTCCAGCCCGGGAAGTTAAACAGGGGGCAAAGTCGCCAGCAAGCCCGGCCACCAAGAACTAAAAATGACCACGTTCGGAGGACCGGAGTAAGGATGTCTGTCATTCTGTCTCTCTTTCCCTGGTTGTCTCCGTGCGCGTCCCCCCACCCCCACCCCCGCCCTCCTATTCCTCCTCCTCCTCCTCCTCTCTTAAAGCCCTCTTAATCGACCCCCATCCACCCAGGCTGTCGCCTAGGCTTTTGTTGGCCCGGCTGGACACCTGGGGAAGCCGGAGTATTGCACAGGAGTCAGGACAAGGGGGAGGAGAGGGTAGCTCATCGCTCCGGCCCCAGTTCCCTCCTCACTGTGTCCCGCATCACCCCTCCTCCGCACCCTCCCGCCCGGCGCCCTTACTTACCTGTGTGCGTCCTTTTGTGAATCTTGAGATTCTCGGAGCGGGCGAAGATTTTGCCGCAGCCCGGGAAGGGGCAGGGAAAGGGCTTCTCGCCCGTGTGCACGCGGATGTGGTTGACTAGTTTGTATTTCGCTTTGAAGGACTTGCCCTCCCGGGGGCACTCCTCCCAGTAGCAGATGTGGTTGTTCTGCTCCGGCCCCCCCACATGCTCCATGGTGACGTGCGTCACCAGCTCGTGCATGGTGCTGAAGGTTCGGTCACAGCTCTTCTTGGGCCGGCCCAACTGTGCCTCCTCGAGCCATTTGCACGCCAGCTCTTGCTTGATGGGCTGGCGCATGTAGCGGAAGAAGGCGCCCGGGCCGTGGTGCGCCGCTGCCGCGGCCGCCACGTTCATGCCCATGTTCACGTTCATCGGGGGGTAGTTGTGGAACTGGGCGCTCGCGGCGTACGGGTCGGTACGAGGACTGCCCACCGCGCGGTAAGGGTCAGGACGGCCGAACAGCTCTCCTCGCAGCCCCAAGTGCACCTGGTTGTTGTCCACGTGGGCCGTGGGCGATGGGTGACTGGGACTCTGCTCGGGCAGCCCGGGAAAGAGCAAGTAGCCCGGGGGCTCTGCGATGCCAGGGGGCCCATGCAGGCTCCCGGGCGAGCCGGCGAACAGCCCATGCTGGCCGCCCCCGGAACTCGCCTCCCCGAGGCCCGAGCCTCGCTGGCGGAACAGAAAGTCGCGCGTGGAGTTGAAGGCGGCCGCGGCTCCCCCGTACGAGGGCACCTGGCCGGCGTGGTGATGATGGTGGTGATGGTGATGATGGTGGGGACCCAGGGCGTTGGCATAGCCCGAGCCCTGAGGAGTGAACGCCGAACTCTGGCCAGAGGACAGGTCGTGCGCCGCTGCTGGGCTCAGCTTGAAGGCGGCGGCCGCGGCATGAGAAGCGTCCCCGAAAGGACTGAGCCCCATCCCTGCCGCTTCCCGGCTGGGCATCTCATGGTGGCGCGGGGCTCCGAAGCCCCCGACTCCCAGCGAGGGGAATTGCGGTCCTCCGTCCAGTAGCATCGTCATGGATGGAGGGCGCCCCGGCAAAGGCACCAGCGACGGTGGCGAAGGAGACGACGGCCGAGGCGCGGGAGGAAGAAGTCGCTGGAGCGGCGGCTGCAGAAAGCTCAAGGACTAGGGACAGCGCAGAGACCCCGAAGGAGCAGCCAGGGGCAGCAACTTTCAGGGTCTGAGTGTCTCCTGCAGAGGGAGATGAGGGAGGAGGGGAAAAGAAAAAGGAGGAGGGATAAGGAGGAGGAGGGAGGAGAAGAAGGAGGAGGAAAAGAAGGAGGAGGAGAGAGGGAGGAGAAGCTCTGGTACCAGATCTGCTTTAGGAAACTACTAAAAGCACAAAGAAAAAATAACAAAATAATAACTGGGGAGTGGAGTTGGCAAATCTTGCACCATGCACAAACCTTTCCCGCCCACCGCCCCGACACCGAAATAAAAATGATGCTACTAAGGTGGTGAAGTAGCCCGCTCTGGGTCAGAAAACCCCTCCCCACCAGCCCCAGCAAGCCGGGCTCCTAGGGAAGGAAGAGAAGGAGTTCACCACCCTCTTCTCCAACAGAGTAATGTCCTTGGACTGATAAAGTCAATCACTCACTCCTTGCACATAAACCAACTCAGGAGGCAGCTAGCTCTGAGCCAATGGGGAGCCCGCTGGCACGCCGTCACCTGACCCCCGGCTGGCCCGGCCATTGGCCGTTTTGCTTGTGATTGGCAGTCTAGAGCAGGGAATATGGCAGCCTCATTGAAAAGGAGGCTCCTGATTGGGCTGCGCGCCTTTAGCGACTCCCAGGTAAGGTTAATGGGGGTCTTAGCGCCCAAATATTTTGTTTACTCGGGTCCAGTTTGGGAGTCGCTGAGCACCTGGGATCCCAGCAAACGCCCCCTCCAGTGGAAGCCCCACAGCCCTCCTTCCCGGGCTTCTTTCGCGTTATGCACCTGGTTCAGGGAAAGAAACTCTTCTTTCTTTCGATGTTATCTCCCTCTTGACATCTCCCACTAGGGTGGCTGGGAGTGGGGGTGGGGTGTGGGGGGGTGATCTGTCCATGTTTCTTCTGGCTCTCACCTCTTTAGTCACCTGAATCTGAACCAGAGTATTAACATCCAGAAGCAGGGTAACGGCAGTTGGTTTTAGAGGCCCCGCAGTCGACGACAGGAGTGATGAGCATTTGTTCCAAATGTCCGCGCTCATTGACTGGGCTAGGTTCCATCCATTTCACTTGCCCCACGGTTGACACCATCGGGTGTCTTTTTTTTTTTTTTTAAGACACCTATGGGGAGATGGAATCGAGACTAAACCAAACAGGTCCCTCCGCCTGCCTCTTCCTCAGTAATTGGGTGTCCCCACCTCCCCACCCCAGTAGTCGACTGCTCCCCATTCCTTGGGGGAGAAAAATCGATTGAAACCCGGGTGGGCTTCTGAGTGAAGGTTTTTCTTTCAGGGTTTAAGTCAGCGCTCTCTCTCTCTCTCTCTCTCTCTCTCTCTCTCTCTCTCTCTCTCTCTTTCCCCCTCCCTCCCTCCCTGCCCCCTTCCCCTTCTCTCCACAGCCACCCCCTCCTCCTCCTTCTCCCCCACCCCTCCCCCTCTCCCACAACCACCGCCACCCCTCCAAAGACTGTGGCTCAGGCGGCCTTTAAAACTAGCGGTTGAACCAGGCCGATTTCTAAAGAGTTCTAAATCCAATCTTCCAGCCAAAGGGGGCTTCTGGGAGGTAGAATTTTCCTCCCAAGACACCCCTCATATGTTACCCCCCCCCCCCCAACCACCTCTAAACGGAATCAGTGTTTGCTCCGACCTCTCGCGTCCGTTTCAGAAACCCAGGGCAGAATGCATAGATACTTAGTGTCCTTCAGACCACAGTTGATTTGGAGAATTGAGTTTGAGAGCTGGGGAGGGGGGAGGGGGGAAGTAAGAGTGTTGTGTTTTTGTTTCCCCCCCTTTTCCCCCACTATCCCAATGTGTCTCTGGGAATAATGATGAGACTCAGACAGCACTATAAATCCCCTCATTTTCTGTTCTGGAAAGCCTTTGCAAAGAGCGATGGGGAGCAAGGGTGGGAAGAAAAGGCCGAAAGAAAGATGGCTGTAATTGTAATATCCTGCCATTTGCAGAGCCCCCAAGTCTGTGCATTGAGCCAGGCTCACAGGATTGCCGCCGTCTCTCCGCAGGAACCAGCAAATCTGATCAAGTTCAGAGGCGCATTGAGAGACGCTTCAAGCAGCGCTTTATAACCGCGGCTCTTTCACACCCTGCCTCCCAATCAGCCCGGAGAAAGACTGCACATTCTTTATTTTAGAGTTTGCAAAGGGGGGGGGAGAGGAAAAACCCCCACCGGTATAAAGTCTTCCCCACCAGTAACCCCATCTCCCATCAAACCAATCACAATTCACCCTCCGCATCTCTACAGAACCCTCACAAAGTTGGAAGGTGAGTCGCCGCTTCCTTAAATATATTGCCTCTAAAAAGTCTCGCTGATGAAAGTAGACTTGGGGATGGCTAGGGATGAATAGGGGAGACCCACTTCATTTCCGAGGGGGTTTGCACCAAAGAACAAATATGGCTAAATCATGCAAATGAATTCCCCAGAGTCTGACTTAAAAAAGGGCTGATTTCTTTCCTTTTTCTCTCATTTCTTTTCTTACCTTCCCTCCCTTTCTATTCTTTCTTTCTTACCTTCCCTCCCCCCACTCTACCCCCAATCCTTACTCTTCGATCGCTGTTCTTTTTGGGGAGCTTACAGTTCCTAGGGGCTAACCTGGGTTGTATTGGGGAGGGGAAGGGTTTGAGCTTCTTTGGGGGCCCATCCCGACTGGGTGGAGGTGGGAGCGACCAACCTCCTCGGAAGTTTCTGATGGTCCATTTCCAATCTCCCTGGGATCCAGGAATCATCTACCCTGGGGAGCTTGAGAAGGAGGGGCAGTGAAGGGGGAAGGATGTAAAAGAGAGAGAAAAACTAACAGGGGTCGACCAAGTTTGCCTAACTCCTCTTCTTCTATTGTAGTTGGGGAGGGGGGGGGGGAAGGGACTGGTTAGGCTGCCAGGCCTTTGACTTACCTGGCCTGGGATGTCCCACTCCGGATGACAACAATCAGGGAATTAATTACCTTTAGCACGTGTGCTCTTGTCTCTGGGACAAAAAAAAAAAGGCTTAATTCGATTAGGTACTCAACTGAGAATGGGGGGGGGGGGCAGGGGAAATGGCTGTGAGGTTGTTTAGGCAAAAGAGTTTTGATTGCTATAAGTCCCCATGGGCAGCTCAGCTCCTGGTCCGAGGTCTGAATCTCGGAGGGGGGCGCTATTGAAAGTTGAAGGACAGGGTGCAGAGTCAAAACCAGAGGGGAGACTGTGGAATCTAGGGGCTGAAGGGCAGCAAGATTGGGTGCCCCGTTGCTTCTTTTGGCCCAGCTGCTCTGGGAAATCAGAGAATGAAAGCTAGCCAGATGTATGGAAACTATAGGCTGTTTTGCAAAAAATAAAAAGCAAATTAAACACCTTTCCCTACAAGCTAACAGTGTTTTTGCAGAGAAATTGAACTTTGGGTGTGATGATCTCCAAAGTCCCCTCCTTCTCTAAGACCTTATTTTCCTGTGGAAGTGTCCTCCCTCCACCCCCACTTCTATCCCCGTTCCAGTTGCTGAGTTTGAGGAAGGGGGGAGGCTCATCCTTCAAGCAAGGCGACAAGGGGCTAGAGGAGAAAGACCCAAGCTGGGCTTGGAATCACTGAAGAAAGCCAGGCCCTGTCTCCAGTGTTGGGGAGTCTCTCCTGAACAGGCACTTTGAAGGAGGCATCCTCATTTTTGGGTCCAGCATGGGGCTCCCTGGGCAGCTCAATATAAATTAAGACAGAAGGGGCTCTAATTCACTTCATATTCCTCTATGGGCTGGCCTCATCGAATGTATATGTATATGCATGCTATGTGTGAATTGGGAAGCACAGAAAATACTCTGTATTTGTGCTCATAAGAAATAGATGTTGTTTATGTGCTTGTATACATAAGAAATAGACTGGCATCCTCTCCCTTGTCCCCAGATTCAAACCCCAAGCAGAAACCAGATTTGCTTTATTTTCTTATCTGGGCATTGGGATATATAGCCAGAGATTTTAGGTTGTCAGACCGACACATCTGGAAACCCTCCCCCCCCCCCCAGTTCAGCTTCCAAAAAGCAGAAAGAGGAAGAGCAGGGAGGAAATTTAGGGAATTGATGTAATCTGTTAGCATAGTGTCTTCGGACAAGACAGGGCAGCTGGGGAAACTGGCCATGAAGCTCTTATTTTTAGCTGTTCTAAGACTACCAGGTCATTTTGGGGAGCCAGGAGGGTCTCTTCTCATGTACTATACCTCTGTGGGCTCCAGTAACGGAGAAGAAGGCAGAGTAGTGCCCGGCCCCAAAGCAGGCACAAGGCATGGCTGTGTTCATTTCAGAACAGGTTGGCCAGCCCACGCTTGCAAACATTTTTTTTAAAGACCCTTAAAAACCCAGTGAGCGGATTTCCGTCCTGCCCGGGGCTTCCAAATTTCTTGTGCAGTAAATGAAATGAGGGTAAGCTGGAAGGGTATGATCCCAAGGAACTAGCCCTGGAGGGCCCTCGGGCTCCAGACTCTCCCTTTCCTAGGTCCTAGTGGATGTCCCCACGTTTCTCTATCCCCAGATTCCTGACCTTTGCCGAGTCCCAAAAGAAAAGCTTCAAGCTCCCAAACCAAGGCGGGGGAGTGCTTTGAAACTCTTGGTTCTTCTGCTTAGATATCGTTCTTAATTGGCTTAGATGGGGGCAAGGGGGTCAAGCTTAAATATTGATCTCCCATCTCCTCCGGAAGTTTTGAAAGGGAGTAGCTAAGTGTGCTGAAAGTTTTTATTGCCTATTTAAAGAGTTCTCACTCCACAGCAGCTGATACAAGAATCATTCGACCTAAGATACCTTTTAAAATTCAGTACAGTATCAAGAAATGGGGTAGCAACATTATCAGCCTAAGAACTGTGGTTTTCTCCCCTCTTCTGACCTCCCCACTCACAAAGGCATTGCAAAGTCCAGTTGAATTCAACTGGAAACTGAAGAAAGGAGACATTTTTTCGTTACAACTGTCAATCAGGACGGGGCAGCCACTAACATCGAGTTGCCCTTGAACTTCTAGGCTGGAAGATTCCAGGAAACAAGTCTGCACTTTCCAAGCAGGAAAGGTACTGAGTCCAAATGGGAGAGCTCAGAGCAAAGCCCCCTGAGCTCTATAGAAAAATGGGCAACTCCCAACACATTGGGATCCATCTAAGTGCAGGCAAAAAAGAAAAGATTGTGTAAATAATTGGAAAGGTTGATCAGCAAAGCACCCTAGAGTTAAGAAGGGTGCAAAACCACAGTATTTCTTCCTCCCACCTTGGCATAAAGTAGAGGGAAGAAAATGTGCAGATATTGGCATTGGCTTGCCAGTGGATGCTCTTTAATGTCTATCAGGTCAGAATGACCCTGCATCCTCCAGGGTCACTGAAGGACACCAGTCTTTCTTTGCCTTTTATGGATTTATGGAGAGAGAGAGAGAGAGAGAGAGAGAGAGAGAGAGAGAGAGAGAGAGAGAGAGAGAGAGCCAGGCATTGGAAATAAGTGTGTTGATTGGGAAGGATTTCCCTCCTTCCCCCTAGAGAGCAGTAAGTTTGGTGGAGAATCAGTTTGGAAATATTGAATTCTCCTATCCTTCCGTCTCCTCTCTGAGTTTTTGGTTTCTGCTTGAAACGAAGTCTGTCAACCACAGTTTATCACACCTACAAAATTTGCCTTCTTAGAAACAACAACAACAAATGTGCCCAACTCCCAAGCCAGAGCCAGAGAAGTGTGAAGAAATCCCTTGGCTTTGACTATGTACCTTCTGGGACTTGAGCCTGGTCTTTACATCAATAGGTGTCATCCAATGTGTGTGTGTGTGTGTGTGTGTGTGTGTGTGTGTGTGTGTGTGTGTGTGTGTGTGTTTGGGGGGGATTTAGGGGTTTTTCACAAATCTTTCTGGCCTTGGATTCCAAACCCTCACCTCCAGCTCCCTCTAGGTCTTGCCCTAGCCAATCTCCAATTCTTGATAAGTAACATTCCACCCATGGGGGTGGGGGGGGGATGTGGAGTGAAGAAGTAGAGAAGACCTTAAGATCTATCCTACCACTTCTTTCCACTGGGTCTCTCCAAGGAAAGAAACAACATAGCCTAGATCACACCCCATTTCCAACAAACTTTGAAATTAACACTGAATTCTGATCTTCTTTCTACTAGGGTAGGTGCCCTAACTTGGGGGGGGGGGTGCCTTCTCCATTAAGTGACATAGTTTACCACCTTATAAATTAGTGGAGGCTTTTGCCTTTTTATTTTTTTTAAAGCCTCCTATTTAATCCACGGTAGGGAATCCAAAGATCCCTTTGCAGGTTCACTAACTCAGTTGTTTTGTTTTCGGGGCTGACTCTAGCTTTGGAGAAGGGGATCTCAGAGAATAAGAAGGGAGGGAGAGGAGGAGCAGGAGGGAGAAAGAAGGGAAAGAGAAAAAGCGAAAAACATTGCGAATATCTCAATCAAGGACGAGGCGACCTCTGACCCAGAGGGTGGTTTTATTGTCTTTCTCCTTTTGCGGAGGGATACACAGTTTATTGACCCTTTCTGCGTGACTGCGCCCTGAGGGGCAACCACGGCCACCGAACTTCTGGAAAGCATGTGAGCTCCAGTTTGCCCCCTACCACCTTCAGCATCAATCAGCTGTAGTGAGGGAGTAGAGAAGGAGCAATTCTGGTCTTGGGCTCTGCTCGAAGTACATGCCTTTTTGGACTCGCCTCCTAAACTAGATCTGTTCCTTTCCCCAAGAAAGGAGAGACTAACTGACACTCTCGTCTCCATTCTCCTTTCTTCCATCCCTTCTCGGCCTCCCAGACCCACTTCCCACTTCCGACTGAGCACCTACCTTAAAAAACAGCCTTTTTTTCTTCCCTCGAAACACTCCTCTCCTTGAATGCTTCCCTCCCCCAACCCTTCATTTTCCCCACCAGAAAAAGATCAATCCAGGCTTTAAACCTGGGCACCGAGAAGGTTGCAAGCCCAGATCCAGCCCAGTCTTCCTGCCTGGGGTGGGGCTGAATCAATGGGAAGTTGGGGAGCTAGTGCCAGACTCAGCGAGGTGGTGGCGGTGGCATCAGCGATGGTGTCGAGAATACAGAAACTATCCTATTTTCGTCTGGGGTAAATGCAACTTTCTGCCCTTTGTGCCTCTTACGCATCTGGCGGCTTCTCTCGTAACAACCGAACTTCTCGGGTGAATTCATAAGCTTCTCCCCTCTATCTCATGGTTCTCCTCATCTTGTACCAGGAGCAATGACTTAATGAATACTTCGCCCCCGAGCCCCCCCACCCCCACCCCGTTGGGCTTCTGAAAGTGTGGGGTTAAGTCCCTCTGCATAGAGCACCGTTTCTTCCGTTCTTCTCATTCCATCCCCCTCCCATCCCCCTTATGACGGGGTAAGGCTATATGGCTCGAGATGGAACTCCGGCGATCGGAACAAAGCTAGCCTTACTCTAGCTTACCATAGCTGTTCTGAGATCCTTATTTGTTATTCAACGGCCCCGCTGATGCAAATCAGTGATCAACCCGTCCCCCACGAAAGCTGCGTCCTACAAACTTGGTCCAACGTGCTGACCTAAACTGCTTCCCCTCCAGAATAAAGGCACTGTTGAACCGAGCACAGGGCAGCCATCCTGAGGCACCCAAAGTCATTGGGATCTTCAACAGGTGTGGCCTGGAGCCCTCAAGGCACTCGTGGCCTCTTGGCACCTAGCTGACGCAGAAGAGAGTGTGGGAATGAATCGGGGCCCAATCCCCAATTCCCAACGACTTGAGAGAAGAGAGACCAAACTGAAAGGAACTCGGAGGGAGTTTTTGCTATCCAGCCTAGCGGTTTCTAGATCAGTGATTTGGGGAAAGGGATTCCTCCCTGAGAGCTTTATGAAGCAGCACTTCGCGGCCCAGACCTCCCCCTGGGCAAAGCCTTTGGCGTCTGGGACTCGAGGCCTCCTGAGTCCACCCTATCTCCCCTCTAATTGAAGTCTGGCTCCCTCTGAGAGCGGCTGCAGATTCTTTGCGGCGTTTCGAGAGGCGGGAGATCCGCGGTGGGACAGCAGGGGGAGCTCCAGAGCAGTGCAAATTGTGCCCACTCTCTTCCTGGCCACATAGTGGGCCTCTAGCTCCCTTCCAGAGCAGGGTCAAGCTCTCACAGCCCCTCTAACTCCTTCAGTCTAAGCCAGAAGCACCCAGAGACAATGGCCTTGAGGCTCCTTGTCATCACCCTTCTTTTTCCCCATCCTTCTGTTACAGAACTCTCACTCTATAAACATGCCTTACCCTTCCACCCCTAGTAGCCATTTTTCAATAAAGCCAGTTGATGGAGTGTCGGTCAAAATGAAAACCAACAGGATTTTTGCTTAGATCCTTGCCTAGTGGGTAGAACCTCTAGATTTTTCCTTTGTCCTGGATCTCCTCTTCTCCCTTCTTGTTCAGTAGACTCCATTGAGCCAGTTTTCCCAGGGCTTAGGGCTTGACTTTGGGAAAGGGGGGGTCTATATCAGCTCACACCTCCCCTTACACATACAGAAAAGGGGGTTGAGAGCGAGAGAGAAAGGAAAGGAGGGAGGGAGAGGGGGGGGAGAGAGAGAGAGAGAGAGAGAGAGAGAGAGAGAGAGAGAGAGAGAGAGCATACCCTATATACCAATATCTCAAGCTCTGTTCATTCTTACCCTGAAGGACAAAAATAAACCTAAGATTCCCTTAGCCTGTCACCAACAACAACCCAGCAACTTGGGAAGAGGCCTGAAATAGGGCCATACCTCCAGATGTCCTCTAAGCATTGCCCCCTTCCACTTGACCTTGGCTCCTACCCCACCAGATATATTCCTTCTCCTAACATAGAGTCTTTTTTCTTTCTTCTTTCCAACTCCTGGCCACCTTCCCTTTTCTTTCCCTTTGGCTGGGAGGAGCCAGTGACTTGTACCCTCATTCTCAGATCAATGGATTAGGCTGGTAGAGCTAAAAATCCTCCTTTCCCTTAAATCATCTCCTGACCCCTATATCTGCTCCCTGTCTCTACTCCTACTACTAACCCCAAACCCATCACTTCACGTTCTTTACTGGATGTTTCTGAGGTAGGAAATCTTAAACCGGTATAAATATTTACCTCCTATCCCTAAGCCAGTCTCCTCTCCCCACCTCCACCATCCCTACTCTCAACACTGAGGCCAGGAGGGAAATAAGAAGCCAAAGAGACCTGGGGCAGGAAATGTACCAAATTACTCCCATATCTTGCTGAGCTTTATCAAGGATGATCTTGATTTTATTCCAACTAAGAGATCAGGCTGTTTCTCTCACAGATCAAGCTTAACATGGGAGGATAGTCAGAAATTAAAACACATGGAGAGCAGAATCCTTGAGGACTCTCTTTCCCATTTCCATCACTATGGCAGGTCTTTGCCTTTCTACTTCTACCTCCCCCCACCTCCAAAGCTTGGAGGGTTTGAAGTTATCAAAAGGGAGGAAATCCCCTTTTCCCTCCTCCTTTTTCTCTTTCTCAACGTTTAAAAAATAAATATTCAGGGGCGGCTAGGTGGCACAGTGAGTAAGAGTGCCGACCTTGGAGTTGGGATGACCCGGGATCGAATCTGGCCTCAGAAAATGAGCACCCACACATAAATAATGACTGGCTGTGTAACCTTGAGCAAGTTACTTAACCCCAATTGCTTTAAAAAATATTTTATCACAACTCTTGTTTTCACATTGTTACTTCCCCACCAATGAGACCATCCCTTGAATCTGTAGTCTTATCAAAGCAAAGTGTAGTTAAGCAAAAGATATAAACACATTGACCATGTCTAAGAGTATATGCTTCATTCTTCACTCCCTACCCCTCAGCTTTGAGTCCCAAGGTAGACTTCTTCGTTAATCCTCTGGAATAGTCACTTCATTGATCAGGGTTCTGAAGGCTTTCAATGTTGTTTTCCTTTACATTATTGTGATCATTAAATAAATTATCCTCCCATTCCATTTACTTTGCTTTGTGTCAGTTCATACAAATCTTCCCAAGTTTCTTTGAATTGTTCATATTCATTATTTCTTATGACACAAGAGTATTCTATTACATCTATATAATCAAGTTTGTTCATCCATTTCCCAATCAGTGGACATCTGCTTTTCTTCCAGTTCTTTGTTATTACAAACAGTGCAGGTATAAATATTCTTGCATATATGAGACCTTTCCCATTGTCTTCACATCCCTGAGCCATATGCCTAGTAGGTTTTGTATCACTGTTTAGCAGTATTTAAAATAGAATTCCAAATGGTCACCCAGAAGAACTGGATCAATTTACAACTCCACCAACAGTGCATTAGTGTGCCTGTCTTCTGATAGCCCCTCCATCATTTACTATTTTTGAAATTTGATCATATTTGCCAATCTGATCTTCCTTTTTTCTTCTCCTCCACTGGTTTCTTCTCCCACAACAAATTTAGCTTGCCTCACTCACCCAATCTTTGGGTTTTGGGTTGACAAAACAAGGATATTCTACTCCTTTCCAAGATTTCAAATAGTTACAAAGGGCAGCAATGTCTTGAAAATAGGCGACTGGCTTTAGGAGCCTACTACCCCACAGCTGATCCACCTCTAAGCCTGGGAAGCCAAAGGGAGAGGCTTTGATAACAGTATCTGAGTTACCTACAGATTCTTTTTAGCAGAGAGCTTTAGGTATTGTTATTATGCTGGCTATCTTTTCCCCTAGCTGGTTTGTCAGCAAACCAGGTTGAGCTGGTTTGAGTATCTGTTTTCCCAGGTAGGGAAGTAGAGAGGAAATACTGAGCGGAAATGATGGCGTTCCTAAATGTCCAAACACCTCATTGATTATCTGAGGGTTTAAAGGTGCATTTTTAAAAGATATGTCTCTTCCTCAATGGTGCTTGATTTAGTCTAACTATTGTCATTGAAATGCCTCTCATATATCCCAAAGGATGCTGTTAGACATAGCTGTGGCTCTTTTTATTTTCCCTTTTTTTTGTGGAGGAAAGGAGTTTTCCTCCATTCAGTTCCATTTCTGACCATTCCCTTCATGTATGTTGTTATTTATTTTCCATTTCTCTATCATCCCCTAGATTTCCTAAGACAGATTTGGACATTGCCTCTCGGAGGGGTTCAGCCTGGATGTCTTGACCCCACTTTCCCATTCCAGGCTTAGGAATGACAGGGAGGAAGATGCTAACTCCACTTAGGGGGCTAACCTGAACCCTGGGCTCTAGTCTTGTCGATGGATTATTTTTTGTAGGTCAGTTATGAGCAATTCCATGAAAGAAGTAACTCTCCCCCCTCCCCAAAAAGAAAAGAATAATGAAATGGCAAAAGTATCCACTGGCCTTATAAGATTGTATTTACTCAATGTTAGAAAGGAAACCTATGAAATGATTATGTTTTTACTGCCAAGCGATGGTGTGTGATGTTTTAAAGAGCCGCCATAAGCCAGGGTGTCTGCAGTGGCCATTGGGATTGTTTGCCTCCTGTGGAGAAGGCTCATCCATGGGATGGCAAATGAACTTCTTGACCTCTGAGACCATATCTTGTGGAGTGGAAGTCTTACAATACAAGGAAAGATGTGTTAGCAAATAATGATGGTGGGAATGACTAGGTTGTGCTACCTTCTTTTCCAAGGCAGGCACTGGTGCTTACACTTCTTTTTTATTTTTTTAAAGAAAGCAGGCTGGAGACTGCTCTGCCTGGTAGGTGGTCAACCTCTATGGGGCCTGTCTCTATTGGCATTTTCTCCCACACTTTACAGGAGCTCCCAGATTCCTTTCCTTGACAGTGATATGTCAGAAGGAAACTTTTCTCTGTAGAAGGGTGGACTGAGGAATTTGTTTCCCCTGCCCACTCCCTTACTCCCCTTTGTGGTTTGGCCCCGTCCCCGAGACTGATCCAATGAAGACTCAGGCTTGAGTCCCAAATGCTCCCATCAGAGATGTTCTCCTCCTATGAGGGAAGGCCACATATCTGCTCTCCCCTCCTATCAGCCTCTTCAGGTTTACATTTGGTCAATTCTTCCCTTTTTAGCAGTCAAAGAATCAGCAAATCAAATGTCACTTGTTTCATCATCATCATCATCATCATCATTCATTTTCTCCTCTTCTCCCTCCGCTACAATCAACATTTTAAAAAGGTCTCCTAAGCTCCCCGTCATCAGACTAGGAGAGTGGGGCCAGGGGTTAGAAGCAGAACGGACTAGTGACAATCCCCATGGGACTGCAGGGCTTTCTGAGAGAAGTACATGGGGCTGAGTCAGAAAGCCTATGTATTTCACTGGTGTAACAAATATCTGTCTTGGGTGTTCTGCCCTGGCCTCTCTGGGTCCTTTAGGAATCACCCTGCAAAGGCCTGAAAGGGGAAATGGTTACTAGGGGGAAATCATGGCCCTTGTGGAATGGAGAGATACCGTTATCACTCCCATTTTTTCTTCACTGGGAGCTTGAGTCACAGAGTGTTTTGGTTTCTTGGAGATGGTTTTTTTTTTTTGGTTTTTTTTTTTGCCCCATCCCAGGCCCCAAAACCCAAGGTAGGGGATGAAATGAAAGGTGGAGTTCCCTTGTGGTTCCTGGGCCTCTCCATATCACCAATCCCACTTCAACTTTCTAAAAAGACAAGGATGGGAAAGAAAGGGAAATGCAGTTCTTAAACTGCAAGCATTTTTCTAGTGGATGGGGCATTCCAGGCTTATGGCTCCCTCTCTGACAACTAGGAAGCATCTTTGGCTTCTGGGGGAGCCACTGGGTCTCCTTAGGCTGGGAAGGTGGACGACAGGGGGATTTCCATCTACCCCCACCCCACCCAAATTTCTCATCTCTGGGCCGTTTCTGGAGCTCTCCAGGGAAGGGGTTTTCTGGCTTCATGTGGTCACCCTTCCCTGGCTACCGGGGGTTAGTGCCTACAGTTTTCACCCAGTGAATGCCAATTTCTCATCCCTTGCCCAGTAAGCGTGGAATGGGGGCCTTTGCCTCGTGGTCGCCAAGGGGTTTCCGGGGGAGGGAAGAGGTACTGCTTAATTAAAGGGGAAGCCTCAATGTCGGGGCCAGACAAAAGCTGGCGCGCAGAATAAACTAATTAAAACATTGTGTTTGCAATACATTTTATTTCGCGCTCTCCCCTTTTTGATCTCCGCTGCGTTTTAAAGAAATGTCATCGCACCATACAGCGAGCCGTGAAACGCTATTTCCTTATAGTGTGCGGCGCTTTTCAAAGGCTGGTGTGATATAGTTTAGAAAGGAGACCCCCGCTGTGAAAGCTTGCGTGTCTTCTCTTCACCAAACTAAGCTCTTGTCAATCATTCCCAGGCCTGGCCAATCAGTGAGCCCCCTTTTGGAAAGCAGCTCGTCCTGCTGTGCTTTTATATATCACCGCGCAGCATGTTTTGATGCGTTTTTACTATCACTTTAAGGGTTTGGATGTGGGGGGAAGAGCGTTCGGTTGCTAGCGCGCCCCCCAACTTTCGGGCACTTCACTGTTTACCGAAGCCGTGTGCGTCACGGCTTTGTCCCGGGAGCGCCGCCTAGTGTTTGGACGGCGGCATGTTGTGGCGCGAAAAGGCAGCTTCTGGTATTAGTGACGGGGCCCAACCCCCTGGGAGGTATTGCCCCCAGGGAGCCCGGCTGCCATATAGCGTGAGTGACTCGGCGACCAGAGGGGGCGCTGTTCCTTCAGGTCTAGGGAAGCACGTGGTGGGCTGTAGCCAATCACGACCAAGCCTTTTTTTTCCTCTCATATTTAAGCGGAGCCTCGACGTCGTCAGGCGCCGTTCGGTGTGTCTGAGGGAGAGCGGAGGTACGTTGGGCTGGCCGGGGTGAGGGGGGGAGGCGACCCTGGGGTTCTGATGCCTTAGCTAACTTTCTTGGCCTTCATTTTCCCATTCTCTCCCCTTTTCTAAAACTCAGGCATGGCGAGTGTGGCGGAGGGGAGCCTCTCGGGGACGACCCGGCCCTCTAGGCGCCGGAAAGCCCCCGAGCCCAGTACCTCGGGAGGGCCTTACTCACCCTCTACCAAGAGACTGCGGCCCAGGGTCAAGGCTCAGGATAGGCCCACGTCGGCCCCCCCTGCGGCCTCTGGCTCCTCCCGCTCGTTGGGAGGCCAGGGTGCCAGTGCGACCTCCGGGGCGGCCCGCCGCCGCTGCAGCCGCCGCCTCCAGGCCAAGCGGGCTGAGGCAGAGAGCCAGCTCCCGCTGACCTGCCGGTGGGCGGCCGCCTCCGAGGCAGAGGACGGCGAGGAGCCGTGCTCCCAAGTCTTCGGCTCTGTGGCCGACTTAGTGATACATGTTCTGAGGGAGCACGTCGGGAGACCTGGGCGGGCTGGGCACGTCTGCCACTGGCAGGCCTGCCCTCGCCAGCGAGAGCCCTTTAAGGCCAGGTACAAACTGGTCAACCACATCCGTGTGCACACGGGGGAGAAGCCCTTCCAGTGCTCCTTCCCAGGGTGCAACAGAAGCTTTGCCAGGCAGGAGAATATGAAGATTCATAGACGGTCCCACACAGGTCAGTTAGTGCTCGCGACTCATAGCGAGAGCGCCTGGGCGCCATAATGGCGGCTAGCGCCGGCTGGCTGGAGAAGGGGCGGAACCCGCCGGGAAGGGAGAGGGGAGGCTGGGGAGGCGGGGAGAGATCCTCAGAGAAAAGAGCGGGAAAGGGCAGCCTGAGGGAGGCGGGGGAGGGGGGGAGAGATCCTCAGAGAAAAGAGCTGGAAAGGGCAGCCTGAGGGAGGTGGGGAGGGGGAGAGAGCCTCAGAAAGAGCGGGAAAGGGCAGCCTGAGGGAGGTGGGGGAGGGGGAGAGAGCCTCAGAGAAAAGAGCGGGAAAGGGCAGCCTGAGGGAGGTAGGGGAGGGGAGAGATCCTCAGAGAAAAGAGCGGGAAAGGGCAGCCTGAGGGAGGCGGGGGAGGGGGAGAGATCCTCAGAGAAAAGAGCGGGAAAGGGCAGCCTGAGGGAGGTGGGGGAGGGGGGGAGAGAGCCTCAGAGAAAAGAGCGGGAAAGGGCAGCCTGAGGGAGGGGGGGGAGGGGGGGAGAGAGCCTCAGAGAAAAGAGCGGGAAAGGGCAGCCTGAGAGAGGTGGGGGAGGGGGGGGCAGCCCGAGGGAGGTGGGTGAGATCCTCAGAGAAAAGAGCGGGAAAGGTAAGCCCGAGGGAGGTAGGTGAGATCCTCAGAGAAAAGAGCGGGAAAGGTAAGCCTGAGGGAGGCGGGGGAGGGGGGAGAGGGCAGCCTGAGGGAGGCAGGGGAGAGATCCTCAGAGAAAAGAGCGGGAAAGGTAAGCCTGAGGGAGGTGGGGGAGAGGGCAGCCTGAGGGAGGCGGGGGAGGGGGGAGAGGGCAGCCTGAGGGAGGCGGGGGAGGGGGGAGGGGGCAGCCTGAGGGAGGCGGGGGAGGGGGGAGAGGGCAGCCTGAGGGAGGCAGGGGAGAGATCCTCAGAGAAAAGAGCGGGAAAGGTAAGCCTGAGGGGAGGGGGGAGAGGGCAGCCTGAGGGAGGCAGGGGAGAGATCCTCAGAGAAAAGAGCGGGAAAGGTAAGCCTGAGGGAGGTGGGGGAGGGGGGAGAGGGCAGCCTGAGGGAGGCGGGGGAGGGGGGAGAGGGCAGCCTGAGGGAGGCGGGGGAGGGGGGAGAGGGCCGCCTGAGGGAGGCGGGGGAGAGGGGGTGGGGGGGAGATCCGCAGAGAAAAGATCGGGAAAGGTAAGCCTGAGGGAGGCGGGGGAGAGGGCAGCCTGAGGGAGGCAGGGGAGAGCAGGGGGAGAGGGAAGCCTGAGGGAGGTGGGGAAGAGTGGGGAAGAGGAAAGCCTGACCTGAAGGAGGCGGGTGAGAGCGTGGGAGAAGGAAGCATGAGGGAGGCAGGGGAGAGTGAAGCCTAAGGGAGGAGGGGGAGAGTAGGGAAGGGGGGGGGAGGTGGGTGAGAGCTTCAAGGAGAAAAGAGGAGGGAAAGAGGGGGCAGAAAGAGAAAAGAGCTGACAGAATAGGGAGAGGAGAGTTCCAGGAAAGAGAGAGGCAGAGCCAAGGAACTGTAGCGAGACTAGCAAAGGCATGAAAGACGGAGGACTGGGAGAAGGGAAAAGCTAGTTTTTTATTTACTGCAAATCTCATAATCCTAGCAAATCGAAGTTCTTAACAATTGTGACATTAACCATGAAAACTGATTTTTCCTAGATCATGGTGACAGCAGTGTGGGTCACTAAGTATTGTGTTTCTGAATTCTTATCGTATAAGATTTTTTGTTTGTTTGCTTTTTTTGGCTTTTTAGCTTTTTAGAGGGGGGAAAGAAGGGCAATCAGGGTTAAGTCACTTGTTGACAGTCACACGAATAAGTCACAGCAAGTGACATTCATCTAGGACATAAGTACTGCCATTTGAACTATTTTTTTTTTGGCTTATTTTTTAAACGGCAATTTGGGTTAAGTGACTTGTCCAGGGTCAAATGGCTAAATTTTTGTGTTATTTTGAGGCACTATTTGAACTCAGTTTCTTCTGACTCCAGGGCAGGTACGCTATTTATTCATTATGCCACCTAGCCACACCCCATATCACATTTTGAAGTGATTACCCAGAACAGGACCTGGGCAGTTAAGTGCCCCATTATATAGAGAGCTGAGCCCAGAGCCAGGAAGACCTGAGTTCAAATCTAACCTCAGACACTTGCTAGCCCTGTGACTCTGGGCAAGTCATTTTACCTCCTTTTGCCTCTCTTTCCTCATGTATAAAATGGGGATAATAGCATCTACTTCCCAGGGGGGATTTGAAGAGGAAATGAGTTAATATTTATAAAATGCTTAGGAGAGTGCCTGGTTCTTAGCAAACATTTAATAAATGCTTATTTCCTTCATTTCTCCCTTACACACTGAGACTTGCTGAGCCCAAGGTGCACATGTACCCCGTGTACAGAAATCCACAGAATAGGCAAGCCTCGGAAACCCTGGCTCCCCGCCCCGTTTCCTCTAGCACGTTAGTACTGCCATTTCATAATTTTTTAAATTTTTCCTTATTTTTTGCGCGGGCAATTGGGCTTAAGTGACTTCTCCAGGGTGCCATGGCTAGTTTTTGTGTTATTCTGAGGTAGTATTTGAACTCAGGTTCTCCTGACTCCAGGGAGGGTGCTCTATTTATCCACTATGCCACCTAGCCACCCCCCATATCACATTTTGAAGTGATTACCCAGAACACAGGACCTGGGCAGTTAAGTGCCCCATTATATAGAGAGCTGAGCCCAGAGCCAGGAAGACCTGAGTTCAAATCTAGCCTCAGACACTTGCTAGCCCTGTGACTCTGCGTAAGTCATTTTACCTCCTTTTCCCTCTTTCCTTATCTATAAAATGGGGATAATAGCATCTACTTCCCAGGGGGGATTTGAAGAGGAAATGAGATAATATTTAGAAAATGCTTAGGAGAGTGCCTGGTTCTTGGCAAACATTTAATAAATGCTTATTTCCTTTATTTCTCCATTACACACTCAGACTTGTTGAGCCCAAGGTGCACATGTACCCCGTATATAGAAATCCACAGAATAGGCAAGCCTAGGAAACCCCTTCCACCCCCACCATTTTTTCTAGCACGTTAGTACTGCCATTTCATAATTTTTAAAATTTTTCCTCATTTTTTAAGTGGGCAATTGGCGTTAAGTGATTTCTCCAGGGTCCCATGGCTAGTTTTTGTGTTATTCTGAGGCAGTATTTGAACTCAGGTTTTCCTGACTCCAGGGCGGGTACCCTATTTATCCATTATGCCACCTAGCCACCCCCCATATCAGATTTTGAAGTGATTACCCAGAACAGGACCTGGGCAGCTAAGTGCCCCATTATATAGAGAACTGAGCCCAGAGCCAGGAAAACCTGAGTTCAAATCTAGCCTCAGACACTTGCTAGCCCTGTGACTCTGGGCAAGCCATTAAACCTCTTTTTGCCCCTCTTTCCTTATCTATAAAATGGGGGTAATAGCATCTATTTCCCAGGGAGGATTTGAAGAGGAAATGAGATAATATTTAGAACATGCTTAGGAGAGTGCCTGGTTCTTAGCAGACATTCAATAAATGCTTATTTCCTGCTTTCCTTCATTCGTCCCTTACACACTCAGACTTGCTGAGCACGAGGTGCTCATGTACCCCATATATATCAATACAGAGAATACGAAAGCCTAGGAACCCCCCCTTACCATTTCCTCTAGGACTTAAGTACTGCCATTTCCCTTTTTTTTTAATTTTTTAGGGGAGGCAATTTGGGTTAAGTGACTTGTCCAGGGTCAAATGGCTAGATTTTTGTGTTATTCTGAGGCAGTATTTGAACTCAGGTTCTCCTGACTCCAGGGCAGGTATCCTATTTATTCATTATGCCACCTAGCGACCCCCCATGTCACATTTTGAAGTGATTACCCAGAACAGGACCTGGGCAGCTAATAGCCACAGCAAATATTGAACTGAGCCCAGAGCCAGGAAGACTTGAGTTCAAATCTAGTCTCAGACACTTGCTAGCCCTGTGACTCTAGGCAAGCCATTAAAACTCCTTTTCCCCTGTGTCCTTATCTATAAAATGGGGATAGTAGCATCTACTTCCCAGGGAGGATTTGAAGATGAAATGAGATAATATTTAGAAAATGCTTAGGAGAGTGCGTGGTTCTTAGCAGACATTCAATAAATGCTTATTTCCTGCTTTCCTTCATTCGTCCCTTACGCACTCAGACTTGCTGAGCACGAGGTGCTCATATACCCCATATATATGAATACAGAGATTACCCAAGCCTAGGAACCCCCACGCCCACCATTTCCTCTAGGATTTAAGTAGTGCCATTTCACTTTTTTTTTAAATTTTTTTTGGGGGCAATTTGGGTTAAGTGACTGGTCCAGGGTCAAATAGCTAGATTTTTGTGATATTCTGAGGCAGTATTTGAACTCAATTTCTTCTGACTCCAGGGCAGGTACCCTATTTATCCATTATGCCACCTAGCCACACCCCATATCACATTTTGAAGTGATTACCCAGAACAGGACCTGGGCAGTTAAGTGCCCCATTATATAGAGAGCTGAGCCCAGAGCCAGGAAGACCTGAGTTCAAATCTAGCCTCAGACACTTGCTAGCCCTGTGACTCTGGGCAAGTCATTTTACCTCCTTTTGCCTCTCTTTCCTCATGCATAAAATGGGGAAAATAGCATCTACTTCCCAGGGGGGATTTGAAGAGGAAATGAGTTAATATTTATAAAATGCTTAGGAGAGTGCCTGGTTCTTAGCAAACATTTAATAAATGCTTATTTCCTTCATTTCTCCCTTACACACTGAGACTTGCTGAGCCCAAGGTGCACATGTACCCCGTATATAGAAATCCACAGAATAGCCAAGCCTCGGAAACCCTGGCTCCCCGCCCCGTTTCCTCTAGCACGTTAGTACTGCCATTTCATAATTTTTTAAATTTTTCCTTATTTTTTGCGTGGGCTATTGGGGTTAAGTGACTTCTCCAGGGTCCCATGGCTAGTTTTTGTGTTATTCTGAGGTAGTATTTGAACTCAGGTTCTCCTGACTCCAGGGCGCGTCCCCTATTTATCCATTATGCCACCTAGCCACCCCCATATCACATTTTGAAGTGATTACCCAGCACAGGACCTGGGCAGCTAATAGCCACAGCAAATATTGAACTGAGCCCAGAGCCAGGAAGACTTGAGTTCAAATCTAGAATCAGACACTTGCTAGCCCTGTGACTCTAGGCAAGCCATTAAAACTCCTTTTGCCCCTGTTTCCTTATCTATAAAATGGGGATAGTTGCATCTACTTCCCAGGGGGGATTTGAAGATGAAATGAGATAATATTTAGAAAATGCTTAGGAGAGTGCCTGGTTCTTAGCAAACATTTAATAAATGCTTATTTCCTTCATTTCTCCCTTACACACTGAGACTTGCTGAGCCCAAGGTGCACATGTACCCCGTGTACAGAAATCCACAGAATAGGCAAGCCTCGGAAACCCTGGCTCCCTGCCCCGTTTCCTCTAGCACGTTAGTACTGCCATTTCATAATTTTTTAAATTTTTCCTTATTTTTTGCGCGGGCAGTTGGGCTTAAGTGACTTCTCCAGGGTGCCATGGCTAGTATTTGTGTTATTCTGAGGTAGTATTTGAACTCAGGTTCTCCTGACTCCAGGGCGGGTGCTCTATTTATCCACTATGCCACCAAGCCACCCCCCATATCACATTTTGAAGTGATTACCCAGAACAGGACCTGGGCAGCTAATAGCCACAGCAAATATTGAACTGAGCCCAGAGCAAGGAAGACCTGAGTTCAAATCTAGCCTCAGACACTTGCTAGCCCTGTGACTCTGGGCAAGTCATTTTACCTCCTTTTCCCTCTCTTTCCTCATGTATAAATTGGGGATAATAGCATCTACTTCCCAGGGGGGATTTGAAGAGGAAATGAGATAATATTTAGAAAATGCTTAGGAGAGTGCCTGGTTCTTAGCAGACATTCAATAAATGCTTATTTCCTGCTTTCCTTCATTCGTCCCTTACACACTCAGACTTGCTGAGCACGAGGTGCTCATGTACCCCATATATATCAATACAGAGAATACGAAAGCCTAGGAACCCCCCCTTACCATTTCCTCTAGGACTTAAGTACTGCCATTTCCCTTTTTTTTTAATTTTTTAGGGGAGGCAATTTGGGTTAAGTGACTTGTCCAGGGTCAAATGGCTAGATTTTTGTGTTATTCTGAGGCAGTATTTGAACTCAGGTTCTCCTGACTCCAGGGCAGGTATCCTATTTATTCATTATGCCACCTAGCGACCCCCCATGTCACATTTTGAAGTGATTACCCAGAACAGGACCTGGGCAGCTAACAGCCACAGCAAATATTGAACTGAGCCCAGAGCCAGGAAGACTTGAGTTCAAATCTAGTCTCAGACACTTGCTAGCCCTGTGACTCTAGGCAAGCCATTAAAACTCCTTTTCCCCTGTGTCCTTATCTATAAAATGGGGATAGTAGCATCTACTTCCCAGGGAGGATTTGAAGATGAAATGAGATAATATTTAGAAAATGCTTAGGAGAGTGCCTGGTTCTTAGCAGACATTCAATAAATGCTTATTTCCTGCTTTCCTTCATTCGTCCCTTACGCACTCAGACTTGCTGAGCACGAGGTGCTCATATACCCCATATATATGAATACAGAGATTACCCAAGCCTAGGAACCCCCACGCCCACCATTTCCTCTAGGATTTAAGTAGTGCCATTTCACTTTTTTTTTAAATTTTTTTTGGGGGCAATTTGGGTTAAGTGACTGGTCCAGGGTCAAATAGCTAGATTTTTGTGATATTCTGAGGCAGTATTTGAACTCAATTTCTTCTGACTCCAGGGCAGGTACCCTATTTATCCATTATGCCACCTAGCCACACCCCATATCACATTTTGAAGTGATTACCCAGAACAGGACCTGGGCAGTTAAGTGCCCCATTATATAGAGAGCTGAGCCCAGAGCCAGGAAGACCTGAGTTCAAATCTAACCTCAGACACTTGCTAGCCCTGTGACTCTGGGCAAGTCATTTTACCTCCTTTTGCCTCTCTTTCCTCATGTATAAAATGGGGAAAATAGCATCTACTTCCCAGGGGGGATTTGAAGAGGAAATGAGTTAATATTTATAAAATGCTTAGGAGAGTGCCTGGTTCTTAGCAAACATTTAATAAATGCTTATTTCCTTCATTTCTCCCTTACACACTGAGACTTGCTGAGCCCAAGGTGCACATGTACCCCGTATATAGAAATCCACAGAGTAGCCAAGCCTCGGAAACCCTGGCTCCCCGCCCCGTTTCCTCTAGCACGTTAGTACTGCCATTTCATAATTTTTTAAATTTTTCCTTATTTTTTGCGTGGGCTATTGGGGTTAAGTGACTTCTCCAGGGTCCCATGGCTAGTTTTTGTGTTATTCTGAGGTAGTATTTGAACTCAGGTTCTCCTGACTCCAGGGCGCGTCCCCTATTTATCCATTATGCCACCTAGCCACCCCCATATCACATTTTGAAGTGATTACCCAGCACAGGACCTGGGCAGCTAATAGCCACAGCAAATATTGAACTGAGCCCAGAGCCAGGAAGACTTGAGTTCAAATCTAGAATCAGACACTTGCTAGCCCTGTGACTCTAGGCAAGCCATTAAAACTCCTTTTGCCCCTGTTTCCTTATCTATAAAATGGGGATAGTTGCATCTACTTCCCAGGGGGGATTTGAAGATGAAATGAGATAATATTTAGAAAATGCTTAGGAGAGTGCCTGGTTCTTAGCAAACATTTAATAAATGCTTATTTCCTTCATTTCTCCCTTACACACTGAGACTTGTTGAGCCCAAGGTGCACATGTACCCCGTATATAGAAATCCACAGAATAGGCAAGCCTAGGAAACCCCTTCCACCCCCACCATTTTTTCTAGCACGTTAGTACTGCCATTTCATAATTTTTTTAATTTTTCCTCATTTTTTAAGTGGGCAATTGGCGTTAAGTGATTTCTCCAGGGTCCCATGGCTAGTTTTTGTGTTATTCTGAGGCAGTATTTGAACTCAGGTTCTCCTGATTCCAGGGCGGGTACCCTATTTATCCATTATGCCACCTAGCCACCCCCCATATCAGATTTTGAAGTGATTACCCAGAACAGGACCTGGGCAGCTAAGTGCCCCATTATATAGAGAACTGAGCCCAGAGCCAGGAAAACCTGAGTTCAAATCTAGCCTCAGACACTTGCTAGCCCTGTGACTCTGGGCAAGCCATTAAACCTCTTTTTGCCCCTCTTTCCTTATCTATAAAATGGGGGTAATAGCATCTATTTCCCAGGGAGGATTTGAAGAGGAAATGAGATAATATTTAGAACATGCTTAGGAGAGTGCCTGGTTCTTAGCAGACATTCAATAAATGCTTATTTCCTGCTTTCCTTCATTCGTCCCTTACACACTCAGACTTGCTGAGCACGAGGTGCTCATGTACCCCATATATATCAATACAGAAAATACGAAAGCCTAGGAACCCCCCTTACCATTTCCTCTAGGACTTAAGTACTGCCATTTCCCTTTTTTTTTAATTTTTTAGGGGAGGCAATTTGGGTTAAGTGACTGGTCCAGGGTCAAATAGCTAGATTTTTGTGATATTCTGAGGCAGTATTTGAACTCAATTTCTTCTGACTCCAGGGCAGGTACCCTATTTATCCATTATGCCACCTAGCCACACCCCATATCACATTTTGAAGTGATTACCCAGAACAGGACCTGGGCAGTTCAGTGCCCCATTATATAGAGAGCTGAGCCCAGAGCCAGGAAGACCTGAGTTCAAATCTAGCCTCAGACACTTGCTAGCCCTGTGACTCTGGGCAAGTCATTTTACCTCCTTTTGCCTCTCTTTCCTCATGTATAAAATGGGGAAAATAGCATCTACTTCCCAGGGGGGATTTGAAGAGGAAATGAGTTAATATTTATAAAATGCTTAGGAGAGTGCCTGGTTCTTAGCAAACATTTAATAAATGCTTATTTCCTTCATTTCTCCCTTACACACTGAGACTTGCTGAGCCCAAGGTGCACATGTACCCCGTATATAGAAATCCACAGAATAGCCAAGCCTCGGAAAACCTGGCTCCCCGCCCCGTTTCCTCTAGCACGTTAGTACTGCCATTTCATAATTTTTTAAATTTTTCCTTATTTTTTGCGTGGGCTATTGGGGTTAAGTGACTTCTCCAGGGTCCCATGGCTAGTTTTTGTGTTATTCTGAGGTAGTATTTGAACTCAGGTTCTCCTGACTCCAGGGCGTGTCCCCTATTTATCCATTATGCCACCTAGCCACCCCCATATCACATTTTGAAGTGATTACCCAGCACAGGACCTGGGCAGCTAATAGCCACAGCAAATATTGAACTGAGCCCAGAGCCAGGAAGACTTGAGTTCAAATCTAGAATCAGACACTTGCTAGCCCTGTGACTCTAGGCAAGCCATTAAAACTCCTTTTGCCCCTGTTTCCTTATCTATAAAATGGGGATAGTTGCATCTACTTCCCAGGGGGGATTTGAAGATGAAATGAGATAATATTTAGAAAATGCTTAGGAGAGTGCCTGGTTCTTAGCAAACATTTAATAAATGCTTATTTCCTTCATTTCTCCCTTACACACTCAGACTTGCTGAGCCCAAGGTGCACATGTACCCCGTATATAGAAATCCACAGAATAGGCAAGCCTAGGAAACCCCTTCCACCCCCACCATTTTTTCTAGCACGTTAGTACTGCCATTTCATAATTTTTAAAATTTTTCCTCATTTTTTACGTGGGCAATTGGGCTTAAGTGACTTCTCCAGGGTCCCATGGCTAGTTTTTGTGTTATTCTGAGGCAGTATTTGAACTCAGGTTCTCCTGACTCCAGGGCGGGTGCCCTATTTATCCATTATGCCACCTAGCCACCCCCCATATCACATTTTGAAGTGATTACCCAGAACAGGACCTGGGCAGCTAGTAGCCACAGCAAATATTGAACTGAGCCCAGAGCCAGGAAGACTTGAGTTCAAATCTAGCCTCAGACACTTGCTATCCCTGTGACTCTGGGCAAGTCATTTTACCTCCTTTTCCCTCTTTCCTCATGTATAAATTGGGGATAATAGCATCTACTTCCCAGGGGGGATTTGGAGAGGAAATGAGATAATATTTATAAAATGCTTAGGAGAGTGCCTGGTTCTTAGCAAACATTTAATAAATGCTTATTTCCTTCATTTCTCCCTTACACACTCAGACTTGTTGAGCCCAGGGTGCACATGTACCCCGTATATAGAAATCCAGAGAATAGGCAAGCGTAGGAAACCCCTTCCGCCCCCACCATTTTCTCTAGCACGTTAGTACTGCCATTTTATAATTTTTTAAATTTTTCCTCATTTTTTAAGTGGGCAATTGGCATTAAGTGACTTCTCCAGGGTCCCATGGCTAGTTTTTGCGTTATTCTGAGGTAGTATTTGAACTCAGGTTCTTCTGACTCCAGGGCGGGTACCCTATTTATCAATTATGCCACCTAGCGACCCCCCATATCACATTTTGAAGTGATAACCCAGAAGAGGACCTGGGCAGCTAGTGGCCACAGTAAATAGAGAACTGAACCCAGAGCCAGGAAGACCTGAGTTCAAATCAAGCCTCAGACACTTGCTAGCCCTGTGACTCTGGGCAAGCCATTAAACCTCTTTTTGCCCCTGTTTCCTTATCTGTAAAATGGGGATAGTAGCATCTACTTCCCAGGGGGGGATTTGAAGGTGAAATGAGATAAAATTCAGAAAATGCTTAGGAGAGTGCCTGTTTCTTAGCAGACATTCAATAAATGCTTATTTCCTGCTTTCCTTCATTCCTCCCTTACACACTCAGACTTGCTGAAGCACGAGGTGCTCATGTACCCCATATATATCAATACAGAGAATACGAAATCCTAGGAACCTCCCCCTCACCATTTCCTCTAGGACTTAAGTACTGCCATTTCCCTTTTTTTTTTTTAATTTTTTAGGGGTGGCAATTTGGCTTAAGTGACTTGTCCAGGGTCAAATGGCTAGATTTTTGTTTTATTCTGAGGCAGTATTTGAACTCAGGTTCTCCTGACTCCAGGGCAGGTATCCTATTTATTCATTATGCCACCTAGCGACCCCCCATATCACATTTTGAAGTGATTACCCAGAACAGGACCTGGGCAGCTAATAGCCACAGCAAATATTGAACTGAGCTCAGAGCCAGGAAGACTTGAGTTCAAATCTAGCCTCAGACACTTGCTAGCCCTGTGACTCTAGGCAAGCCATTAAAACTCTTTTTGCCCCTGTTTCCTTATGTATAAAATGGGGATAGTAGCGTCTACTTCCCAGGGGGATTTGAAGATGAAATGAGATAAAATTCAGAAAATGCTTAGGAGAGTGCCTGGTTCTTAGCAGACATTCAATAAATGCTTATTTCCTGCTTTCCTTCATTCCTCCCTTACACACTCAGACTTCCTGAGCACGAGCTCCTCATGTACCCCATATACATCAATAGAGAGAATAGGCAAGCCGAGGACGCCCCCCCCCCACCATTTCCTCTAGGACTACTGCCATTTCACATTTTTTTGATTAATATTTTGGCGGGCAATTTGGGTTAACTGACTTGTCCAGGGTCAAATGGCTAGATTTTTGTATTATTCTGAGGCAGTATTTGAACTCAGGTTCCCCTGACTACAGGGCTTGTATCCTCTTTATACATTATGCCACCTAGCCATCCCCCATATCACATTTTGAAGTGATTACCCAGAAGAGGACCTGGGCAGCTAAGAGCCACAACAAATAGAGCGCTGAGCCCAGAGCTAGGAATACCTGAGGTCAAATCTAGCCTCAGACACTTGCTAGCCCTGTGACTCTGGGCAAGTCATTTTACCTCCTTTTACCTCTCTTTCCTCATGCATAATATTGGGGTAGTAGCATCTATTTCCCAGGGGGATGTGAGGATGAAATGAGATAATATTTAGAAAATGATTAGGAGAGTGCCTGGTTCTTACCAGATATTTAATAAATGCTTATTTCCTTCATTCCTCCTTTACACACTCAGACTTGCTGAGCACAAGGTGCACATGTACCCCGTATATAGAAATACAGAGAATAGGCTAGTGTAGGAAACCCCGCCCCCCCATTTCTTCTAGCACTTTAATACTTCCATTTCATAATTTTTTTAAAATTTTCCTTATTATTTACGTGGGCAGTTGGGGTTAAATGTCTTGTCCTGTGTCACGTGGCTAGTTTTTGTGTTTTTCTGAGGTAGCATTTTAAGTCCTGTCTTCCAGACTCCAGGGTGGGTGACGTATTTATTCATTGTGCCGCCTAGCCACCCCCCATATCACATTTTGAAGTGATTACCCAGAACAGGACCTGGGTAGCTAAGAGGCACAGTAAGTAGAGAACTGAGCCCAGGGTCAGGAAGACGTGAGTTCAGATCTAGCCTCAGACACTTGCTAGCCCTGTGCCTCTGAGCAAGTCATTTAACTTTGTTTTGCCTCTCTTTCCTCATCTATAAAATGGGCATAATAGCATTTACTTCCCAGGGTGGATGTGAGGATGAAATGGCATCATATTTATAAAATGCTTAGGACAGTGCCTGGTTCTTAGGAGATATTTAATAAATCCTTATTTCCTGCAGTCTTTCATTCTTCCCTTACACATTCAGACTTGCTTAGCCTGAGGTACACATGTACCCCTTCTATACAGATACAGAGAATAAGGAAGCCTAGGAACCCCCCCCCCCACCCTTTCCCCTTTCCTCTAGCATTTAAGTGCTGTCATTTCACTTTTTTTTTTTTAGGGCAGTTTGGGTTAAGTGACTTCCCCAGGTTCACACAGCTAGTTTTGGTGCTAAGTGTCTGAGGGCGTATTTGAACTGTAGTCCTTCTGACTCCAGGGCCAGTTGATTTTATTTAAATTTCATTTAAAATTTTATTCTTTAATTCAATTTATTTTAAATTTTATTTTAAAAAATTTCTTTAAAATTTTTAGTTTATCGTTTAAAATTTAAAAATTTTTAAACTTTTAATTAAAATTTAAAATTTCATTCGTTTATTTTTCAAAGATCCTTTTTTTTCAAATTTTATTTCATTTTCAAATTTTTTGAAGCCTTCATATTTTGATAAGAGGCTGGGAGGGTATGAAATTTTGCTCAATTTCATTTTGGTTGTCAAACTGTCTTAAGGGGGCAATAGACAGTGTAGCTGCCCAACACATACCCCCACAGTCAGCCTTGTGCTGTTTACAACTCTTACCTATAGAAGACTTCTCCTGGGCTATGAGGTCATCATAAACTAAAGGAAAAACACCAATAAACCCAGTAACAAAGAAAAGCAGCCTGATTTCTCAGTGAAGAAAGATGACCAAGCCCTCTATCTCCATACTCATCCCTGGGTGGTGTCCTAGTTTCAAACTGTCCCCTCCCCCTTGTCTATTGTTACTGATTTGTAGATCCAATGAGGCCAGGGCTCCAGTCACTGAAGCTGCCATTGAAGGGGGAGAGATTCTGGTTTGTAGGAAAGTGGTGACTTTCTGAATAGGACCTATATAAGCTCCCAAGAATTCCTTTCCTTGAGGCAGTGGCAGGAACCCTGGAATTGGTATATAGAACTACAGGATTTTGTGCTAGAAAGGCCCTCCAGGGCCTGTTAGTACAGCACGTCAACCTTTGCTGTGTGTCATGGACAAGCTAGTGCCCCCTTCTCCCAATCCTGTTTGCAAACAATGGAAGTTAATGCTAAATTTTAGTTAGACTTTAATGAAAATAAAGATGTAATTTTTTCCCCATTTAAGCTGTCAGACCCCTTAAAAATCTGGGAACTTGTTCAGCTCCCTCGTTTTATTTATTTGTTTGATCATTTATTTATTTGGTCTTTTTGGAGGAAGGTAAGGCAAGGAAATTGGGGCTAAGTGACTTGCCCAAGGTCACACAGGCAGTAAGTGTTAAGTGTCTAAGGGCAGATTTGAACTCGGTTCCTCCTAACTCTTTGGCCAGTGCTCTATTCACTGTGCCACCTTGCTGCCCCTCCCTCATTTTACAGAGAAGAAAACAGGCCTAGAAGTCTGAAGTATCTTGTCAAACAATTGAACTTGGATTCTCCAGACTCTGAAATTTAACAAGTTCCCTCCCAGAGCTAGGTTAGACCACAAGCTCCGCTACCTTTAGCAATGTGGGCCCCTCTCCCCCACTTCATCCATAAATTTCGGTGGAGGATTGATTGAACCAGATATTTAAGGTACCTTCCATACCCAAATCCCATGGTCTTTCAGAAATGCTTTTTGCTTGAATTCTTCCCTGGAGCACTCTCCTCCACTTAGCAAGGAGAGAATTTGGAAGGCCACATTATGGGATAGGGGAGAAGGGGACTCAGCCCTGCTCTGGTCACTTGGGGCCCAAACTCAAGTTTAGACTAAAGATAGCAATAACAACCCATCCCCTAGTCCAGTCCTGTTCTGTCTTCTCCTCTCAGTCTCAGTTTCTCCCCTCACCCCTCATTTTAAAGACAAAGAAGAGTCCAGGAAACCTTTTTTGGCTAAAATGAACCGGAGGGAAGGACCCTACAGGCAGGTTGTAGATAGAGAACAGCAAAGCCAACTATCCCAGACACAATTGGATGCAGGTGCCTACGTGGCCTACTTTTCCGCTTTTTTGAAAACTTGAAAGGGGCTGGTGGGTTGCCATAATTTCCAGACCATAGCGTGGCTGCCATCTACCTTAGTGTCTGTCACTGAGGTGGCAGATCACACAGACATTTCTGAGAGGCAGAGTAGTTAAAAGGTGCAGGGGTGTTGGGTAGGGGGTAGAAGGGGGGAGAGGGGAGAGTTATTGGTACAAAAAACAATCCTCAAATAATGGGTTCTTTTGATCTGGGAAATTACTTGTTGCCTCCTGCTAACATGTTGTTATCCTGCTTCCATACTCCAAGGTGGCTGGTGTATGAGTATTTGGTTTTCTATTTCTATTTCTAGGCGAAAAACCATTCAGGTGTGAATTTGAAGGCTGCAATAAGCGATTTACCAATAGCAGTGACAGAAAGAAGCATGCTTTTGTGCACTCCGGAGACAGGCCGTTCCTTTGCAAAGTGCCAGGTTGCCAGAAGGCCTACACTCATCCCAGCTCTCTTCGAAAGCATCGGAAGTTGCACAAGACTCACCTCAAGGTAACCCCTACTGCCACCACCACCACCAGAGGTCCCAGCAGCTCCACTTCAGCCCCTTCTCCTAGGCCCAGCACTTCTGGGAGCCAGGAGAGAAAATCTACCAGATCTAGAAAAGTTGTTCCTCGAAAAGTCACCCACCCTCAGACCCCTCCAACTACCAGAGTTTCCACTCTGTCAGTTTCTAGCACTCCAGCTCCTGTCATTTCTCTTCCTACAATTCGATTGGTCCGTCTACATCCTAGCTCAGTCCCCAAGTTTTCTAACCCCCTGGCATGCCCAACTCTGAAGCATCCAGCCCCAGCAGTTTCTACCTCATCAGTTGCTGCTTGCTCAGAAAGCTTGGTTCCCAAACCTGCCACCCATGTGACTTCCAACCCCCCAAGCCATGTATTTTCTAGCCCGTTGACTTCGAGCTTCATGCCCTGCCCAGTTTTCCCACCTCCAGGCCACCCAGTTTCTGGTCCTTCATCTAACCTGGCTCCTAGCTCTCAAACCCAAGTGGTTTCAAGCACTCCGGTTCCCACGGTTTGTAGCCCTCAGGATTCCGGTATTTCTGACCCTCCAAGAGCCAATATTTTTAGTCCTGCTCAATTCAAGTTTCCCAGCTCTTTAGTTCCTAACCCTCCAAGTGCCAAGTCTTCTAACACTTCAGGCCTTGAGGTTCCTGACCCTCCAAGCTTCAAGATGCCCACCTTCCCAGGCTCCAAGACTTCTAGCCCATTTTCTCATTTCTTTGATTTTGGTATGCTGGGCTCCTCTGGTGATAGCAAAACCCAGGCCCAGCCAGTGGAGAAGACTAACTTGGAAGCCAGTGGGCAACTCCAGTCTGAGTCCCACTCTAGCCTTGGAGCTGGTGTCACTGTCCCTATTTCTGGTCCAGGAGCTCCATTTTTTGACCGCACTACTGCCCCCAGTCTTTTCCCAAGGAACCAGCAATCCTTACCAATACTAGGGATATTGGAGAAACCTTGCCCTTCCAAAGAAGGAGAAGAGGAAGGGGAAAAAGAAGGACACATGGAAAAGGAAGAAAAGGAAAAGGAAGGAGAAGGGGAAAAGGAAGAGCTCATGGAAGAGGAAGAGAAGGAAAAGGAAGGAGGAGGAGGAAAGGAAGAGCACTTGGAAAAGGAAGGCTCTGTGGAAAAGGAAGGAGAAGGTGGAAAGGAAGAGCTCTTGGAAAAGGAAGGAGAAGATGGAAAGGAAGAGCAACACATGGAAAAGGAAGGAGGGGGAAAGGAAGGATACATGGAAAATGAAGGTTGTGTGGAAAAGGAAGGAGAAGGTGGAAAGGAAGAGCCCATGGAAGAGAAGGAAAAGGAAGGAGGAGGAGGAGATGAGGAGCACTTGGAAAAGGAAGGAGGAGGAGGAGAGGAGGAGCACTTGGAAAAGGAAGGAGAGGAGGAGCGCTTGGAAAAGGAAGGAGAAGGTGGAAAGGAAGAGCCCATGGAAGAGGAAGAAAAGGAAAAGGGAGGAGAGGAGGAGCACTTGGAAAAGGAAGGCTCTGTGGAAAAGGAAGGAGAAGGTGGAAAGGAAGAGCCCATGGAAGAGAAGGAAAAGGAAGGAGGAGGAGGAGATGAGGAGCACTTGGAAAAGGAAGGAGGAGGAGGAGAGGAGGAGCACTTGGAAAAGGAAGGAGAGGAGGAGCGCTTGGAAAAGGAAGGAGAAGGTGGAAAGGAAGGCCATGGAAGAGGAAAGGAAAGGGAGGAAGGAGGAGCACTTGGAAAAGGAAGGAGAAGGTGGAAAGGAAGAGCCCATGGAAGAGGAAGGAAGGAGGAGGAGGAATGGGACACTTGGAAAGGAAGGAGGAGGGAGGAGAGGAGGAGCACTTGGAAAAGGAAGGAGAAGAGGGCAGAAAGGAGAAGGTGGAAAGGAAGAGCCCATGGAAGAGGAAGAAAAGGAAAGGGAGGAGGGGCACGGAAAGGAAGGAAGGAAGGGATGGAAGGAGAGCCCATGGAAGAGAAGGAAGGAAGGAGGAGGAGATGAGGAGCACTTGGAAGAGGAGGAGGAGGCCTTGGAAAAAGGAAGGAGGAGGAGGAGATGAGGAGCACTTGGAAAAGGGAAGGAGAGGAGGAGCGCTTGGAAAAGGAAGGAGAAGGTGGAAAGGAAGAGCCCATGGAAGAGGAAGAACAGGAAAAGGGAGGAGAGGAGGAGCACTTGGAAAAGGAAGGCTCTGTGGAAAAGGAAGGAGAAGGTGGAAAGGAAGAGCCCATGGAAGAGAAGGAAAAGGAAGGAGGAGGAGGAGATGAGGAGCACTTGGAAAAGGAAGGAGGAGGAGGAGAGGAGGAGCACTTGGAAAAGGAAGGAGAGGAGGAGCGCTTGGAAAAGGAAGGAGAAGGTGGAAAGGAAGAGCCCATGGAAGAGGAAGAAAAGGAAAAGGGAGGAGGGAGGAGCACTTGGAAAAGGAAGGCTCTGTGGAAAAGGAAGGAGAAGGTGGAAAGGAAGAGCCCATGGAAGAGGAAGAAAAGGAAAAGGAAGGAGAAGGTGGAAAGGAAGAGCCCATGGAAGAGGAAGAAAAGGAAAAGGAAGGAGGAGAGGAGAAGCACTTGGAAAAGGAAGGCTCTGTGGAAAAGGAAGGAGAAGGTGGAAAGGAAGAGCCCATAGAAGAGGAAGAAAAGGAAAAGGAAGGAGGAGAGGAGCACTTGGAAAAGGAAGGCTCTGTGGAAAAGGAAGAAGGTGTAAAGGAAGAGCCCATGGAAGAGGAAGAAAAGGAAAAGGAAGGAGGAGGAGAGGAGCACTTGGAAAAGGAAGGCTCTGTGGAAAAGGAAGGAGAAGGTGGAAAGGAAGAGCCCATGGAAGAGGAAGAAAAGGAAAAGGAAGGAGGAGGAGGAGAGGAGCACTTGGAAAAGGAAGGCTCTGTGGAAAAGGAAGGAGAAGGTGGAAAGGAAGAGCCCATGGAAGAGAAAGAAAAGGAAGGAGGAGGAAAGGAAGAGCACTTGGAAAAGGAAGGCTCTGAGGAAAAGGAAGGAGAAGGTGGAAAGGAAGAGCCCGTGGAAGAGAAAGAAAAGGAAAAGGAAGGAGGAGGAGGAGAGGAGGAGCACTTGGAAAAGGAAGGCTCTGTGGAAAAGGAAGGAGAAGGTGGAAAGGAAGAGCCCATGGAAGAGGAAGAAAAGGAAGGAGGAGGAGGAAAGGAAGAGCCCATGGAAGAGGAAGAAAAGGAAAAGGAAGGAGGAAGAGGAAAAGAAGAGCACTTGGAAAAGGAAGGCTCTGTGGAAAAGGAAGGAGAAGGTGGAAAGGAAGAGCCTGTGGAAGAGAAAGAAAAGGAAGGAGGAGGAGGAGAGGAGGAGCACTTGGAAAAGGAAGGCTCTGTGGAAAAGGAAGAAGGTGGAAAGGAAGAGCCCATAGAAGAGGAAGAAAAGGAAAAGGAAGGAGAAGGTGGAAAGGAAGAGCCCATGGAAGAGGAAGAAAAGGAAAAGGAAGGAGGAGGAGGAAAGGAAGAGTACTTGGAAGAGGAAGAAAAGGAAAAAGGAAGAGGAGGAGGAGAGGAAGAGCACTTGGAAAAAGAAGGTTGTGTGGAAAAGGAAGGAGAAGGTGGAAAGGAAGAGCAACACATGGAAAAGAAAGGAGGAGGAGGAGAGGAAGAGCACTTGGAAAAGGAAGGCTCTGTGGAAGAGGAAGGAGAAGGTGGAAAGGAAGAGCCCATGGAAGAGAAAGAAAAGGAAAAGGAAGGAGAAGGTGGAAAGGAAGAGCCCATGGAAGAGGAAGAAAAGGAAAAGGAAGGAGGAGGAATGGAAGAGCACTTGGAAAAGGAAGGTTGTGTGGAAAAGGAAGGAGAAGGTGAAAAGGAAGAGCCCATGGAAGAGGAAGAAAAAGAAAAGGAAGGAGGAGGAAAGGAAGAGTACTTGGAAGAGGAAGAAAAGGAAAAGGGAGGAGGAGGAGAGGAAGGGCACTTGGAAAAGGAAGGAGGAGGGGAAAAAGAAGGAGGAAAGGAGGGAGAGGGAGATCAGGCTATTGAGGCCTCAGTCAAGGTCTAGAGGAGCCCCTCCTTTCAGGGATCTGAAACCTATGAGCCCTAAGGTTTTAGGCTTATATTGCCCTCTTTCAACCCTTTATCCGTAATGGCCAGAAGTTTGCTGGGAGAGGAGAGTGGCCAGTATAGTTTTCTTAAGTGCCCTTTTCTGTTTAGTAGAAGTCATGGTGAGATGCCCCCTGCAGTTTAGGAGGCAACAGATTATAAATTACCTGAGGGTTCGACCTATTATCCTTATTTGTTGCCATCCATGGTGTTTTGGACAATATTGACTCCAATAAATGTTTGCTGAATTTATTATGAGTGATTTCAATGACTTTCTTATTTCCTCCTTTTCACATATTCTCCCATCCCCTTGCCATAGAGAAAAGAAGCACTGGATTTAGAGTCAGAACACATGGTTTCAGATTCTAGATGTGTTCCTTATTATGTGTGACCTTGGGCAGGTCACACATAATGTATTTATTACAACTTGGAGGGGAGGGAAGAACTGTGCAAGCCAGGTCAGACTGGGATTGTGCCTCGGCTCTAGAATCAGTTCCCCTTCATGCCGTGGATATTCTAAGTATGTGGGGGGGGCCCAAAGTTATATTCGATCTTTTGCTAGATTTTCCACTGAAGAATGCTTCCTCAGTTGTTCCATTTTCTACATAGCAGCTTTTTTTAAAAAGCTATCAGCCTGGTAGGGCAGGAACATGGGCATAAGCCACACAGGTAATTAGATCTGAAGTCATTAGACCAGGATTTCAATTTTGGCTCTGCTTACGTCCTGCTTGGGTGACCCTGGGCAAGGCTTTATCAGGTCTAAAGTTATGAACCTAATATCACAGGTAGCTAAGATTTTCAGATGAGAAAAATGTCTCCAAGCTATGACTGGATAGAATCTGTCTAGAGCTGGTGAGGCTTCTCTCCCTATTGGCCAGAAGACTGAGGGTGGGGTGAGGGATATCCTCCCACTTCCATTCAGACCCAGTCACAGCCTGCTTGCAAAGAAAGATGGCCAGCAAGGGAAAACCCCTGCAAGGAAGCTAGAATTCTGAGCACTTTGAATCATTTGGTGCCATTCTAGGCATGACTTGATTGTCTCCCAGTATTGGGAAAGACAATGATTCGAAGACCCAGTTGACTCTTCTTTTTCTCAGAAGGACACAGATTTATCCACATTGCAAAGAGCTCATCCCAAAGGCCTCAGGCCATTTTCACCTTCCACAGCCAGACCAGGCCCTTCATGACTGCTGCTCCTTCTTGGGTGGACTGACTGGTCATTTTGCCCCTTGCTCCCTACTCTCCAATAGCAGAGAAAGGAGACAAAAAAAAACAATTATTTCCACAATAACCTTTGTAACCCTCCCTAGCCAAGCTTCCTCTGGACACACAGGCAAAGGGGGAAGGCTGATGTCTCTGGAGGACATCCTTTCAGCTTCCCTTAGAATCCTCTAAGGTCCAGTATTCTAGACCCAACGGTTGTAAGTGTAAAATCTGGGTACCACGGAGTGGAGGTGGTGGACTCAGGAGAATACAGCCTCTGTAGTATGGTTTCAAACCAGACAGCACACATTTCATCTTGGGGATTAGCCAATCTAACAAAAACAGTTCTTATGCATGTGTTGTGGAGAAGTTGGATTGGAATCTTTGGTCACGAATGCTCTTTGCAAAGGGCCAGAGCACACGTGTTCCTACCCATGAAGGCAAAATGCACATTCCCCGAGAGTTCTGCTAGATCCTTCACTTCTTCCTAGAGCCCGGCTCAGGATCTGTCCAGCACAGCTTTGCCCCATAGTCGGAACTACTTTATTCAAGTTTCTTGACAGCACTGAGCAGTAACCCACCTCCCTCCGCCTCCCCCTTCACCCGGTGCCCCCAAGATCAGCTGCTCCAACCGCCCCCCACTCCCACACCCCCAGTCCCAGCCTTGCTGCCTTTCCTGTATGATCCAAGTGTACTCGTCACTGAGGCTGGAGCAAGGGAGAAATTTTTGCCCCGATTCCGGCTTTGGGGGGCCTCACTCCTGAAAGCCTTCTAGGCCCAGTCCTCTAGAACACTTGGGAGTCCAGTCAACCCTAGGAAGAGAGAGGGGGAAGAAAACGTATAACCCTGGAGCTGCAGCTTTAAGTGAGCTTCAGGAATTTTGAGAAGTAGAATCGGCATTTTGGAATTAGTGGGTGGCGGAGGAGAGGGAGGGAGGGGGGGTTCTCCCTTAGCAGCATCCCGCAAACGATCTCCCTCTACCCGGAGCCTGGGGTCTCAGCGGACGTGACTTGGGTGCAATCCGAGGAGGGCATATACTGCCTGCCTCCGGCCAGGGCACGAACACTTGCTTTCCAGACCCCTTGTGCCAAGAGCAACTTTGGAAAAGGTTAGAAAACACAGTTGTTCTCCAAAGCGCCGCGCAGTCTGTGGGTGAGGAAGGCTCTGTCCTGAAAATACCCAGGGCAACAGGGCATTATGAAAGCTATGCTCCTTGGCTTGAGGAGAGGGGAGGGGCAGTGCACTTTGGGTACAGGGCTGGGCTTGGGAGGGATGGTATGGTGCCTCCTCCCCAAGTAACAAAGGAGCCCAAGGCAAAGCCCCTTGGAGACATCTCCAGGAGGGAGGTGATGGCCCAGGAGCCCAGATTCTCAGGGTCCTCAGATCCCAGGAACCTCTCTCAAATGTGGATATCGATTCACTCGACTTAGCTCTAGGAGTTGGCCAATATTTCCAAGGGTGTGTCCATTGACTTTATTTAGAAAGGCAGGCTTCTAAAGCTTAGGTTCTAGCTCTGACACTTAGTATTACCTCTGTGATCTTAGGTGACTGATTCACTTAACTCTCTCTGGGCCTCAGTTTCCTCATCTCCAAGCGGGGGTGGGGGGTGGGGGGGGGGACCAGATGAACTCAGAGAGCCTTTCAGACTCCAAATCTATGATCTTTTTATTTTAGTGGTTCCTTCTGCAACCCTTCTCCTAAGATTAGCCACTTAGAATTAGGATGTTGTCTGGAATGGCTTTTGTGCTTTCCTTCCCAAGCCCTAAGTTAACACGCAGTTATTGTGTGCCTACTATGTGCCAGGCATTGCACCTATCACAGGGAAGTAATTGCCTTTGGTGCAGTCTAGAGGTGGAGTGGTGGAGTACATTGGGACAAGGCCCCCAACTAGCTCTATGCAACGACGCTGGGAAGCCCACAGAGAATTGAAACATCTAGGGCCAGGTGCCTGCATGTATGAGGGTGAAGGTTGGGTCTGTGGAGAGATGGCAGGTAGCTAAGGATGAGGAGCACAGGTGTGAGCAGGTGAAAGATTCCCTATAGAAGCCCCCATCCCATATCCCATTGAAAATCATCCTGCACAGCTCATGCCCAAATCAAGCCTGAGTCCTTGCTGAATGAAGGGATGGAGGCTTCTTTCTATCTTGGCCTTTCTCCCATGTTTTTTCAGAGCCAGTGAGGATCGAGGGCAGGCACTACAGTAAATTTGGAAGTGCCTAGTGGGGCTCTGACATTGGGCAGCATGAGCCCTTGGCCTTTCAGCCAGGAGTGTGCTAGTAAATGTTTAACAACCAACTCTCTTAAAAGGTAAGAAACCGTTCTAAGTTGAATCTGCACTATTAACAGTTTCTCCATTACTTTTTTTTTTTTTTTTTTGCTTTTTTGGAGGGCAATTGGGGTTAAGTAACTTGCCCAAGGTCACACGGCTAGGTTTTTTGTTTGTGCGTTTAAGTGTCTGAGGCCGGATCCAAACTCAGGTCCTTCTGACTCTGGGGCCGACGCTCTACTCACTGCGCCACCTAGCCACTCCCTCCATTACTTTTTTTTTTTTTAAGCAATTGGGGTTAAGTAACTTGCTCAAGGTTACACGGCTAGTCATTATTTATGTGTGGGTGCTCATTTTCTGAGGCTGGATTCGATCTCGGGTCATCCTAACTCCGAGGCCGGTGCTCTTACTCACTGCACCACCTAGCTGCCCCCCCTCCATTACTTTTTTAAGTCTAGGCAGTCACCACAACAATCAAGCCCTGGTTTGTAGTTTGGTGGTTTCTGAGGTGTCAATGCTCACACTGAAAATTTAACAATCTCTTGTAAGGTTTACTGGTAAATGTTTAATAATCAGCCGTTCAGCTGGCTCCAGCACACTTCTTCCAGCAGTCATATCTAGGATTCCCCACTCTCTCTTCATCAGTATTGGATAGAATGGGGTGGGTGGAGAGAGGAAGGAATAGCAGTGCTGATATCCCAGGCTTCATGATCTCTCCTTCCTCTAAGTTTCCCTGTTTCTGTGGAGTGCCCACCATCCCTCTAGCTACCTAGGTCTGTGACTTCAGGCATGTCCAATTCTTCTTTCTCCTCACCCCTCATATCAAATCATTCACCAAGGTTGTTGATGTCACTACAACATCTCTGGCATCCATCCCCTTCCTCCACTCAATTTATAATCTTGTGGCAGATGAATTCTGAAAGTGTTTGGCTAAGTTCTGCCTATGGGGGCAACATGTAATACCTATGGATCTCCCACCTCCACAAAGGGGTTAGTTGGGGATATCTTCTCAAATCTCTTCATTCAATTCTTATTTGATCTTTGTAACTGTGTTATATTTACTTTTGATTTTGTAGTGTGTAGTTCTTTCCATTTGCATTGTGGTAGTCATTGTGTATATTGTTTTCTTGGCTCTGTTTACTTCACTTTGCATCAGTTCATGTGGATCTTCCCATACTTCTCTGTATTCATCATATACATTATTTATTACAGCACTGTAATATCACATTACATTCTTATACTACCATTTGTTTAGCCATTCCCAGGTAGGTGGGCATCTACTTTGTTTCCAATTCTGTGCTATAACAAAAAGTGCTGCTGTAAATGTGTTAGTGTTTATAGGGGATTTCCTTTTGTCATTGGCCTCTTTGTTCCTAGTCTTGTTGCTTTCATCTATCAAGTGGTCATTCTCCTGCCTTTCCCAATGACATTGATACCTGACTCTTGAATTTATGCAATGTGTGGAATCAGGAGCCTGAGATGTGCACACTGACTTGGACACTCGTGAGGTCCTTATCTATAAAATGAGGTTACTGTGCACACCAGCAACATCTCAGGTTTGTTGCAAAGATTAAAAAAAAGTAGTCTGTAAAATATTTGTGCTGCCTATGGCAAAAGGTAGTTGGGCTTACATGGGAAGAGGTGGAGATACCCTTCATTGATGCAAGTTGGCAATCCACCTGCAAATTCTAGTCTTGGAGAGGAGTCTGAGAACTAAGAAGGAATATGATCCTCCCAGTTCACACAACCCATGTGGACCAGAGGCAAAACTTCAACCAAGGTCTTCCAGATGTTGAGGTGGCCCTCTACCCACAATACTTGTGATTCTCTTGGAGTCACATTTCCTGAGTTCAAATCTCAACCCTGAACCTATTAACTGGATGGCTGTGAGCACATCACCTGACCTCTGTGGTTTTCAGTTTCCTATTAGGAATTGAAATTCCTCAAGGCCCTTCTCACTTCTAGCTTTATGATCCCATAAATGATTCAGTATTAATACACAAGGAGAACTTTACATTTCTATAGATGTTTCCCAGTTCTACCAATAAGGCAGGTAATAAAGCCTCCCAACTAACCCCCCAGTCAGTAATAATTCCTGCCTCCTTGGATCTTTTCCCCTTCAGTTCCACAAACATTTATTAAGAACTTAATATGAGTAAGGTACTGTGCTAGGCACTGAGGAGAAAACCCTTACCCCAAAAGGCATATATAATTATTATTATTATTAGGGTGTAACCCATACATTAAAAAGTAAGTAAAAGGTCATCCAAAGGGGAGAGAACACTGGCAGAGAGAATCTAGAACGGTTTCCTGTAGGAAGAGACACTTGAGCTAAGTATTGAAAGAAGTCAGAGATTCTAGGGGTAGAGAAGAAAAGAGAATGTGTGCCATCATTTGGCATATAGAGCACATACAGGCAAGCAATAGGAAATAACTCTGGAAAGGTAGACAGGAAGTGCCCTGCGGAGGGCTCGAGAGGTCAGGGTGAGAAGCTTGTGGTTTTTCCTGTGGGCAATGGTGGGGTGCAGTGGGACACTGATCAGAGGAGTGACAAGGAGATGTGACCTATCTATCCACACAGGAAAGACCAAGTAGATAAGTAATGCTTCTTTTCTGGATTTTAACATGTATCTGAATGGATAGCCAATAGAGTTTGGCAATAGTATAGAAATTCAGGACAGACAATAGAGATGGCCTGTAACGTGATTGCCTTTGAAAAGCTAGAGAGGATCATGACACAGATGGCAGTGGAAAGGTACATGATGGGTATAAGCAAACTAGAACATAGAACCAATGAGGAATTCCAAAGAAATAAAGAACAGGAGGAAAGAGAAAGTGAGTTAGTCACATGGCAAAGAGCAAAGCAAGGAATGCTAGGTGGAAGGCCAAGAACAATCTACTGGCACCCTCTCGATGTCAGGAGAAATGGAGGAAGGCCTCCACTCCAGCACACTGGATGGATACCTTGTGGCAAACTAACAGGAAGACATGAAGGAGAGTCAAACAGCACAGGCAAGTAGAGATGGGTTACTTGTATAATTAGAGGGAATTCAGCAAAATCACAGACCTATTAGAGCAGGGGTAGAGAACCTGTGGCCTGGAGGCCACATGTGACCCTCTAGGTCTTCAAGTGCAGCCCTTTGAATCCCAATTTCACAGAACAAATCCCCTTAATGAAAGGATTTGTTCCGTAAAACTTGGACTAAGTCAGAAGGCTGCACCCAAGGACCTAGAGGGCCACATGTGGCCTCCAGGCCACAGGTTGCCCAGCCCTGTATTGGAGTGTTTGAGGAAGAACTGATATCGTTTGACCTGTTTCTTGGCTAGGGTTGACTGAGGCTGGTATGGTGGTTCAGGCTTGAGATTGGAATTAAATGAGACGCTAAGAATCACATAAATTTATTTTATTTTATTTTTATTTTTTGCTTTTTGGAAGGCAGCTGGGGTTAAGTGATTTGCCCAAGGTCACACGGCTAGTTTTTTTTTTTTTTAACAAATGCTTTATTAACTTCTGTTTTACATCATTCATTTCCACCAGATTTTGAGTTACAATTTTTCCCCCGTTTTTCCCCTACCCACCCTCCCAGAATAGCAGTCCCACAAGATATCGCTTCCTCCAATCTGCTCTCTCCCATATCTTCTCCCATAGCCCTTTCGACTTTTCCATTAGAGGAAGGTGAATCTCTGTGCCCCAATGCCTGCACGTCTTATCTCCCCATTACAAGCAAAAGAGTATTAATAATAGTATTTATATATATATATATATATATATATATATATATATATATATATATATATTTGAAACATTTAATTTCAAGACCTTGAATTTCAGATCCATTCCCTTCCTCCCTTGTCACCCATTCCCTCTGGGAAGAAAAGAAATTCAGTATATGTCGTACATGTCTAGCTATGCAAAACTTTACCATGGTAGATATATTGTACAAGGCTGCTTATAATTCCCTCCCACTCAACCCACCCCCACCTGGTCCATTCCCTACTTGATCCTGTCCCTCTTCTATAGTGGGTACTTCCAACCTCCCCTCCCCCCAAAAATGCCCTCCCATCCATCATCCCTCCTTTCATCCCCCTTCCCCCTATTCTGCTGCAGGTTGAGATATCCCATTTAGTATGTATGTCATTCTCTCCCTGAACCAAATTCAGTGAGAATGTGGTTTTGCCTTTTTGTCTTCCTATTCTTCCCCTCCCATGCAGCCACTTCCCCTTGCTTCTTCTACATGAGATAGTTTACCCTACCCTGTCTCTCCCCATCTCCTCTTGCCACTTTCCTGTCTCATCTCATAATTTCACCCCTTGAGTATCCTCCCTTCCCAACAAATTCGACATATGCCCTCTATCCATATATAACTGTAAACATAGGTACACACATTCACATACGTATTCATATGGCCACCCTTCTTCCATTATTTTCATACTGAGAAAGGTTTCATCAGACACAGTTATTGTTTTTCCATGTAGGAATGTACATAGGTCAACTTCAATAAGTTCCTTTTGATTTCTTTTCCCTGATTACCTTCTCAGGCATCTCTTGTTTCTTGTGTCTGGATGTCAAATTTTCTATTCAACTCTGGTTTTTTCCTCAAGAATGCTTGAAAGTCCTCTATTCCACTGAATGACCATATTTTCCCCGAAACAAAATACTCAGTTTTGCTGGGTAGGTGACCCTTGGGTTCATTCCCAGTTCTTTTGCCCTCTGGAATATCATATTCCATGCCCTTCAATCCCTCAGTGTAGAAGCTGCCAGGTCCTGGGCTATTCTGATTGTGTTTCCACAATATTGAAATTGTTTCTTCCTGGCTGCTTGTCGTATTTTCTCCTTGATCTGGGGATTCTGGAACCTGGCTATAATATTCTTGGGAGTTTTCTTTTTGGGATCTTTTTCAGGAGGTGATCTGTGGATTCTTTCAACCTCTATTTTGCCCTCTGGATCTAAAACATCAGGGCAGTTTTCCTTGAGAATTTCTTGAAGGGTGATTTCTAGGTTCTTTCTTTGATCATGGCTTTCAGGTAGTCCAATAACTTTTAAATTGTCTCTCCTGGATCTATTTTCCAGGTCAGTGGTTTTTCCTATGAGATATTTCACATTGCCTTCTATTCTTTCATTTGTTTAGATCTGCTTAACAGCATCTTGATTTCTCATAAAGTCATTAGCTTCCATTTGCTCCAGTCTAACTCTGAAGGAATGAATCTCCTCAGTGAACTTTTGAGATTCTTTTTCCATCTGGCAAATTCGGCTTTTTAAGGCATTTTTCTCCTCATTGCCCTTTTGGGCCTCCTTTGCCATTTGAGTTAGTCTATTTTTTAAGGTGTTGTTTTCCTCAGTCAGGCTGTTGACCTCATTTCATACTTTTCCTGCATCCTTCTCATTTCTCTTTCCAATTTTTCCTCCACTTCTCTTATTTGATTTTTAAAGTCCTTCTCAAGGTCCTCTATGGCCTGTAACCCACTCATATTTTTCCTTTGGGGTTTTTGGAGCAGGATTTCTGACCTCACAGTCCGCCCCCTGTTCTATGCTTCCATCCTCTTTGCCCCCAAAATAGGAGTCTATTGTTGCATTTTTATGTTTAATTTGTTTCCTTTGCCTTGGCATGTTGCCACTTAATTGCTTGACTATTGGGCTTGTTGCCACAGTATGACTGGGCCGCCAGACAGGTGAACTTTCGTCCCGAACATGTGGGGGGACAACTTCCGTTTTTGGCAAGCTGGAAACCCACCCCATGACCTCCACCCCAGATCACAATCCAGATCCAGGGAGGTTAAAGCAAGAGCAATTACCCCCCAAGACTGATCGCTGGATCTCCCTACAGTTCGCAGGCCAGGAGCTGGAGCAGCCACTGGAAAACAGCAAAATGGCATGTCTCCTCAGAGGCTTCTAGCCCCTAGGGGAGGAAGCTGACATGTTCCCCAAATACTGGTCCCAAAGTCCATAGGGCACTGACCTCTCACTTTGTCCTAGGCATTTCTATGTTGATAATTCTGGAATCGCCACAGCTGCTGGTGTTCTGGGGTCCCTCCAGCCGGCTGCTGGCCCAGCTACCCTGGGACTAAAACCGTGATTCAGGCGGACCTGTGCTCCGTTCCCCGCGTACTGCGTGCTGCACTGCCGGCTCCCAGAGCGCTGTGCTGGTCCTTCCTGCAGGGCTGCTGGGCTGTCCTCAGTGGGAGGTTAGCTTCTCTGTGTCATTCTGTGGGTGCTGGGGCTCCAGAAGTTGTTCAGAGTCCCCTTTTACATAGTTTGGAGGTAATCTGTGGAGAGAGTGCCTTGGAAGTGCTGTTTCTACTCCGCCATCTTGGCTTCACCCCCCTCACACGGCTAGTTTTTGTGTTAAGTGTCTGAGGCTGGATTTGAACTCAGGACCTCCTGACTCCAGGGCTGGTGCTCTATTCACTGAGCCACCTAGCTTCCCCAGAATCACATAACATTTAAGAAAAGAATTTACTTAACAATGGCATGGAAAGGGGATTCAGGAAAAATACAACACTGGATGCAGTTCTCCTCTTCTCCATAGAGAGTTCTTGATCAGGAGGATGGATTAAAACTTGCATAGCGTCAAGGAGGCCCTCAAGCTAATGTGCTAGACTTTTATGCCTTAGATGACCAGGCTGCTATGTCAGCAACTCCAGCCTGAGCCCTCTGGACTGGTTAAGTCTGAAGTAAATATAGTCGTTTTGCCTTTTTAGACACAAACATACCTAGACTACATGAAGCAGATATACCTCCTGCCACAGACCAGATGTCTTATAAATAACAATCTGGCAGCCTCTCAGGATGTTTTGGGAGAAGGGAGAGATTAAGAGCAGGGAGACCAATGAAGAGGTAATTGCAGTAATCCAGGTGACAGCTGATGAGACCTGAACTGCATTGACGGCCATGTGAATGGAGACAAGGGGACAGATGTGAGAGATGTTTTAGAGGTATTATTGACTAGACTTTGCAACTCATTGGATATTGGGAGTGAGGAAGAGGGGGAAGATGATGTGCTAAATGCTAGAGATCACAAAGCTGCACCAAAAAGGCCTTTTCCTCAGATATTCTTAAAAGATACAAAATGTGCACAAAGAAATACAATGCAGAGTAAACAGATGAGGGAGAGAACATCAACACCTTAGGAAATCAGGAGAGGCTTCTTTAAAGGAGGCAGGACCTTAGCTAAGCCTTAACAAAGGAATACAAAGTTCTGAGAGGCAAAGATGAGGATGGAAGGCATTTCAGTAGGCAGCATGGTACACTGTAAAGAGGTACACTGGCTCTGAAGTCAGAGGAACTGGGCTCAAATCCTCCTTCATGACCCTGGGTAAGTCATTTCACCTCCATGGAAATTGAATTTCCTTGCCTGTATTGAACTAGATGGTTTCTGAGGTCACTTCTAGCTTTAGATCTGTGATGCTATGATCCAGGCATGGGGTATGGTATGGCCTGGACAAATGTATGGAGGTGGGAGAGCACAAGACATGTGTATAAGATGATTTTATCAATTATGTGAAAGATGGATCAGAGAAGGGAGATATTGGAAACAGGAAGATCAATTAGGAGGGAAGAGCAATAGCCCAGAAGTAATGAGTTCCTGAACTACTGTGGTGGTTTATAGGTGAATAGGAGACAAAATGTGTCATAGAAGTGTGATTGGCAGCACTTCGTATCTGACAGAGAGGGAAGACTCAGGGACTCCTCTGAAATAATGAACCCGGGCAATAGGGAACATGATAATGACTGAAGCAGAACTAAGGAATTTTGGAAGAAAGACAATTTTGTACCTGTTGAATATGAGATACTTATAGGATATTTAGGAAGAGAGACCTAGTAGGTCTCTCTTGCAGGTCTATAGTTCAGAAAAGAAATACAGCTTTTGGAGTCATCAGAAAAGATAGGGTAGCTAGGTGGTACAGTGCACAGAGTGCTTGGTCTGGACTCAGGAAGACTTGCCTTCTTGAATTGAAATCCAGCCTTGGGGGTGGCTAGGTGGCACAGTGAATAGAGCATCAGCCCTGGACTCAGGAGGATCGGAGTTCAAATCCATCCTCAGACACTTACAAGCTGTGTGACCTTGGGCAAGTTACTTAAACCCAGTTGCCCTGCCCCTCCAAAAAGCAAAAAAATTCAGCCTCAGATACTTACTAGCTGTATGACTCTGGGCAAGTCACTTAACTCTGTTTGTCTCAATTTCCTCATCTGTTAAACTGGAAAAGGAAATGGTAAATCACTCTAGGCTCTCTCTCAAGAAAATCCCAAATGAGGTCACAGAGAGTCAGACATGACTGAAAAACGATTAAACAACAAGCAAAGAGATGATACATGAATCCTTGGGAATAGATGAAACCATCAAAGGAGACAATGTAGAGAGAGAAGAGAGTCCTACCACAGATCCCTGGAGTATACAGATAGCAGATGGTGAGTGTGATATGGATGATGATCCAGCAAAGTAGACTGGAAAAGAATGGTCCAAAAGGTAGGAGAGAAACCAGAGGAGAGCAGTCCTGTGCAATGTAAGGGAGGAGAAGATCCCAAGGAGGAGTGAGGAAGGAGGCATGGCATGGATTGTCAATGACATCCAAATGTACAAGGAGATCAGGATAAGACTGAGAAAAGGCTATCTGGTTTAGTATCAAAGACATCGACAGTGACTTTCTTGGGAGCAATTTCAGTTGAAAGGCAAACTTGGACAACAATCTGCAAAGGGTTAAGAAGTAAATGGGAGGCAAGGAAGAGGAGACAGTAAATGTAAATGATCCTTTCTCAGAATTTGGCGGTAAATGGGAGGGTAGCTACAGGGCCATAATTTGAAGAAATGGCAAGGTCAAGTGAAGGTTACTTAAGGATAGGAGAGCGATTTGAACATATATGTAGGCTATGAGAAAGGAGCCAGTAGATAGAGAAGGATTCAAGATCAACTGGAGAGGAAATGAATGCTCTGTGAGACAAGCTCTAAGAAGGAACTAGAAGGGATGAGATCAAAGGCCCAAGTAGAATGGTTTCCTTTGACAAGGAGAAGAACCATCCGTTTCTTACCTCATAACAAAGGGGAAGGAGAAAAGACTGGGCAATGCTGTAAAAAGGTTTTGAGATGTGGAGTAGGTTATACTGGCACTTGTGTTGTTCAGTCGTGTCTGACTCTTTGTGACTCTATGGACCATGGCACACCAGACCCTTCTGTCCTCTACTATCTCCCAAAGTCTGTCCATGACCATGTTCCTATGAGGTTTTCTTGGCAAAGATACTGGAGTGATTTACCATTTCTTTCTCTAGTGGATCACCTTTTGTCAGAATTCTCCACGATGACCTGTTCATCTTGGGTAACCCTGCACAGCATAGCTCAGTTTCATTGAGCTACAAGAGCCCCTCTGCCATGACAAGGCCATGATCCAGGAGGAGTACTGACACTTAGGTGCTTAATAAATGTCCTCACTTGTTTGGTTACATGAAGGAGCTCACGATGGATGGTCTTGCTTTTCTCAATAAAGAGGCAGGTCAAGACATCTGTTGAATGACAGGCAGGTGTGGCAGCTCTGGGAGCTTGCAGAGAAAAGAAAAGTATAGAAACCACCAAGGGGATTTGGATAGAGACACAGTAAGAGGATTGCCTTAGAGCAGTGAGGAATGAATGGAATGTAGATAGCACTAAATTGTTCTGGACCCAGGTCACATGTTTATATGATTTTCTCCAGAGGTTCACGGCAGCTTAGCAGTATAACCAAAGAAGGTACGTGGAGTGGAAAAGCATTTATTAATTGCTTACAATGTGCTGAGCACCAGAAATACAAACAGAGCATCAAGGTAGTCCCTGTTCTCATTCTAAGAGCCAACCTTCCAACTGGGGGAGACCATACATCTCAGGATCCACCTGAAGAATGGATGCAAGGACCTGGTGGTTGTTATAGGTTTAGTAGCAGTGCTGATGGCAAGATCCAAGGGCCTTTTGGTTGCATTGTTATGAAGAGGAGAGTTTCATAGGAGTTGGGTTGACAGAGTTCAGGCGGGGGCCATTGGGAAAGAGAACTTGGATGTGGTTTTGAGCTCAGGTTAGGTCTCTTAAGTGGTCAGAGCTTGGATTAGTGTGATTGGAGAGCAGGGAATGATGATAAAGGTGACCTAGACCTTCAGATCAGCAGGATATGAATCACCGGACAAGGTGGGGGGGGCAGATTCAATTAGTTAACTATAAAGCCGTGACTGAAAGGGGAGAAAAGGAAGGTCAGAGTAAGGATGGGAATGAAATGGAGGACCTGGGGATTGTTGTGAGAATGAATGCTCCATTTAAGGAGTCAGACAGAGGGAGAGATGATCAAAGAGGGGAATTTCTGAGTTCAATATCATAGAATTTGCAGTATTGTAGGTGATAGTGAAAGCGAAGGCACAACAGTCATCCCTCTGGATAGCTGAGGAGTTGACTTGCTAGTGTTATATTTGTGGTGCTTAGGTGTGTGGAGTGGTGAGGCAGGGCAAGCAGTGGGTCGGTGGCCATCAATTTAATATACATACACACACACACACACACACACACACACACACACACATATATATATATACACACACACACATACATATATATGTACATATATACATATATGTCAATTTCTTGCTGCTCTATCATCCTGTTTTGGAGGTCACAGATCAGAAAAAGGCTCTTTGTGAGAATGTATCATGATTGGGGATTCAAACAATAGGGTGACTGGATCCATAATGTCAATATGACTCAGTCAAGTCCTTTGCTAAACAAACCTTGCCAATAATATAGATTTGCTATTGGCTTCTCCTGGACTCTGGTTTTCAGAGAAGGGGGATAAAAGAACCTAAGCGAGTTAAAAGGATCTTCCAAATGATTACTGCTTTGCACCTGGCAAGGAAGTGAAGGCATGCAACGTGAGGCCCATTGGCTTCTTTTCAGTAGCTGGGCAGACTGCTCAGATGTTGGTATTGAATTTGAGTTTAAGCATGACTGGGAACTACAGGCCAGCTGGAATGGCTGTCTGCTTAAGCTCATACTCAGCTTGGGGTCCAATGGTTCTAATAATGAAAGCTAACACTTATACTGGCCTTTGATGTTTGCAAAGTGCTTTACAAACATCTCATTTGATCACAACAACTCTGTGAGGTAAGTGCTCTTAATATCTTCCATTTTACAGGTGAGGAAACTGAGTCTTACGTAGGTTAATTGACTTGCCCAGGATCACACAGCTAATAAATATCTGAGCAGGATTTGAACTCAAATGTTCCTTGGCTACAAGTTCAGAGCTCTGTGCACTATACCACTGAATTCTGAGTTTCAAAATTTGTGTTCAAATACTGGCTCTGGTATTTGCTACTTTGGGGAAAGTCACCCCTTCATCTCTAGACCTTGGCTTGTTTATCTGTAAAATGAGGGGCAGTTAGACATGATGATCTCTGTACTCCATCTTGTAATCTGCCTTTCCTCAAACTTTTCTTGGCTACCCAAGTAAGCTTGGCTTGCTTCAAATCTTAAACAGGTTTGAAATCATTGGGAACAATCAGTACTTCCACTTGAGTATTGGAAGGGGGATGGATTGGGCATGTGCATTTTGCCTTAAGGGGTAGAAACATGTACCCTTGCAAAAGGGCATATGTGACCAAAGATTCTGATCCATCCCTCCCCAAAACACACACACACACACACACACACACACACACACACACACACACACACACAATGTTTTATTGGGCCCCAAGATGAAATACGTGTTAAAAACAAAGGGATCTTCTTTTCTTGGGTAACTTCAATGCCACTTTTGTGGCACTGAAATTTGGTGGCTGTACCAGATATCATTCACTCCTTTCCTTTACTGTGGAAGCAGAACATGAAATGTGGGCCATCTCCAGCTCCCAAATGGGCCTGTTTCCAAGGTTTCATTTTATAAATTGGTTGTTTAGAACTCAAAACACATCTCCCCATAGAAACAATGCCCTACCAGTGGTTCATTCATATACTGAGCCAGACCACAAACCCATAGCAAACGTGACTATTTCATTTACACTCTACTGTGTAAAATACTTTCAATGAGGAATTGTTTTATGAGTCCCCGGAATTCTAGCAGTGAAAACCAGGAGTATAACACATTCTGTGCTGACCCTGTTTCTTGCCCCCTTCTCAAATCCAAGGGGAGGGTAGACTCCTAGAGACAAGGAAGTTGCTAGCCTGATCTGTTTTAGAGAGCAGTGGCACAATGGATAAACCACCAGACAGAGTCCGAAAGACCTGGAATTATACTGAAGATGTTTCTTTTTTCTCCTAATTTAATTTACTTTTATTTTATTTTTAGGTCTGAATTGGCTCCTGCTCACCTCCCCTTCCCCACTCATTGAGAAAAGATGAAAAACAAAACAATTATAAAGCTGTAGTCAAGCAAAACGAATGTCCATATTAGCTGTGCACCCCCCCCAAATATGTTTCAATCTACACTTGAAGTCTATCCCCTCTCTAGAGGTGTGTATAATGTTTTATCACAAAGCCTCTGGAACTCATTGTGTCCATCAGAGTTCCTAAGGCTTTCAAAGTGGTTTGTCTATATTGTTGTCATTGTATAGTTGGTAAATAGTGGTAGACAAAGGTGACTTGCCAAGGGTCACACAGTAAGTTTCTAAGGCCATATTTAAACTCAGGTCTCCCTGTCCCTAGGCCCAGTATTCCATGATAAGAAAACACAACCCTAGGTTGTAACATAACACTCCTCCCAAGGGGGTATAAATAGGAGAACAAGGTGCAGTTGAGGAAAGATGAGAGGGGGTATCTCGAGGTAGACTGTGTTGGGTATTTACAGGATTACCTGGCATTTTCCACCCATTTCCCCAAAGTATGTAAACAGGGATGTGATTTGCCTATGGTCAAACAAGCATTAATTGGAACAACTGAGATTTGAACCTGGGTGTTCTGACCCCAAATCCAGTGCCTCTTAACCATAAAGTCCAATGGTATTACAATAAAAAACCCTCATCGTAGTGGAAGGAACACTGACTGGGCTGAGAGTCAGGAGTCAGGTGTGTTAGGTTCTAGTCTTGGCTGTGCCACTAATTCATTGTGTGACTAACCTCTCTGAGACTCAATGTCCTCATTTGCAAAATGAGATAGCTTGCCTAGTTGATTTCTCAAGTCTTTTCCTGCTAGAATTCTGTTCTCTGAGGCTGTTCTAAGATTACAAGAAAAACATGGTATATCCAAAACCCCAACTAATGGCTTCTTTAAAGCAATATTTGATATAACAAAATTCCTGTACAACAAAAGAATTTGGCCAAGACCCAGCTGTTTGTTCTACCAGCATTTGACCTGTAACAGGAGCTGAGTTCACAATCCCTGGGAGGCCTGGTAAAGTTAGCTAGTTTTTTTGATGGCAGCCTTAGCCAAGTAGACAGGATAACACGCATAGCTACATGCACATTGCTGACAGACCCCATTTATCCAGACCTGGCATGCTGTGGATGACACTGGATACTGAGACTTCTCAAGCTGAACCAAATACACATTTGCCAGAGGGCAGATTTTCATAGTCTGTTACATATTCCAGGCTGGGACAGAATGATTCATTGCTGATTGCAAAGATGGGCTATGAACATCCTTCTGAGAGCCACAAGATCTCAAGATAGAATGCAAAAGTAGGGGGAAAATTTATTCAAAATGTAGGCAAGTACTCAGGTTGCTTTGAAAGCAATTCTTTCAGAATTCCAAAAACTGAAAATAGTGTGAGATAAGAAAGCCAAGAAGTCAGCTAAGGTGGTAGTTGGAAGGAGAGGAGGGAGGGAAAGATGGGAACAATAGTACAATGACCAGGGAAGACACCTGATCTGGGAACCCAGGAGATGTGGATTCAAAATTTCTTTGTCACCTTGGGCAAATCTCTCTGTCTCTGAGTCTCAAAAACCAAGGAGGGTGGGCTCATTGGTTCATTAGTTTTCAAGGTCCCTTCTAGCTGTGGCATCTAAAGATTAGTTCTAATAACTTGTGTTTCTAAGATCTCTTTTCCCAAATACTTTCTGATGCATTATCTCCCTGGATCTTCACAACAACCTTTGTGAAGGAGAAAGTAAGCAGAGATCAGAGATTTGTAGCTGAACTCATTGCATCCAACCTCCTCATTTCAGTTTTCATTATGAATTTGACAAACATAAAAATTTGCATAGACGAAGAAAAACGGAAAAAGAGGCTTGCATATGAAACCATGAGTCTTTATTACCTCTAGCCTCTTTGAGCCTCAGTTTCCCCCTTGTAAAATGATAGGGCTGGACTATATAACCTCTGAAATTTCTTCCAGTACCTTGATCCTGTGTGTGACCTTGGGCAAGTCACTAAACATCCCTGGGCTTCAGTTTGCTCCTCTGTAAAATAAAGGTATTGGACTAGATGGTCTCTCGGGTCCCCTCCATGACTGGAATGCTTTCCTTTTCACCCTCTTCAAAGTCCTTGGCACAGTGCCTGGCACATAGCAGGCACTAGATAAATGTTAGCCGTCATCACCACCACCACCACAATAATAATCTTTATTATTATTCCCCTCCATTTCATAGATTCCCTGACTTCCTTCAAGCCTCAGCCTTCCCTAGTCCTCCCATGTGCTAGTGTCTTCCCTGCTTAGATTACCTTCTATCAGCTCCTCATTTGTAAAATGAACTGGACAAGGACATGACAAACCACTCCAGTATCTCTGCCAAAAGAACCCCAAACAGGGTCATGAAGAGTCAGACATGACAATAAAGACTCTGCATATATCATATAGTGATCTCATTATTTACAGGTGGTCACCCCTCCCCTAGAAGGATAGCTTCTTGAGGGAGCAGAAACTGGTTTGCTTTTTATTTGTCTCTCTAGTGTTTAATAAATGCTGGTTGGCCAACTGCCTGACTGACCCAAGGCAAGGCCTTGGCAGAGTTAGTGCCCACGTTGTTGTTGTTGTCAATCAATGTAATGGCGTCCGATTTTTCACTACCCCATTTGGGATCTTCTTGGCAAAGATCCTAGGGTGGCTTGCCATTTACTTCTCTGGCTCATTTTGCAAATGAGGAAACTGAGGCAAACAAGATGAAGTGACTTGCCCAAAGTCACACAGCTAGTAAGTTTCTGAGGGTGGATTGGAACTCAGATCTGCCTGATTCCAGGTCCAGCACTCTGTCCACTGCAGTGCCACCCAGCTGCCCGAATCTTATACAAGATCACATTTAAGGATGAGAAAGTACCACAGAGAGGAAGTACCTTACTTGTTCAAAGTTACACAACTATTAGCAATAGTTAGTATTGCTGCTGTGGTCTGATGATCCAGATTCTATCCCTGGTCTCCTTATACTGAAGCCAGCATTCTCTGCATTACCCCCCAGCACACATCCTGAATAGGAATCATGTTCCACTCACCTCCTGCATGTCTGTCACCTTTCTGATGATAACAACTTCCACTATGCAAATGCTGCCAGGATGGCAAAGCACTTTCCCTAAAGAACCTGTGGAGAGAGGTATTCCAAGTACTGTTAGAGGTGGTGAAGTGACTTGTCCAGGGTCACAGAGGCAGTAAAAGGTGGCATTAGGATTTGAACTCCAGTCTCCCTGACTCCAAGCACAACTCTTTCTAAGAATACCATGAGTTGTGTTCTAGCTGACTGCTTCATGAGGACTAGAGCAATCTGCCTCTCCTTTAAAATAGCCAGTTCTTCACTCACCTTGTTTTTGTGCCTATCTTTAGGAGGGGGAAGGGGAGGATGGATGTGGAAGAGGGTTGGAAGCATTTAAATACACCCAGAAGATCATAGAAACAAGAGCAGATCATAGCTGGAAGGGAACCCAGAGAATTATCTAGTCTAACCCACTCCTTTTAGAGGTGAGGAAACTGAGGCCCAGAAAATCCAGGCCCTTAATTGCCTGGATTACAGGGCTGGTTGAGGTGGGGGGGGTTCGACTGGGACTAGAATCCCAGTTTTCTGATCCCAGGCTGGTTTTTTTTTAGCAGAGCAACTTGCCTGTTTAAGTATGCTCTTTCCTCCTCAGGAGGAGAAAGGCCTCAAAGGAAGGCACTCACAGGGTCATTGTGGGGAACCACTTTGTGACCTTTAAAGGGCATGGAAACTGATGGTACATTCTGGAAGCAAGGCCAAACATTTGGTCACGAAATCTTATGATATCATTTCTGTAGTTGAGAAATTACCCTGAAGAGGTAACCTAATCTAGTCAGGAATATCTGGGTTCAGATCCTGCCTCTGACACTCTCCATCTGAATGTAATCAATCCCATGACCTCTCTAAGCCTCAGTTTTCTCATCTGGAAAGTGGGGCTAATAATGTCTATTGTGTTGCAGTTATTATTAGGGTAAGATGAAATAAGGTCTATAGTCAGAGGTTAAATCCTTCCTCTGATACTTAGTACCTGTGTGACATTGGGAAAGTGACTTAACCTCAGTTTCCTCCTCTGTAAAAAAGGAAGTCCCTGCCAGCTCTAGTTCTATGATCTAGATCTATGATCTATGTGACCTTGGGCAAGTTACTTCACTTCTCTGCACCTGTTAAAATGAGAAGACTGGACAAGATGGTCCCTAAGGTCCCTTTCAGCTTTAGAACCATGATCCTGAGTCCTTCCCTCTCTCTGGGTCTCAGTTTCCTCTTTTGTCAAATGAGGAGGTCGGACTGCATGGCTTTCTAAGGTCCCTTTCAGCTCTAGATCCAAATTTGAATCTGTGACATTTGCAAATATTCTGAAGATTTCCCTTTCAATGAGTTTCCAAAAGTTCAAAGTGTTCTTTGATGATCTGTCTCCCTTGGCCTTTGTGTATACCACCATGCCGATTGAAATCTCTTTTTCAGGGTAGAGCTGCCCTTAATTCTTTTTACACACAGGAGTGGAAAACTGGGTAAACACATATCTTCACCTTTCTACTTTATCCTTCTTTAGTCAGGCTCAATTGAGTTGTTCACTGGCTCTCTCTCCCTCCATGGCTATAATATGCAAAGCATTACCTAGACAGAATGTGACTCCATATTTCTGTAGTGCTGTATTCCTTCCCCAGCAAGGTCAGGCTCTCTCAGTAGGGGTTTGTTTGTAAGCACTCAATCTTGAGCCAGAGTCTTGGCTGTGACTGCAAAGAGACCAAGCACCCTTAACTGTGTGTCTGAAGCCATTTTTGGAAATTCACTAGGGCTTGGAAGAGAAGATTGTCTGCTGACAGATAGGAGGGTTTGCCTAACAGGACCCCATTTTGCAACTGGCAGTCAATCTTCCATTGGGGAAGATCGATAGTTGACATGGCAACAAGCTTTTTTCTCCAGAATTGAGCTCCTTTTTATTAGATTTTGCCAGCTACTGATCAATTCCTGTTCCATATATCAAAATATGACAAGCAGTTAATGAATCACAGATTTCGTTGAGTTAAACACAAAATATGCAGGATACAGGACTGATTCCTTCTTTCTTTTTTTCATGAATATGGTCCCTGGATGATAACACAAATGGTGACTGTTGCAGCCTGAATCCATTTCTATGTATTACAGGGAGAAGGGGGCGGGGGGAGGATGAATAAAACTCATTTCTATTATGGTTTTGAGATTGTAATCTGGTATTCTTCTTTTAGATACTGGAAGACCAAACTTTTTGTATCATGTGTGCCTCTTATTTTCCAAGTATTCTATAAAAGAGCTATGGTATCTACTGTGTTTGGGGGCAGGTCAAGTTATCCCTTGCCTTTAGATATTAATGGTACCCTTGCACTCTTCATCATTGCTACACAAGAAAAGAGCAGCTGAGGAAAGTGAGAGTGTATACTGAACCAAAGGTAAGTTGTCAGTGTCCAGTTAGCAGATCAAAATGCCACACTAGAGCACTACGGTGAAGACAAAGGTTTGGGGATCAGCTGCAGAAAGGTCATATTGGTTGCAGGAGTGAGGAAAGGGTGCTGTGATAAGCCAGGAATAGAGAATACGAAGGGAAACCTGTTTTGTAGAAAAGGATATGGAAATTATCTTTCTCAAGAGAATTTAAGCTTGTTCTGTTTGGTTCTAGAAGACAGACCTAGCTCTAGGGCATGCAAGTTACAGAGGGGCAGAATTTGTCTCAATATGAAGAGAGCTATCTGAAAAAGGAGTAGACTAACTCATAAGGTAGCAAGTTCCCCATCACTGGAGGTGCTCAAGCAGAGGCTGGATTATCATTTGTCAGGAATGTTGTGGACAGGTTCTCAAGTCTTCATCTTTCTTCACTTATCTGGCATATTCAATACAAATGACCAGCCCTTCTTTCTGTATATTCTCTGGTTGAACATTTCTTTTAAAAGTTCTCTCCTGGTCCACCTATTCTCACTTTACCTTCTCAGTCTCTTTCACTGGCTCCTCCTCTTTTTCCCCCTGCCCCCTAACTATAAGTGCTTCCCAATGCTTCACGCTCTACCTTCTTCTTTCCCCAACCTCTAAGCTCTTCCTGAGTGAGCCCATCCTGTAAAGCTTTTCTTCTCCCCTCTGCACAGATGATTTTTGAATCTCTTTTTAAAACTAATCAACAAGCATTTATTTTCCTCCCACCTCCAATAGAAAAAAGTAAAAGAAACTCCTTGTAACAAATATGCATAGCTGAACAAACCAACTTCCCACACAGGCCACAAGTAAGAGTGTATGTCTCATTTTCCACCTTGAGTCTATCACCTTCAAGAGGTGGGCAACATAAATCACTTTCTCTGGAGTCATCATTAGTATTTGCTTTGATCAGAGTTCTTAAGTCTTTCAAAGTTGTTTTACTGTACAATATTCCTTTTATTAATTTTTAAAATATTAGTCCATAAAATGTTCACACTGGTCATGCCTGAAAATGAATGCCTCCACACCCACCTCTCTCTCTCTCTTCTCTTTGCATATTCATGGTTTTTAAATTGCTTTTTTTGCAGAGGGGGGAAGGCGAGGCAATTGGGCCTAAGTGACTTGCCCAAGGTCACATAGCTAGTAAGTGTTAAGTGTCTGAGGCTGGACTTGAACTCAGGTCCTCCTGAGTCACCCAGCTGCCCCTCTTAAACTGATTTTTTTAATGAATAAAAATCTACCTCCTCTCCCTCCCACAGCCTCTCCTCCCATTACAAACACCAAATTATTGTAACAAAAATCCATAATGAAGCAAAACAAACTCCCTCATTGGTCATGTTCAAAAAGTCTATGTCTCAATCTGCCCCACCCCCAACTCATCACATCTGTGTCAAGAGGTTGGTAGCATGCTTTATCATGAGCCTTCTGGAATAATAGTTGGCCATTGTGGTGATCAGAGTTCTAAAATCTTAAGTTATTTGTTTTGACGGAGCTGTTACAGGATATATTGTTCTTCAGGTTCTACTTACTTTGCTCCTCTTCAATTCATGCAAGTCTTCCCAGGTTTCTCTGAAACCATCCTTTTCATCATTCCTTACATTATATTCATATACCATTATTTTTTCATAGCCATTCCCCAGTTGATGGGCATCCCTGTTTTTTGCTATCACAGAAGAGCTACAAAGCTTCTATCTACATATTGCATTTCTAGCTGTTTGCAGGGCATCATTGCTGGTACCTCCATCCCAATGTGTCAGAAACTAAATTTACCTTTTTTTCCCTAGCCCCTCACCCACAAACATCTCTATTGCTTCTGAGGACATACAGATCTTGAGCTGGAACCAGCTCAAGAACCAAGCTGGAACCAAGCCATTAAATCCAGCCCCTTCATTTTACAGGGAGGGAAAATGAGGTCCTTAGAGGTTAAGGGACTTTCCCAAGGTCCTGCATAGTACCATAGACTGGGTCTAGAAGGGATCTTAGAGGCCATCAAGTCTAATTCCCTGATTTTCCAGATGAGAAAAGTATGGCACAAAGCAGTCCAGTGACATACCCACCATCACACAGCTAATAAGTAGAAGAAGCAGCATTTGAGCTCAGTTTTTCCCAACTCCAAGCCTAGCAACTTAGCAGTGCTGCCTCTCTAAGACACACCACCATCTTCCACATCTCCTAAGTTTCTTTACCTCCTGCCTAATCAGTTGCTAAGTACTGTCAATTCCATCTCCCTGATCTCTCTTGCTTTTGTCCCATTGGCAGCTACCACTGCCATCATTCTAGTTCAAGCCCTCATTGTCTCTGTTGTTGTTGTTTAGACATTTTCAGCCTGGTCTGAGTCTTTGTGATCCCATTGGGTGTTTTCTTGGAAGAGATACTAGAGTGGTTTGCCATTTCTTTCTCTTGTTCATTTGACAGGTAAGGAAACTGAGGCAAACTGGGTAAAGTGAGTTGCCCAGGGTCACACAGCTAATAAGTATCTGAGGCTGGATTTGAACTCAGGTCCTCCTGACTCCAGGGCTGGTGCTCTATTCACTATGGCACCATCTAGGGGGGATTATTGGAATGACTTCCTAATTATGCCCATGATTCCAGTCTCTCCTTATTATAATCCATCCTTCACATCACTATCAACCTTCTTTCCCTAATTTATTGATCTGATTCCCTCTTCAGCATCAGTGGCTCCCCTTTTCTTATAGACTAAAATATAAAGGCTTTACCAGGTATTCAAGACCTCTTATTACCTACATGTAATCTACCTTTCTAGCTTTATTTCACACTAAACTTGAAGTCAGGAAGATCTGAGTTCAAATCTTTCTCAGATAATTCATAGTTATGTGACTCTGAGTAAGTCACTTTACTTCTCTTACCTCAGTTTTCTCATCTGTAAGATGGGGATGATACTAACACCTATCTTGAAGCTGTTAAAAAGATTAAGTGAAATAAGGGATGCAAAATGATTTGTAAACCTTATAGCTCCATAATTATTAGATCAATATTATTGCTACTATCAATATTATTCTCAATTATCAATGTTAGGTCAATATTATTGCCAGACTTGACATGTGAGCCCTTCCCTGATCTTGTCTTACTTTCTCTTACCTGTCCATATTTTCTTTTTTAAAATTAATTTATTAGTTTAGTTTCAGTTAATAAGATTCAATTCCATAGTTCCTTGATTTTCAAATTTCCTTTACCTCCCTCCCCCCACCCCACGATAGCATATAGTCCAGTGTAGGATCTGCAAATACTTTCACATTAAACATTAGTCCAATTACAAAGGCATATTGTACTAGGTGGGATGAAAAATGGTAAAGAGGAAATAAAACCAAACAATGAAAAAAAAAGATCATTTAGTTTTCTTCCATCAGGATTCAAGCTCAGCTCTTTCTAGTTATATCTCTGGATGTCGCATTTCTCTCCTTCATGAGTCTTTCGGGATTGACTTATATCACTGCATTGCTGAGAAGAGTCCAGTCTGTCATAGTTGGTCATCACACATATGAAGTGTCTGTGACTGTATACAAATTTCTTCTGATTCTACCCTTCTCGCTCAGCATCAGTTTGTATAAGCCTCTCCAGGTAAATATGAAATCCGTCTCCTCCTCGTTTCTTATAGCACAGTAATATTCCATTACATTCATATACCACAACTTGTTTAACCATTCCCCAATTGATGGGCACCCCTTTAGTTTCCAATTCTTTGGAACCACAAAAAGGGCTGCTATAAATATTTTTGTACATACGGGTCTTCCTCCCACTTCTATGATCTCTTTGGGATATAACCCTAGAAGTGGTATTGCTGGGTCAAAGGGTATGAAATTATTTATAGCCCTTTGGGCAGAATTACAGATTGCTCTCCAGAATAGTTGGAAAAGTTCACAACTCCACCAGCAATGCATTAGTGTTCCAATTGCCCACATCCTCTCCAGCATTTGTCATTTTCTTGTTTTGTCATCTTAGCTAATCTGACTGGAGAGATGTGGTATCTCAGAGTTGTTTTGATTTGCATTTCTCTAATCAATAATGATTTAGAGCATTTATTCATATGCTTATAGATACTGTCCATATTTTCATTCACAGGCAGCATGGTCTAATAAAATGAGAGCTGGATTGGGAGTTAGAGGACCCTGGTTATAATCTTGGCATAGTACATCATACCTGTGTGACCTTGGGTATGTGGTTTAACCCCTGTGGGCCTTGGTTGCCTCATTTGTAGAATAACCTCCAATGACCCTTCCAACCATTATGCTCTGCTATTCCATGCCTGGATTGTGTTCTTTTCATATCTTGGTCTACCCTCTTCCTTCAAGAGCTGGCCAAAGTGTCACCTTTCCCATGAAGCCTTCCCTTACTTTCTCAGAAGGGTTTGAGGCATACAGTACAGTGGAAAGAGTATAGGATTTAGAGTCAGAAGACTTGAGTTGAAGCTTCATTTCACTTTTTTTTCTACCTGTGTGGTCCTGGATAAGTCATTTGATCTCTCTGGGCCTCAGTTCTCTTATTTGTCAAATGAGGGATTGGACTCTAAATCTACTCTCTTAAAAAGGATTGCTCCATCCTTCAATCTGTCATCCTTCCCTGTTTCCCCTCTACTATGCACTTAACATCCTCAATCTGGTATTTTGAGTTATTTGACTATAAGTCCTGTCCTCCCATTAGAATATAAGCTCTGTGAGGATTTTCATTCCTTTATCCCTAGTGCCCAACACAGTGTGGGTGCTTTAAAATGTTTAGTGAGTGAAATCAAATTGAATTGAAGTTGGACTAAATTATCTCTAAGGTTCCTTCCACTAGGATTCTAGGATTCCCTTCCTTTCCATTTGAGGAGAGTGGGCTGCTTACCCACTTTATTGAGTTTATTTCCCTAAATCAGAAAAGGATTTGATTTCTCCTTTAAGACTTTTAGATGGTAGCCCACAGGAGTTCATCTTCTTTCTGCCACTACCCACTGCTCATGTCACTTGGAAGGATATAATTACCTTAGTTCTTGCTGGCATGCAGGCCACGAATTCAAATGCTACCCCCAAAACGCCCAGCTAACACCAGAGAGGCCCAGATGTCCTTCAGCACCTACTTACAAGATAGGTCACTTTAGCACTAACTCCTACCTCTTTGTGACTGATGAAATAATATCACATTTTAGAGACATCTAAATCCTTACTACAGTAACAGTTGGTCAGGAACCTTGGAAGGAGGAGCCTCGGGAATCTTGCTCCAGAAATCATATGTGTTATAAAAATTGCCTGTATTTACATGTGGAGAATGGAGGATGAAGTATGGACTGGCTAGGGGTTTTGTGAGGTTCCTTGAGATAGATGTGAATTTAAATGGACTCTTTTGCATAGACATATTAGAGCCACATTACTGACAAATGAATTCATTATGTTGCAAATTATCAAACTAACTGCTGAAAGAGATCACAGTGATTAAGCCACTGAGTCCAAGTGCTGCTGTGATGATGGCTGGTGGTTTCTTAATCCAAGTCCAGGAACTTGACAAGACTGGGTTGTGTGTGTGTGTGTGAGGGGAATGAAGCCCCAGTTAAGAAAATAGAACAAGAAAAAGAATGATTTTTACACACACCCAAGTGCATCAGGAGAGCTAGGGAGGGACTCTTTTTGGACAACAGATCATATGATGGTGACAGAGTGAGACTCTTGCATTGATTAAAGAAAACCATCTGAGGATCTTTAGAAAAATGATTTTAAAAATCTACTTGCAGGGCACTGGTAAAAACCAGTAATGTCTTTACAAAGATTAAATTGTGTGAGTGTCATCTAATCTCCTTCTGTGCTTCGGTGAGTGACAGGCCGGTTAATTATAATCACTTACATATGTAGAAGTGCTTTCACATCCATTATCTCATTAGGTAGGACAGGTTGTTACCTTTTCTTCTTTTTTTTTCCTTTTGGTCCTGGACCTGGTCATGGACAGCTGGTGCAGTGGATACAGTGCTGTGCCTAGACTCCTCTTTCTGAGTTTAAATCCAGCCTCAGTCACTTACTAGCTGTGTGTCCCTGGGCAAATCACTTAACCCTGTTTGCCTCAGTTTCCTCATCTGTAAAAGGAGCTGGAGAAGGAAATGGCAAACCACTCCAGGATCTGCCAAGAAAATCACAGATGGGGTCACAGAGAATCAGCCATGACTGAAAAACGACCAAACCACAATACTTAACTGATTGCACTGCTGAGGATTGCATTAACTGGGGTTATGTATAATGAAAGGAAGAGGAGTGATTTTGTTGGGGTACTTCAGTTAAGTGATTGACCCAAATCTCCAGGTGCAGAGAGATTGCCTATAAGAAAAGGGAAGGAGGAAGAGCTAGAGAGGATTCTTGGACAAGGCTGAGCAGGGTGCCTGTAGTGACTAGGGTTTGTGGTCCCTTCCATCTGTGTCTGTGTAGTGTGTGAATTGGAGGTAGACGGTGCATATATCCTCTGGGCATCTTGTTCATCTGTGGCTCTTGTGAGGATCAAATGAAATCCTATATATAAAAGCTACTTTGAGAAAAGTTGCAATTAATATACTGGAGGCAATTAAAATACTTGAGCCTGTTGCCTTAATCAGGTAAGACCATCTATAGAGAGTTAATCAATCAATGGTGTTAAATTAACATATATCCTGTTGCATCCTGTGGGTCTTCTACAAAATAGCAAGCAATTTCAGAACCCAGCATGTGAGTGTCTGTCAGCTTAGAGGAAACAGGGGTTCTAACTTGGGAGCTAAGAGGGAATTGCTGGTGGGAGGGAAGGAAGGAGTCTCTCTACTCTCCATCCCAACCAAAGAATGATTTTGTGAACTTTGGAGAGTTGGAGAATTCAGACTTCTCATATGCAGCCTAGAAATGTTTTAGGAAGAGCGATGGTCTGTCTACATCAGGGAGCCAAGGACAGAGTAGACATACTGAGGAAAGGCAGCTTCAGTGCTCTGTGAAGAGCCCAGACTCTGTCAGGAGTGATACCAGGCCAAGGGGAACGTCCTGTCCCTCTAGAAAGGGACTTCCAGAAGTTGGAAGATGCCCACTTTGCAACACGAGCTCTCAGGTGAGCCCACTCTTCTCTGGACTCCTATATTCTTGTGGGAGGGTCAGAGCCCTGGTGTGGGTGTTATGTGAAAGGTCCTTTCTATACTGCTTTAGTAAATATCTATTCTTAAAAGGTAATTAAGTGTCTGGCAGATATCAATTTATGATCACTGGAGGAAGCACATTTCTGGGGGCTTGTAAGCTAGAGAATCAGAAAGACTGGTCCCAACCCCTCAGGCATTCCCCCTAGAGCCTTGATTGGAGAAGAGCTGGCCTTGGTCTGGCTAGCCAGCCTTTCAGTTTGAGTAGCTGCCCTTGGTCACAGATATAAAGGGTTTTGTAAACATTAAAGTGTTATATAAATGTTAGCTACTATTATTATCTGGGGTCTTATTTTGAGTATATTTGTGTGCATGTATCATATCCTGTCCTATATTATAAATTCTTTAAAAGTTGGGATTGGTTTCTATTTGCTTCTATATCCCAGATAGTATGATACCTAGCGTATTTTACTAGATACTTTAAAAAACAGTGGGATTTTAAAAATTAAATTATTTTTAAAATTTTATTTTTAGTTTTCTTTCTTCTCTCTTTTTTATTTTTTAGTTTACATCATTCATTTCCACAAGATTTTGAGTTACAAATTTTCTCCCCAATTTTCCCTACCCATGACCCCAAAAGAGGGTTCCCACTAAATATCCCCTCCCCCAATCTGTTCTCTCCCATATCTTCCCCCATTCCCCTTTTGACTTTCCAGTAGGGCACAGTGGATCTCTATGCCCCAGTGCCTGTATATCTCATTTCCCAGTTACATGAAAAATATTAATAATAATATGTATATATATATTTTTTTAATTTGATTTTAAAACTTTGGATTCCAGATTCTTTCCCTTCCTCCCTCCTCACCTACCTACACTGGGAAGATAAGCAATTCAATATAGGTTGTACATGAGTAGCTACAGAAAATATTTCCATAGTGGATATGTTGTGGGAGACTGACTGTATTTCCCTCTATCCTATCCCACCTCCCACTTATTCTATTCTCTACTTTGATCCTGTCCCTTTTTAAAAGTGGGCGTTTCCAACTTCCCTCCCCACCCCCAGCCTGCCCTCCTTTCCATTATCCCCCCTTTCTTCCCCTTCCCCTTTTCTCTCCTATAGAGTGAGATACCCTATTTAATGTGTATGTCATTCCTTCCCTAAGCCAAATTCAATGAATATATATATGTATACACACACACACACACACACACACACACACACACACATATATATATATAGTTGACCCATTCCCTTTTGCCTTCCTGTTCTTCTGCTCCATTGTAACAATTTTCCCTTGCCTCTTTTATATGAGATAATTTACCCCATTCTGTCTCTCCCCATCTCCCCTCATTATATTCCTCTATCACCTCTTAATTTCACCTTTTAAGTATCATCCCTTCCTATTCAATTGGTCCTGTGCCCTCTGTCTATGTATACCTGTAGACATATATACACACACTCACATATGCATTCATACTCCCATATGCCATCCTATATAGACATATATATGTATACATATACACACACATACACATATACATGTATATATTTTTCATTTGTTTAGATCTGTTTAGTAGTATCTTGATTTCTCATAAAGTCACTAGCTTCCATTTGTTCCAATCTAATTCTGAAAGAATGATTCTCTTCAGTGAGTTTTGAGATTTTTTTCCATCTGGCAAATTCAGCTTTTTAAGTCATTTTTCTCCTCATTGCCATTTTGAGCCTCTTTTTTTTTTTTTGTTATGAGCTATGTCCTTTTATTTCAATCACTTATTTTACACATTTATAGCATTGAATTAGCAATATTTGAAATGCAAATTCTTCAAGTCTTCAACACTGTCACACTTTCATTACACTGGTTATGTGATTGGATATAAGCATGTCTTTGATGAATAATCCATTTTTCCAAGTCAACTCTTGATGATAACCCATAGGTTTTCTTTTTTTTTTTTCAAATGAGCAAAATCTGTTTTATTTCACTTTAACTTAGCTATAAATTGTTTTTGAAATGAAAGTTTTAGTAGGCCTCCTAAAAATCATTCTAGGGATTGAAAAGAAAGTTTAAAAAGTATATTCCCTTTATTCAAAAGAGTTTTTTTAATTAAACAAATGCTTTATTGACTTCTGGTTTACATCATTCATTTCTGCCAGATTTTGAGTTACAATTGTTTCCCCATTTTCCCCCTACCCACCACCCCAGAATAGCAGTCCCACAAGATATCCCCTCATCCAATCTGCTCTCTCCCATATCTTCTCCCATACCCCCTTCGACTTTACCATTAGGGCAAGGTGAATCTCTGTGCCCCAATGCCTGAACATCTTATCTCCCAATTACATGCAAAATAGTATTAATAATAGTATTTATATACATCTGAAACATTTAATTTTAAGACTTCGAATTTCAGATCCATAACTTCCTCCCTTGTCACCCCTCTCTCTGGGAAGATAAGCAATTCAGTATGTGTTGTACATGTATAGCTATGCAAAACATTACCATAGTAGATATATTGTAAAAGACTGCTTATATTTCCCTCCCACCTGTCTCACCTCCCACCTGGTCCATTCCCTACTTTGATCCTATCCCTCTTTGATAGTGGGTACTTCCAACCTCCCCTCTCCCCAGAATGCCCTCCCCTCCATCATCCCCCCTCTCATCCCCCTTTCCCCTACTCAGGAGAGTGAGTGAGGGTAAGATATTCCATTTAGTATGTATGTGATTCTCTCCTTGAGCCAACTTCAATGAGAATATGCTTTTGCCTTTTTGCCTTCCTTTTCTTCCCCTCCCCTGCAACTACTTCCCCTTGCCTCTTCTACATGAGATAGTTTACCCCACCCTGTCTCTCCCCATCTCCTCTTGCCACATTCCTCTCTCACCTCTTAACTTCACCCCTTAAGTATCATCCCTTCCCACCAAATTCGACCTGTGCCCTCTATCCATGTATACCTGTAAACATATATACACACATTCACATATGTATTCATATGCCCATATATCCTTCTTCAATTATTTTCATACTGAGAAAGGTTTCATCAGTCACAGTTATTGTTTTTCCATGTAAGAATGTAAATAGTTCAACTTTGATAAGTTCCTTTTGATTTCTTTTCCCTGATTACCTTCTCAAGCATCTCTTGCTTCTTGTGTCTGAATGTCAAATTTTCTATTCAACTCTGGTTTTTTTCCTCAAGAATGCTTGAAAGTCCTCTATTCCACTGAATGACCATATTTTCCCCTGAAAGAAGATACTCAGTTTTGCTGGATAGGTGATTCTTGGTTTTAATCCCAGCTCTTTTGACCTCTGGAATATCATATTCCATGCCCTTCAATCCCTCAGTGTAGAAGCTGCCAGGTCCTGGGCTATTCTGATTGTGTTTCCACAATATTGAAATTGTTTCTTCTGGCTGCTTGTAGTATTTTCTCCTTGATCTGGGGATTCTGGAACCTGGCTATAATATTCCTGGGAGTTTTCTTTTGGAGATCTTTTTCAGGAGGTGATCTGTGGATTCTTTCAACCTCTATTTTGCCCTCTGGATCTAAAACATCAGGGCAATTTTCCTTGAGAATTTCTTGAAGGGTGATTTCTAGGTTCTTTCTTTGATCATGGCTCTCAGGTAGTCCAATAATTTTTAAAATTGTCTCTCCTGGATCTATTTTCCAGGTCAGTGGTTTTTCCCATGAGATACTTCACATTGCCTTCTAATCTTTCATTTGTTTGGATCTGCTTAACAGCATCTTGATTTCTCATAAAGTCACTAGCTTCCATTTGTTCCAGTCTAACTCTGAAGGAATGATCTCCTCAGTGAACTTTTGAGATTCTTTTTCCATCTGGCAAATTCGACTTTTTAAGGCATTCTTCTCCTCATTGCCCTTTTGGGCCTCCTTTGCCATTTGAGTTAGTCTATTTTTAAGGTGTTATTTTCCTCAGTCAGGCTGTTGACTCTCATACTTTACCTGCATCCTTCTCATTTCTCTTCCCAACTTTTCCTCCACTTCTCTTATTTGATTTTCAAAATCCTTTTTAAGTTCCTCTATGGCCTGCAACCAGTCCATACTTCTCTTGGAAGCTCTTGGTGCAGGAGCCCCGACCTTGCTGACCTCCTCCTGTTCCATGCCCTTATCCCCTCTGTCCCCAAAATAGGATTGTAAAGTTGGCTTGCTCTGTTTACTTTGCTTCCTTTGCCTGCTTGTGTTGCCACTCAATTACTTGACTTTTGGGTTTTTTGCCACAGTAGAACTCTGCCACCAGAAACAGGAGCTTTCTCCCAAATGCTATGGTTTTTGCAGCTGCCAAAGGTATTGGTTGAAGCCTCCACATGCTCTGGCAAGCTAGTCATACACCCCAGGACCTCCACCCTAGAGAGCAATCCAGATCCAAGCAGGTTAAAGCAAGAATGATTACCCCTAAGACTTTTCGCTTGGTCCCCCTACAATCTGCAGACCAGGAACTGAAGCTGCTGCGTGGTGGTGGCTGCATAGTCGGGGTCCCTCAGTCACTTCTCACCCCGGGGGGCAAAGGCTAATTGCACTCTGAATTCCCAGGTCCCAAAGTCCACACTGCACTGACCTCTCACTTTGTCCTTGGCATCTATGGGTTGATAATTCTGATAAATCTATGGGTTAATAATAAAGCTGCTGGTGATCTGAAGTCCCTCCACCTAGTGACTAGTCAGGACACCCTGGGGCTAAAATCTCGGCTCCCAGAATGCTGAGCTGGCCGATTGCTGCCAGCCTGCTGGGCTGTCCTCAGTGGGAGGTTAGATTCTCTGTGTCATTTTGTGGGTCCTGTAGCTCCAAAGTTTGTTCATAGTCACCTTTTACATGAATTGGGGGAGGTGGGAGCAGGAGCTCTGAGAAAGTCCTGTTTCTACTCCGCCATCTTCTATTTTTAGTTTTCAGCATTCATTTCCCAAAGATTTAAAAAACATGTTTTTATTTTTATTTTTTGCTTTTTTTGGAGGTCTATAGGGGTTAAGTGACTTGCCCAGGGTCACATGGCTAGTTTTTGTGTTAAGTGTGTGAGGCCAGGTTTGAATTCAGGCCTCCTGACTCCAGTGCTGCTGCTCTATTCACTGTGCCAACTAGCTTCCCTGACAAAACCGTGTTTTTATATAAAATAATGCAAGAAATATTCGCCTAACAGGTAGAAAACAGTCCCAGGATCGAGGCAGGTCAAGGTTCTAGCAGCCTTGTCAAGTGGTTTTCTTTGTTATAAAGTAAGTTGTGGGGACTGAGAGGAGGCAATGGGCAGGTGTGCTTAGAGCGATGAAACTGTCACACAAAATGACAACTGTCATGGGGGAAAAGTCCATGTGGCACCATGGGCATCTTTGTGGTTGTGCCAGGCTCTGACTTCCAGATCCCATTGTGGCCACATCTAAGGGGCACGAGCAAGGTGCCAGCTGAGGGCAACAACAGTCTTGTGGCTTTGATTTGTATCCCCAGGACTTAGCATAGGGCCTGGCACATTTTAAGCACTTTTAATAAGTGCTCCTCCCTCTCTCCCTCCCTTTGTCCATCCCTTCCTTCCTTTCTTCCTCCCTCCCTCTCTTCCTTCCTCTCTCCCTCTCTTTCTTCTTTCCTTCCTTCTTCCATCTCTCTCTTCCTTCCTTTCTTTTTCCTTCCTTCCTTTTTTCTTCCTTCCATTTTCTTTTCTTTCTTTTTAAAATTTTGTTTATTTATTTTTAATTTTCAACATTCATTTCCACAATGTTTTGAGTTACAAATTTTTCCCTGTCTCTCCCCTACCCCCACCCCAAAACAGTGATCCTACTGAATACCCCTTTGCCCAGTCTGCTCTCTCTTATATCCTCCCCCATCCCCCCTCTGATTTTCTAGCAGGGCAAGATTTTTTCTTTCTTTTTTCCTTCCCTCCTTCCTACCTTCCTTCCTTCAATACCATACTTACTTAGGAGCCATTCAACCCTAATCGTCTCTCCTTCTGGTTCCATATAAGAGCTCAGTTGGTTAGAAAAACAACGGTGGTTCTTAGGAAGCTTCTTCTTCATGTCCTATCCATGTAGTGGATAGAGCTGGAAGGGTCTTTAAAGATGATCTCATCTAACCCTTCCATTATACATAGGAAGAAATCAATCAATAAGCACATCTACTATGTGTCAGGCATCATTTTAGACACTGAGGCACTATAGGCCTAGAAATAGAAAGTGACCTGCTCAAAGTCACATACAGTGGCAGACCTCAGACTAGAGAGAGACCCCAGGTCTTCTGGCTGCCAATCTGTCCTTTCCAAGGTTTTTTCAGAAGGGCTCCCAACAAGCTAGACTGAGACAGACCATGTCCTAGCAGGAGCCGGGCATGTTCTGTGGCAACTGTGGCAAAGAGAATAAGACCCTAGGGAGGGGCAGTATGGTGTAGTGGAGAGAGCACTGGGCCTAGAGTTTGAAGTTATTTGCTGCTGTTGTTGTTTAGTCATGACTGACCCTTCATGACCCCATCTGGGGTTTCCTTGGCAAAGACACTGGAATGGTCATTTCCTTCTCCAGCTCATTTGACAGATGGAGAACAGGGTTAAGGGACTTGCCCAGGGTCACACAGTTACTGAGTGTCTGAGGCCAGATTTGGATTCAAGAAGATGAATCTTCTTCCTGACTCCAGGCCCAGCACTCTATCCACTATAGCCCTACCTAGCTGCATTAGAGGCCCTGCATTCAAATCCTAACTCTCCTACTGTAAAGCCACTCATAAGCAGCTTTCCAGAGGACTGCTGCTGTGAACAGCTTTCAAAGTTCTGATTACATATTATAGTGAGCTCTCTATTCAACAATAAATCAGAGTAAAACATTCATAGAAAGTCAAAATACAGCATTCTTAATGTTACAACTTATCAGAGCAAATCAAAACACAGCATTCACCATGTCACAACTCAACAACTTATCACTAAAATGGCCACATAGTTTTTACCAAAATGGTCACACAGTTTTAAACAAAGAAAATTCATTTACTCAATCACAAAATCCTTAATTCAATCACAAAGTACAAAAGTCAAAGTTCTTCACCCCTAGGTCACAGTAAATAAAAATCTTCTGTCAGTACGCAGTATCCAAGTAAAGTCTTCTTTCATCTTGACTCTCAGCTTCCATGGTTCCTCTTTCATGGTCTCAGTACCAACTGTCACCTGGGTTCAAAGGCAGCTAGTTCCCAGTTCCTTGTCCAGCTTCTTATCCAATTTTCCCTATTGAAGTTTACAGTGTCCAGTCCACCTCAAGTCCTTCACAGTTACTGTTCCTGGGAAGACAAAGCAAAGTCCCTTATAAAGTCCTTGTAAACAAAGCAAACCTTATAAACACAAACCAACTCCATAGCCCCTATCCACTCTTCTACTTTTTATAAGTAGCTTGGTTTGCTTCTGTTTTGAAAGTTCTGAAAAAATTTTGGTGTCTTAAACACCAAAGACAATGGGCATTTCCATATACATGATAGAACAGAAACAGAGAAATGTACTGAAACTGCAGGTCCCTACTGTGTACAACCCCCTTTGCTTTGTAAGTAAGTCATAAGTTCAACCTGCAGTCTCCTTAGTCCTAGGGCTGCTCACTTCACTCTGCATCAGTTCATGTAGGTCTTCTCAGGGGCCTCTGCAACCACACCTTTCGTAATGTCTTCTAGTAATAATATTACATTTCTAGATCATAATTTGTTTGTAGCCATTCGCCATTTGATGGATGGTTGCCCATTTAGTTTCCATTTCTAAATAAGTTTATACATATGGTTCCTTTTTCTCTGTGGGGACATACAGCATTAGTTTTCTGGGATATACCTGTGTGACCTTCAGCAAGTCCCTTCCTCGCTAAGGGTCTCACTCTCCTCCTGTATAAAATGGATTGGACTCAGTGGCTTCTCAGGGTCCTCCAAGCTCCAGCTCCAGGATCCTATGATGAAGACAGGGACTGCCTTGGTTGCTTGTCTTTCAGTGCCTGGTACACAGTAAGTGCTTAATAAATGTTTTCTCTTTCTATTTATGACCTCTCTGGTTTCTTCACTTATAGAATAAGGGGTGGGGGATGACTTTTGGAGTCTCTTCCAGTTCTAAATCCCATGACTCTATAATCACCAGGTAAGTATCAGGTAAAGTTGAATCATAGATTAAAAGAAGGCACAAGGGGAATAGGGCCTCAGTTTCCCCCTCTGTGAAATCAGGGGGTTGGACTCAAGCACCCCAGAGGTACCTTCCACCTCTAGCTGGAGAATTTTTTGTGTGACCTTGGGCAAGTCATTTCCCCATTCTAGGCCTCAGTTTCCCACTTTGTGAAATAAGGGGGTTGGACTAGGCAGCCTCAGGGGACCCTTCTAGCTCTAGCTCTTGGGTCCTAGGATCTTACCTAAACTCTGGTCTGCTGGTGTGGACAGAGCAAGGAAAGAGAGGGTCAGGAAATACTCTGGAGGACTGAAGACTGGCAGACTGAGTCCCTGGCCCAGCACTGCTGCCTCTTCCCCCCAGGGCTCCCTCCCCCACCCTCTCCTAATGCAGTGCAGCTGAATCACTAGACTCCTCACATTTGGAGGGCAAAAATATGGGGTCAAGCAAAGGCCATTGTCATAGTCTTGGAAAAGGGAAGAAGAGCACCAGGAGGTGGGACAGGCTAATGGAAGCCATATGCTTCCCCAGAGTCCTAGAAAAAAACTTTCTCCCCACACAGAGACAGAAGGGCTCCAAGCCTAGAGTGCCACTCTGACTTCGTCAAGAATAAACTTGCCCAAACAACTTGATTAAGGAGAATCTGCCAGAAGTCTAGCTCCAGGGGGGCGGAGGCCATGTGAGTCAAGCAATGAGGCCCCCTGAAGGTTCCAGCATCATAGATCATCCATGGAGAGCTGGAAGTGGACCTCAACCCCTCTTCTTGGACACTTGAGGAAACTGAGGCCCTCTAAGGTTCAAAGTATCTGACCCATAATAAGCAGCAGAGCCAGGATTTCAACCCGGCACTCTCGTCTATTGAATCACACTCCTTTCCAAGTCCAAGTGTGGAATGATCTCTCCTTTCACTGGAGACTTGGGGCACTATGGGTGTGGGATGCTGTTGTAATGGACAATTAGGGGGGCCTAACTGCCACTTCACTGTATATTGTGATCACTATTAGTTTTGCTTAACTATTTTTCTATGTGTATGAGAGGAGGGTAGGAGGGACAGGAAAGGGTATCTTAGGAAATAGTATGGTACAAAAATAAAAGCCACCAGTGAAACTAAAGTAAAAAATACAGAAATATGTGCCATGACTGGATCCAAGTGCCTAGAGCTGGAAGGGACCTTCAAAGTCTAGGCCAACCCTTTATTTTATTTTTTCTTATTTTTATTTTTTTGTTTTTTGGAGGGCAGTTGGGGTTAAGTGACTTGCCCAAGGTCACATGGCTAGTTTTTGTGTTAAGTGTCTGAGGCCAGATTTGAACTCAGGTCCTCCTGACTCAAGGGCCAGTGCTCTACTCACTCCGCCACCTAGCCAGCCCCTGAGCCCTTCATTTTAGAGAGGAGAAAAATGAACTTCAAAGAGGGGAAGTGGTCTGGGTAGGGTCACACAGATAGTAGCAGGCCCAATATTTGAACACCAAATCCTGGGTTCTTTTCACTGTCTACCACAGTGTCTTTCACAAAATACTTTCCCAGTCCTTCTATTACAGAAAATGAGCAGTAACAACAGAAAAGGAAGAACATAAGAAATAATAGATGAGAAGTGACAGATTGTCCTTGGTCATACCTAGAACAGTCTGAACTCAAGACTAGGCCAAGTGTTTTTGCTTAAGGGCACATAGGTCATGCCCTATTCTGATGTTTAAGAGACACGTTGCTAGAGGCCAGGTCTGGTCAGGATAAAGTTCCTTGGGGATGCTATAGACAGTGGTCATGGAAGGAGGGAGATAACTTCAGAATGAAGGCAAGGGAATAAGCATGAGGCATGTGAGAATATGCCACAAAGGGAAGCTGCAGGGTGTGTGTGTGTGTGTGTGTGTGTGTGTGTCTTTTGGTTGTTGTTATTGAGGGGCAGCTAGGTAGCCTAGTAGATAGAGCACTAGGCTTGAAGTCAAAAGGATCTGAGTTCCAGTCTGGCCTCAAACACTTCCAAGATGTGTGACCTTGGGCAAGTCACTTAACTCTGCCTCAGTTTCCTCATCTGTAAAATGAAATGGAAAAGGAAATGGCAAACCCCTCCAGCATCTTTGCCCAGAAAACCCTAAATAGGGTCACAAAGAGTCAGATGTGACTGAAAGGACTGAACAAGAACAATAAAAAATGTGTTACTGGTGAGATGATGTAGAGAGAAGCCTAGAACACAATTCTTCTTTGTTGTTGGTGTGGTCATGGGCCATACTGTGGGGTCAGTAGTCTAAGATGACCAAGCCAAGGGTTTTATGGTTACATAATAAACATAGTATCCTATATGGTAAGGCAGGGGCATATGGTGGCCATGGGTGTGCTGCAACATAGTACAAACAAAACATTACACAGGAAAATGAGATGTCCAAGCTGATATATTGAGTTCACAAGCTGCCTTCAACATTTAAAGAGGCTGTTTCAGTGTTTGAAACTGAGCTCTTTTTATTCATTCCTTGCATTTATCTAGAGAGAGTTTCCCTGATTTTTACAGATGAGAAAACGGAGGCCCAGGAAAGGCCATTCCCTTAGCTCTACCTGGGGTCATGAGTAGCAAGAGTGAGGGACCCACTAAGCCAGCATCTTGTCTTTGAATAGCAGAAAGAAGTAGCTGTTCAAGGGTGAAGGCTTGGGGCTCTCCCCAGATAGAACCAAATAAAGGGGTGAGAAGTGATTCTGGAAATTCAGTGGAGGAGAGACACTGCTACTGGGGGAGATATTTGGGGTAGAGACCTTTCAGTCATGTCAGAGTCAAGTAAATAGCAAACCACTCCACTATCTTTGCCAAGAAAACCCCAAATGGAGTCAGAGTCAGAGACTCCATTTGGGGTTTTCTTGGCAAAGATAGTGGAGTGGTTTGCTATTTACTTCTCCAGCTCATTTTACAGATGAGGAAACTGAGGCAAACAGGGTGAAGTGACTTGCCCAGGGTCACCCAGTAAGTGTTTGAGGCCCAATTTGAACTCAGGTCTTCCTGAATCCAGGCCTAGTCCTCTATCCACTGCAGCATCACTTACTGCCTCTATGAATTCCACATATAACTTGGTCTCATCCCTTTAGAGATTTTCCCCCAGCTTAATGTATAAAGTCTTGTCTACATTGGTCAAATTCACTTAACACTTTCTTTTTTTTTTTGTATTAAAAAAGTTTTTCATATGCATTTGTTATATGCTCCTCCCACTTTCCCTCCCCTCCAACCAAACGATAAAAATAAAAATAAACTGCCATAAGAAATAGACATAGGCCAGCAGAACAAATTCCCACATTGGCCATATCCAAGACTATAACTCCTCTGCAGTCTGAGTCCATCACCCCTGACAGGAGATTGGTAGCATGTTCCAGCTTCCATCCTCTGGCTTCATGGCTTACCAAGGCATTGCTTAGAGGTCTACTGTCTTTTAAAATCATTTATCTACATAATGTTGTCACTGTATAAATTGAACACTTATTTCCACTTTCCTCTGCCTGGGTGGAAATGATAGAGTGTTTTCCCCAGAGGGCCATCTATAAAGGAATAGCATTATGCAGTTCAATTTAATTCAGTATTCATTCATCACTCACTATATGTCAAGCACTGTAATAGGCACTCAGGATATAGACACCAAAATCATAATCATCATCAATCCCTGCCCTCAAGGAGCTTAATTCTTTTTTTGTCTTTTTGGAGGGGGAAAGGCAGGGCAATTGGGGTTAAATGACTTGCCCAAGGTCACACAGCTAGTAAGTGTTAAGCGTCTGAGGCTGGATTTGGACTCAGGTCCTCCTGACTCCAGGGTCGGTGCTCTATTCACTGCATCACCTAGCCACCCTGGGAGCTTACATTCTAATGAGATACAACATGGAGGTAGTGTGGTATAGTGGAAAGAGTACTGGATTTAGAATCAGATGACCTAGGGTTCAAGTCTCCACTCTGCCTGTGTGAGCTTGGGCAAGTTACTTTCCCTGCCTGGGACTCAGCTTCTCCTTCTGTTAAATGGGGGAAGGAGTAGTTGAATTAGGTGATCCCTTAGGTCTCTTCTAGCTTCTTAGTTCTTAGTTTTCTCATCTATAAAATGAAGGGGTTGGATGTCATTATTTCTCTGGCCCCTTTCATCTCTAAATCTATGTGCTCAGCTAGGTAATATAAAGAATAAATAAGTCATTCAAGATGGAGAGAGCATTATGCCCTGAGGGGTTGGAGGGGATTTGGAAAGGTTCTCTATGGCAGATGAGCCTTAAAGGAAGAGAGAAAGTCATATGGCAGAGGTGAGGATGGAGAGCATTCCAGGCATGGGAGACAGCCTGGACAAAGGTGCAGAGGGAGGAGGTAGAATTTGGCATATAGGTAACATTAATCTGGCCAGTGTGAGGAGAATGTAAAGAGGCAGAATGCATGAGGGGCAGTGACGTGAAATCAGTCTGGAAAGGTAGATGAGAGTAAGGAGTCCTTATTCCATCTCAGAGGCAATAGGAAGCAGTGGAGTGACATCATCAGACCTGTGTTTTCAGATCATTTTTGCAAGCTGGGTGGGGACAGTGAATTGGCAAGGGAAGATCCTGGAAGCAGGGAGATAATTAGGAGGTGAGAAGGGAACAACTGCAAGATGGAAGTAGAGTTAATAAGATTGGCAACTGACTGGACATGTGGGATGAGGGAGAGTGACTATCATCTCTTTGAAGGCTAATTCCATAGTGGAGATAATACTGACATGAGAAATTAAAATGATTATAGAAATATTTAATTAATTTCCTGTATTCAACATTTCACAGTAATTGAAATATTATTTTCCTCAAATATTTGAATATATCTGTGATTTCATCAATTCAAAAGATCCCTTCAATGATACAAATCGCAATCCATCCACGCCTATTGAGTGACTCTCCGTCATGTACAATCAAATGCTAAATCTTGCTTAGTTCAGATAGAGGGTAATTGAAGTTGTAAGCCTAGAGAACTAGGACAGTGGTGTCCTCAACAGAAATATAGGAATTTAGAAGAAGGGTGGGTTTAGGGAGGAGAATGAGGCTCAATGCCGACATGTCGGGTTTGAGGTCCCTACGGAATATCTTAGTAGGGATGTCCAGAAGGCAATGGAGATGGTGATGGGAAACCAAGCCCAGGATATGGATGTAAAGATTCGAGGAGTTATCTTCATAGAGATAATGGCCGAATCCCCTGGTGGCCAAATACTGGAGAGCATCCATTCTGGGGGGATAGAAAAGAATAAGACTCTAGGGCTCAGGAGCCTTGGGTTGCAGTCCCACTGACCAGCTGTGGGACTCTGGACAACTTATGTCCTTTCCCTGGGTTTCTGTAACATATGGGAATTGGGCTAGAATTCACGGGCCAGCAAACTCTGGTCCGGGGCCTAATCCCCAGCTAAACTGGACCCCCAGTTTTTAAGAATTGTGAGAATCGGAAAAGTAAGTAGGCTCTCTGCCTTCTCCGGGTTTCTGCAGTGTCTTCTCTCATATCTGCCTCCTCTGAAGAGTGTCCTGGGACAAACTCCTCTTGGCATATTTATCAACTGAATAAAGTCTAGACAATTAGTTATTTTCTGTAATTTAAAACTAATGTTGCCTTACCAATTTAAATTGAAGCCCCCAAAAGGCTAATTTCCTCCCCATGATAATTTGCTTACACGATTTTCATTAATCTAGTCAGCTTATTGAAACCTCTAGAAACCACAGGGGACCATAGACATTGTCTGTTGGTTTTTTTTTCTTTTTTTGATAAAGAGGAGAGAGAGCTATACAGGCAGAGACAGAGATATGGAGGGAAAGAAAGATGAAGGGAGGGGGGAGGGAAGGAAGAAAGGGAAAGGAAGGGAAGGGAAGGATAGTGAGAGAGAGAAAAGAGAGAAAAGAGACAGACAGAGAGAAACGAGTCCAACTGAAATTCTCGGGAGTAGAAACAGCTCATCCAAGCCACTCTGCCCCCAGATTCCCCCCAAACTATGTAAAAGGGGACTCTGAAAAACTTCTGGAGCCCCAGCACCCACAGAACGACAAAGAGAAGCTAACCTCCCGCTGAGGACAGCCCAGCAGCCCTTCAGGAAGGACCAGCGCAGCCCTCTTGGAGCCGGCAGCACGCAACGCGCAGAGCGCAGGAAGCGGAGCCGAATGGAGCCCAGAGGTTTTAGCCCCAGGGCGGCAGGGCCAGCAGCCGGCTAGAGGAACCCCAGAACACCAGCAGCCATGGCGACTCCAGAATTATCAACATAGACATGCCTAGGACAAAGTAAGAGGTTAGTGTCCTATGGACTTTGGGACCTGTTTTGGGGGGAATGGGTCGGCTCCCTCCCCTGGGGGCTAGAAGCCGCTGAGGAGACACACCATTTTGTAGTTTTCAGAGGCAGCTCCAGCTCTTGGCCTGCAATTAATTGTAGGGAGATCCAGCGATCAGTCTTGGGGGGTAATCGCTCTTGCTTTAACCTCCCTGGATCTGGATTGTGATCTAGGGTGGAAGTCGTGGGTGGGTTTACAGCTTGCCAGAAACAGAAGTTGCCCCCCCACACATTCGGGACGAAAATTCCTCTAGCTGGCCTTAAAGCCATAGTGTGGCAACAAGCCCAAAAGTCAAGCAATTAAGTGGCAACATGCCAAGGCAAAGGAAACAGAAAAATGCAACCCTAGACTCCTATTTTGGGGGCATAGAGTGGGAAAAGGACCGTGAGGTCAGAAGTCCTGCTCCAAAAGCCCCAGGGGAAAACATGAGCGGGGTGCAGGCCATAGAGGACCTTAAGAAGGACTTTAAAAATCAAATAAGAGAAGCAGAGGAAAAATTGGAAAGAGAAATGAGAAGGATGCAGGAAAAGTATGAAATGAGGGTCAACAGCCTGACTGAGGAAACAACACCTTAAAAAATAGACTAACTCAAATGGCAAAGGAGGCCCAAAAGGGCAATGAGGAGAAGAATGCCTTAAAAAGTTGAATTTGCCAGATGGAAAAGAATCTCAAAAGTTCACTGAGGAGATTCATTCCTTCAGAGTTAGACTGGAGCAAATGGAAGATAATGGCTTTATGAGAAATCAAGATGCTGTTAAGCAGATCCAAACAAATGAAAGATTAGAAGGCAATGTGAAATATCTCATGGGAAAAACCACTGACCTGGAAAATAGATCCAGGAGAGACAATTTAAAAATTATTGGACTACCTGAAAGCCATGATCAAAGAAAGAACCTAGAAATCACCCTTCAAGAAATTCTCAAGGAAAATTGCCTGATGTTTTAGATCCAGAGGGCAAAATAGAGGTTGAAAGAATCCACCAATCACCTCCTGAAAAAGATCCCAAAAAGAAAACTCCCAGGAATGTTATAGCCAGGTTCCAGAATCCCCAGATCAAGGAGAAAATACTACAAGCGGCCAGGAAGAAACAATTTCAATATTGTGGAAACACAATCAGAATAGCCCAGGACCTGGCAGCTTCTGCACTGAGGGATCAAAGGGCATGGAATATGATATTCCAGAGGGCAAAAGAGCTGGGACTGAACCCAAGGGTCACCTACCCAGCAAAACTGAGTATTTTGTTTCAGGGGAAAATATGGTCATTCATTGGAATAGAGGACTTTCAAGCATTCTTGAGGAAAAACCAGAATTGAATAGAAAATTTGACATCCAGACACAAGAAGGAAGAGATGCCTGAGAAGGTAATCAGGGAAAAGAAATCAAAGGAACTTATCAAAGTTGAACTATTTACATTCCTATATGGAAAAGCAATAACTGTGAGTGATGATATCTTTCTCACTATGAAAATAATGGAAGAAGGGTGTGTGGTCATATGAATACATATGTGAATGTGTGTGTATATGGATAGAGGGCATAGGTTGAATTTGTTGGGAAGGGAGAATACTCAAAGTATGAAATTATGAGGTGAGAGAGGAAAGTGGCAAGAGGAGATGGGGAAAGACAGGGTAGGGTAAACTATCTCATGTAGAAGAAGCAAGGGGAAGTGATTGCAAGGGAGGGGGAGAATAGGAAGGCAAAAAAAAAGGCAAATCCACATTCTCATTGAATTTGGTTCAGGGAGAGAATGACATACATACTAAATGGGATATCTCAGAGCAGAATAGGGGGAAGGGGGATGAGAGGAGGGATGATGGATGGAAGGGCATTCTTGGGGGGAGGGGAGGTTGGAAGTACCCACTATAGAAGAGGGACAGGATCAGGTAGGGAATGGACCAGGTGGGGGGTGGGATGAGTGGGAGGGAATTATAAGCAGCCTTGTACAATATATCTACTATGATAATGTTTTGCATAGCTAGACATGTACAACATATACTGAATTACTTATCTCCCCAGAGGGAATGGGTGACAAGGGAGGAAGGAAATGGATCTGAAATTCGAGGTCTTAACATTAAATGTTTCAAATATATATAAATACTATTATTAATGCTCTTTTGCTTATAATTGGGAGATAAGATGTGCAGGCATTGGGACACAAAGATTCACCTTCCTCTAATGGAAAAGTCGAAGGGGGTATGGGAGAAGGTATGGGAGAGAGCAGACTGGAGGAAGTGATATCTTGTGGGACTGCTATTCTGGGAGGTTGGTTAGAGGAATAACGGGGAAAATGATTGTAACTCAAAATCTGGCAGAAATGAATGATGTAAAACAGAAGTTAATAAAGCATTTGTTTAAAAAAAAAGAAATTCTCTTAGATCTAGAAGGTGTATAGAATTCTCCAAGCCAGGCCAGGCAATGCCTTAATTTAGGCCCCTGGTATGCCAGCCCTAGATTTTTTAAAAGAGGGATACAGTTATCACAGTGGAGTAAGGACAGGTATGGAAGATGTTCATTACCCCCACCCACACACATTCTCCCTCTCTTCCCTGCCTTTCTCTCTCATCCCTGTTTCTTCCTTCCTTCTTCCTCTAGGATTCCCTGCCCACTGTCCCCTGGAGAATTGTCTGGCTGCCACAAGGCACAGAGAAAAAGCTGATGAACTGCACTGCTTTGCTTTAATCTGCTTACAGAACTAGCTCCTAAGAGAGGGAAGAGGCCTCTGTAGTCATGTGCTTTCCCATTTGCCAGGTAGGCAGCATGATATAATAGAAAGGGTAATGAACTTGGCATCGAGACAGAGGTTCAAATCCTGGCATAGGAAGACTAGCTAAGGTTACCTCATACTTTATCAGAATCCCAAACTGCTTCTGCAACAAAGATCCATCTTTCCAGTACTAACATTCTCCCAATGATGATATACAATCAAGCCATGTAGCACCCTGCTGCTTTCATGTCAGAAGAACTGGTGAAGTTCTGGTGACCCAAAGAACAATGGAAAGGTGGACATCAAAGTTATACCTATGGTGGGGCTGTTAGGGCTTTGTTCCAAGGCATCTGATTTAGAGGATGCTGAGAACACTTGCAGTGTAGAAACAAGACCACTTAGCACCAAGTTATCCAGAGCAGGGAATTTGCGATTTCATTGATATTAGGAGCTTTTCCGTGAGGAAGCACTCTCTACCAATGCATGCTGGAAGCTTATTGATTTAAGGAGAGTTGACTAGAGCACAGAGAAGTTAAATGATCTGCCCAAAGTCTCACAGCCAATATGTGGTAAAGGCAGGACGCAAATCCAGGTCTTCCTTGCTTCAAGGATCACTCTGTATTTACTCTGCCACCTGTTTCTTAGCAAGAAAAATGAACTAAAACCAGAAGCTATACAATAGCAGCTGAGATGAGCTCCTCCCTTTATCTGCCTATTTGTATAGCAACCTCCCCAGCAACAGTCTTTGTTTTGAGAGTTTTTCAATTTATGTCTACCAAAATAAAACACCTCAAATGCTGTTTATCATCTCTTTGAGGGCTAATTCCATAGTGGAGATAATACTGATTGAGAAATTAAAATGATTATAGAAATATTCAACTAATTTCCTATATCCAACATTTCACAGTAATTGAAATATTATTTTCCTCAAATATTTGAATATATCTGTGATTTCATCAATTCTAAAGATCCCTTCAATGATATAAATCGCAATCCATCCATGCCTATTGAACCTCTGTGACACTTGTCACATCTTCCTGAAAGTTTGCCACAGAGGTCCCAAGCAATGGCCCAGCAATGATCTTAAACCACTGTCCTAGGATGCGTGGCTCTCTGGGCAATTTCTCATAAACCTAAGTGCCCAGGGGATAGAGTGCTAGGCCTAGAATAAAGGAGACCTGGGTTTAAATCCAGTCACAGACTCTTACTAGCTGTGTGATCCTGGGTAAGTCACTTCTGTTTGCCTCAGTTTTCTCAACTGTAAAATGTTGTTGTGAGGATCAAATGAGATAATATTTGGAAAGTGTTTAGCACGGTTCCTGGCACATGGTGGGTACTTTATAAATGCTTATTCCTTGCTTCCTTCCTCTCTTCCTTCCCTTACTCCCTTCCTTCCTTCCTTCCTCCCTTCCTTCCTTCCTTCTTTCTTTCCTTCCTCTCTTTCTTCCCTCACTCCCTTCCTTCTTTCCTTCCTTCCCTGAGAACAGTACCACTCACCCCAGCTCTGATTTATGGTATTTGCCCCTGGGGCCAAGACTCCTACCTCTAGCTCTGTCAGACACAAGCTATAGCATATTATCTCTGGCAACTGACATGTAAGAAGTAGTGTAAAAGAGACCACTGAGGACATGCATGACTAGAAAGAAGACGGGCCTGTCACATAGGTAGAGTATGGGAGAACACATGAGTAACTGAAAGGCCGTAGCAGCATCCCCAGATTATTAAAAGGACGAGAAAAAGGCCCCCAGTGTGGTTCCTCCACGTAGGATCGGTGGGACCATGTGATGGGTGGGGATAGGTGTCCACATTGATGAGATCAGATATACGGGAAACCTCAAAATAACATCCTCCTCATCACTGACTAACATCTACAGAGCTTTTCAAAGATCGTTGTTGTTCAGTTGTTTTAATCGGGTCTGACTCTTCATGACCCATTTAGGGTTTTCTTAGCAAAGATACAGGAGTGGTTTGTCATTTCCTTCTCCAGCTCATTTTGTAGAGGAGGAAACTGAGGCAAATGGGGTTAAGTGACTTGCCCAGGGTCACACAGCTAGTAAGTGTCTGAGGTCGTATTTGAACTCAGGAAGATGAGCACCTGTCGTTCTACCCACTTCACCACCAGGATTACAAAGCACTTTACAAATGTGATTTCATTCGACTTTCACAACCACCTCAGGAAAAAGCTGCTATTATTATATCCATTTTAAGGATTCGAAAACTGAGGCTCAGGAGTGAAGTGACTTGCTAGTGGGTTCAGTCAGTTTTAAAGTGTCCTCTTTGCTTCAAGGCTGGTGCTCCATTCACCATGCCATGCTGCCTTCATGTATACAAATCAGTGTGACATAAGAGAGAATGTGATAGGATTCAAGCAGAAATCCAGACCAAATGTTATAGGAAAATCTGAGAAAAAGAGATCTCTTTCAGTTGAGGGAAATCAAGGAAAGCTTCGTGGAGGGAGTGACACATGAGCTGAACCTTAAAGGGAAAGTCCTCAGCCTGAAGAGGGGAGGAGATAGGACATTCCAGGCACTTGGTGTGGGGAGAAGGGCAGGAGATCTGGGAAGAGCTAAAAGGCCAGTTCCAGTTTGACTGGAATGGAGAATATGTGAAGGATGTTAGGATGAAATCATTAGGAAGGTAGATAGAAGCCAGATTGTGAATGACCTTAAATTCCATGATAAGGATTTGTATTTTATTTTCTAAGAACCAGGGAGCCATTGAATATTTTTGAGTGGGGAGTAGCATTTTCAATCTTGCTGATTTGTATGATTATTTTAGTACTATATAAAAGGAGGAGAGGAAAAGTGGAGGTAGGGAGACCTGTTAGGAGGCCATTAGAATAGTCTAGGAAAGAGATCAGGGGGACTCTAACCAGGATGGGAGCCATGAGAAATTGCTAAGGGCTTGGCAGCTGATTGATCATGGGAGCAGGGTAGGATGAAGAGTGGAGAATTCCAGATGACTCTGGACTTTCCACCCTGAATTCCTGAAAGGATAATGCTCTCAACAGAAATAAGGAAGCTGAGTGGAGGGAAAGATGTTCAGAATAAAGTTACATATTTTAGACACAATGAGTTGTACATAAAAATATTTTGTGTATGTATGGGGTGGGGAGGAGGGGAATTGACCAAGGCATCTTGCTAGAACAATAATAGCAATAATCACAATAACTAACCTTTATATAGTGTTTTAATATTTGCTAAGCATTTTACATATTATCTCATTTGACCCTCACAAACAACCCCATATGGAGCAGGTGCTAAAAGAAATTATTTCCTCCCATCTCGTAGAGGAAATCACAGATGATAAGGAACTGATAACAGAGATAAGGAGGCCTAAGGTCTTAAAAGAAGTGCAAAAAGTGGTTTGTACTCCTGGCAAAGGAGTGAAATTCTTTGGATCTAACTTGATGGAATTGGGGAGGGGGTGGCTAGCAGGGACTTTCTGAAGAATGGTCACACAACTGAGGCCACAGAGGATTAAGAATCATAGAGGAAGGGACCCAGGGAGCCCAGCAGAGGGATCTGCCCAGGAGAAACAGCATGAAGATATCAGAGAAGAGAAAAGCCATCAGGAACCTCCAGTGCCTGAGGTGAAAACAGCATCCACCTCTACTAGTGCCTTTGGGGTGTGTGTGTATATATGTGTGTGTGTGTGTGTGTGTGTGTGTGTGTGTGTGTGTGTGTGTGTGTGTGGTGTGTAGTTGTTGAGAAGGTGCACCCTAGCTTTATGGGGGGCATATTTTATTATTGTAACTCTTGTGATGTCTTCTCAATAACTGCCTTTGCTTTGAACTAATTATGTCCTGAATAAATAAGCATTTCTAAATTTTACTATTTTATCTTTCTCCAATTACATGTAAAAACAATTTTCGAGATTCATTTTTTAAATTGAGGTCTAAATTCTCTCCCTCCTTCCCCATCTTGCTTATTGAGAAGACAAGCAATTTGATATAGGTTATACACGTGTACTCATGTAAAACATAGTTCCATATTAGTCATGTTGTAGAAGAAAATATAGACCAAGATAAAAACCCAAGAAAAATAAAGAAAATAAAAAGTCTGCTTCGATCTGTATTTGGACTCCATCAGTTCTTCCTCTGGGGAGGGAGAGTACTTTCCATCAATAAGTCCTTCAAAGTCATCTTGGTCAATAAACATTTCTTAAGCACTTACTATGTGCCTAGCTAAGCACTGGGGATACAAAGAAAGGCAAAAACTCAGTCCTGTCCTCCAGGAGCTCACAGTCTAATGGGAGGAGACAACATGTAAACAATCCCGAGCAGACGCCACAACAGCAATGTAAATGGGAGATAATGTCAGAGGGAAGGGATGGAGGGGAGAGCAAGGTCTCTCACAGAAGGGGGATTTGAACTGAATCTTGAAGGAAGCCAGAGGAGCCAGGAGGCAGAGTGAAGGAGAGAGAGCATTCTAGGTCTGGGGGGCATCCAGTGCAATAGCACCGAGTCAGGAGATGAATATGGGAGAGGAACCACCCAGACCTGGATTAGACGGATTAGATGGATTAGAGTAATCCCCATGGAGGGGAGTGAAATGTGAGAAGACTGAATAGGTCTGAAGGGACCAGGTTGCCAAGGGCTTTAAATGGAAAAGACAGAATTTTGTATTTGATCCTGAAGGTAATAGGGAGCTGCTGGGTGGCTAGGTCTTCCCTTTAGGAATAGCATTTTGGCAGCTGATTGGAGGAGAGAGTGGGGAAAGTACAGGTATAAACCAGCAGGCTACTGCAATAGCCCAGATATGACCAGGATCTGTGCCTAGGTGGTAGCATATGTGTCAGAGGAGAGAAAGGGCCATACGTGAGAGAGATTGTGAAGGTTGGAACCACAAGACTTGACAGTAGATCGGATATGGGGTTTGAGTGCTAGCATTAGTGGTGGGTGGTAAGCTACAGCCTAGGAGTGTTGAACTACAATGTATCTTAAAGTCAAGGAAGCTATCCCCTCCGAGGACTCAACCTGTAAGTGTGTCTAGAGGGAGGGATAACCCCAGGGACAGCCCTGCATGAACACTAGACAATATTTCTCATGCTTGAATATAGCAAGAAGAGCTTGCTAGTAAAGTAATCCTAGGCTAATTTCAGGAACTTACATTGAACTAGCCACAAAGGAACCATGAAAGAGAAAAGACCCTGATTGCAATGGATTTATAGAATTCTATCAAGCTTAAACAAAACGAATACCTGTATCAATCACACAAATCATTTTCAAAACTTGATAAAGGAGACACTGTCAAACAATGTCCTTTTGAGAGAAAAATGAAGTCCTCCACCATCCACCCAGAGAAGGACAGGATAAAGCAAATGGCAAGAATGTTTGTATACAGGATATTGGAGAAGTCTGAGTTAATCTCTCTGATATCACCAGCTGGGGCTGTTATCAGCAAGGAAGTGATGGTATACAACTGAGGCAGTTTGGGTTATCTTTGGGCTCAGGTAGATTAATTTGGGACTCAGTTGTGAGCCCTTTGGCCAAGAACAATATAAACTGTGCTTTTAGAGCTATGGTAGGGAGCTCCTGAGACCACCAAGGGACCTCCCTGCCAACTACTTCTAACCTTTCTCTCAGTGGCTTTTAGCTTTCTGACTTTTGAGCTCCTTGAGAACTTATTTTACCTGTGGGGGAATGAAGGTGTTTTAGTAAAAGGATTCATTCATTTGAATCCTCAGGTTCTGAGTGATTCACTGTATAAAATGCAGAATAAGAGAATTACAGACCAATATCAGTAAAGAATATCAATTTTAGAATGTTAAGTAAAATCCTGGCAAAAAGAGAATAACAATATATACAAAAAACTAGCCATTTAAATGAAATTGGATTTACACAAAGGATGCAAGAATGGTTTAACATTAGGAAAACAATGTAAACTATATTAAAAACAAAACAATTCCAAAACCACATGGTCCTATCAATAAAGAAAAAGCTTCTGATTTTTAAAGTACAATTCCTTTATACTAAAACACCTGAAATGCATAGGCATAGAAGGGCTATTTTTTCATATGATAAAAAGCATACATCAAAAACCCAAAGGCTAGCATGATATATGATGGAGAAACACTCGGAGTTTCCCCAGTAAGTACAGGTATAAAGCATTCTCCAGTTCCCCCAGTACAGTGTGACATAATTCTAGAAATGCTAACAATAGCAAAAAGACAAGAAAAAATTTGAAGACATAAACATAAGCAAAAAAGAGATGAATCTATCTTTACTTGCTGATGACATTATGGTTTGCTTGGAAAACCCTAGAGAGTCAACAAAGAAACTAAGGAAATAGCTTCAATAAAATGGCAGGATACAAAATAAACCCACAAAAATCAACAGAATTTCTACATACCATTAACAAAATCCAGGAGGAAATAATAGAAAAAGAAAGTTCCACTCAAAATAATAATTAAAAAGGCATACAATATCTGGGAGTCACTTTACCAAGGCCCCTTTAATACTTTTATAGAGAAAATTACAAAACACTCTTTAGAGGAACAAAGAATAAATTAAATCATTGTCAGGGTATTCAGTGTTTATGGTTGGTCTATGACAATATAGTAAAAATGATAATACTAAATTAATTTACAGATTGGTTGCTATACCAAAGAAACTGGCAACAGGGATACTTTACAGAGCTAGACAAAATAATAAAAATCTTTAGTGAAACAAGAGTTTTAGAATCTCAAGGGAAATTACGAATAAAAGTAAGGGTGAAAGAGAAATAGCACTTCTAGGTCCTCAGATTACTATGAAGAAGAAATCATCAAAGCTATCTTGTATTGGTTAAAAAATAGAAAAGTAGGTCAATGGAATAGACCAGACAGAAAGATCAGAAATTATGTAAGTCAAAAACCCATTGTTTGATAAACCTGAGAACATAAATTACTTGAAGAAGAACTCCCTATATGTAAAGAACTGTTAGGAAACTTGGAAGGCAGTTTGATAGAAATTAGGTTTAGACCAACATCTTATTCTATATGGTACAATATACTCAAAATGGATAAGGGATACGAAACCAGAATATGAAAGCCTTCATCATTTAAACATATAGCAGAGAACTAGAACTGATCACTGAGGAAAGCACCTTTCATAGCTATGACTAGGAAGAAGATTCTTGACCAAACAAGGTACAGAGAAATAAACACAAAAGATTAAAAAGATAATTTTGATTACATGATAATAGCTAGCTAACATTTATGCATCACTTTAAAGTTTGCAAAGCACTTTACAAATATTGTTTGATCCTCACGACCCTGGAAAGAAGATGCTACTATTATCTCCATTTTACAGATAAGGAAACCAAGGCAGATAGAGAGGTTAAGTGACTTTCCCAAAGTCACACAGTTAGTAACACAGTTAGTAAGTGTCTGAGGCTGGATTTGAACTCTGCTCTTTCTGACTGCAGATCCAGCACTCTGTACACTTTGAAATCTAGCTGCCTACACGAAATTGAAAAGTACATACGTGTGTGTGTGTGTGTGTGTGTGTGTGTGTGTGTGTGTGCTGAATTGAACTCATCTTTCCTGATAAACTCTCTACCCCTTTAAACTTCCCTATTTCTATCTAAAGCCCCATCATCCTTCCAGTCTCTCGTGTTCATTATCTTGGCATTACTTTCTTCACTCTCCTTCATCACACACATACAATCAATTGCCAGATTGTGCTGTTTCTACCACCATATCTCTCACATCTGACAGGTCAGATGGAAGAAAGAGACTGCTGTGGATGGAAAGGGAAGAGGCAGGGGGATAGGAACACTGGGGATGATGGAGGGGGGAAGTAAAAGAAAAAATGGGAATTGACAACTTTGTTTGGGGTGGGGAGGAAGGGGGAAGAGACCATTAAGGAGGGCAGAGAGGGAAAGGGCTGACCACATAGCAGGGGGAAGAGAAAGAGAGAAAGTGAAAAGACCTCTGGAGGTGAGAGGAGAAGACAGATGGAGGGGACCATTGGGGATGGAAAGGGTTGAGACAGAGGAAAGAGACTATTGGGGGTGGAGGGAAATAGAACAGAGCACTGGGGATGGTAGGGGAGAGAGGGAAGTGGCCACTTTGATGAGACGGGGGTGGGGGAGACAAGAGGGAAGAGACAAAAATGGAGGGCAGAAAAGAAGAAATGGAAGGAAGGAGGGAAGGAAGGAAGGAAAGAAGGAAGGAAGAAAGAAAGGAAGGAAGGAAGGAACTGACGATTAACCAGGGGTTGTAAAGAGAGACAAAGGGAAGGGACCATTGGTGATGTGGGGAGAGAGAGAAATAGAGAAAGAGGGAAGACACTACTTGGAGATGTGAGACAAAGGAAAAAGACCACTGGGGGAGTATGAACTTCATGAGAGAAGAGACCAGTTGGATCTGTGTTGGGGTTGGGGGTGGGAGAGGAGAGAGACAAAGAGAAGGGACCACTGAGAAAAGGGGGAAGAAATGCAAGGGACCACTGGTGAGGGAGAGATGAGACATATAGAAGGGACCATACCCTTAGAGGGAAGAAATTACTAGGGATAGAGGAGGAAGAGAAAGAAGGAAGGGAGCACTGGAGATGGGGAGGGGACAGTGAACTAAATAAACCACTTTGTTGTGGGGAAAGAAAAGAGACCACTGAGGAGGGCAGAGAGTAAGAAGAGCCAGAAGGGGCAGACTACTGAAGAGGGGAAAGGGTCCACTGGAGATGGGGGGACAGGGAAGAAAGACTACTGATGTTGTGGGGGAAGAGACAGATAGCATAAGAACACTGGAAATGGGGAGAGAAAGGCCAGAAGAGACTAAGGCTGGAGGGGGAAGAGACAGAAGAAAAAGAGCACAGAGAATGTGGGGAGATTGGAAGGGGTGAAGAGACCACTAAAGAGAGAAGAAAGGGAGAGATGAGGAAAAGGGATTGAGCAGAGAAAAAGGAAACAAAAGGAACAGACCATTAGAGATATGATGGAGAAGACAAAGAAAAAAGACCACTGGGGGTGGTGGGAAAGGACAGATGAAGGGGCCATTGGTGGTTCGGTGGGGATAGAGACAGAAGGAAGAGATTCCTAGAGGTGGAGAGGTAAAAGAGGGGAGTATTGGTGATGGTATGGGTAGTGAAATCAACTGAGAGAAGAATACTTCAGTATGGCCTTGGAGGAGGAGGTAGAGAGAGAAGGAGCAACTGGGTAGGACAGATAGGACCAAAAAGAGAGAAGAAAGCACTGGGGATGGTGAGATGGAGATGGGAAGGACCACTGGGGATGGAGGTAAAGCCAGAAGGAAGGGAGCTCCAGGGAGGGAAGTGGGTAAATAAAAGAAACAGAGGGAAGTGGCCACTTTGATGCTGGGAGAGTTAGAAAGGCAAGAGACATCTGGATGGAGTAGGGGGACAAAGGAATAGGCTAGGGGGAAGACAGATGGAAGGGACCATTGTAAATGGAGGAAGATAGCTACAGAATTAAGAGACTGCTGGGGATGGAGGGGGAAGAAACAGAGGGAAGGGAGCACTGGGGATGGAGAAAGGAGTGAATAAAGAGAGGGAATTTACCACTTCAATGCTCCCAGTATGGAGGGCAAAGAGGGAGAGACAGAAGGAAGGGGCTGACCATTGGGCAGACTCACCTGCCAAAAACCTCCCCCTCCCTGAGGCCCATGTCAGGGGAATGCTAGGAAATCTTCTCCCCCTTAGACACCTCTATGGAAGTGCTTTCCCCTTCTTCCACAAGAGCTACATAAGGATTCTCTTTCACACACCATTCAAGAGACTCATAATCACTATCAAGTTGGCTAGGGAATCTGCTTTCTTCCCCCAGTAAAGGCATATTCACCATAGTTATTGAGCAATGATTTCACCTCCCCTGTGCTATTAGAAAGCAAGGTACTTCCCCAAAATACCAGTCCTTGGCTCCCCAAGTTCTTTTGAAGGAGTTGTCCAGGCCATCCTAGAGGAAAGGAAACTAGCTGGTTGTTGGATACCTGAGCTATTCCTCCAGGATCCACAGAGCCCTCTGAGGGGATAAAGATCTTGAGGTCCAGGTGACCCAAAAGGGAAAGGAATAAAGAGGGTCCAGAGATGGTAAACTAGAAAGATGCCCCAAAGCAGCCTGTCCTTATCAGGTAAGTCATCCCAGAGACTGGATCCAAGAAATGACTGGACTGGAAAGCCTTCTCTCTTCCTAGGAGACTGGTGATTCATCACAGAGATGGCTTCTGGGAGGTCAGACACCTGACTTAGGAAGTCAGGTACATGATAATACAATCACGAACCTCTTGATTAGCAGGGTCAAACATTTTATCTGAGATGGGAGAGTGTCATTTTTGTCAGTTGGGTGCTCTGACTGGTACAAGGAGCCCCACTAGGCAGGAATAGTTACCTTGTCTTTAATTAAGGGCATCATGTGATCCCATGCCCAGCGCAATAAGGCATTACTCTTCCACATTGGCAGTGAATGCCATTGCCAACCTCAGCTGTTCTGGTAATGGCTCCAACCTACTTATTTAGCCTACGATGTGTGTGTTGGGTACTGACATACCCCTACAAATAACTCTATGCAGTGAGAAGCATTGGGAAAATTCCTCCATTCATCCTAACCCCAAACAGGAGAGCCTTGGATTGGCCAGTCCCATAACCTTCAAACCCTAGATTACTTGGTCAGATCCATGGTCACTACATGGGAATAAATGTAGCTGAATATCTTCTCTGCCACATTCCCCAAGGTTTTTCACATACTATCCATGCAGCATGGAGCTCAACCCACTTGAAGGACTTGCCAGAAGCCCTATTCCCTAAGGTATCCCCTATGACTAGATTGGTGGATGCTGAAGCCCAATTGCATAAGCCTCTGGTAGTGATGAATGGAAACATCAGTAAACCAGGTAAAATGACATTCATCTGGAGCCAGATCCATATAGGTAAGGGTTCACTGGGCTAGCAAACGAGGCAGGATTCTAAGACCTATACTGACAGCCTTGGTCTCTAGTACAATGGCCCCTTGTTTGTATGGGCACCGCCACCAGAAGGACTCAGGCTTGCATAATTTTTGAATGTCCCATTTCATTTAGCAACAGAAAGCTTCTGTGCCCTACCCTTCTTTTTTTTTTAAAGCAATTGGGGTTAAGTAACTTGCTCAAGGTTACACGGCTTGTCATTATTTATGTGTGGGTGCTCATTTTCTGAGGCTGGATTCGATCTCGGGTCATCCCAACTCCGAGGCCGGCGCTCTTAATCACTGCGCCACCTAGCCGCCTCTGTGCCCTACCCTTCTTGTTAGAGGGACCATCTTGCATCATTCAACTCAATAGAAAACTTTGGACAAAGGGTGATTGGAGGACCTGTGTCATCTAGTGGGGCAGCTGGTGACGAAATGGATATAGCATCAGGCCTGAAGACGTAAATTCAAATGTGACTTCAGATGCTTACTACCTGTGATGCTGCACAAATCATTCAACCTGCTTGCCTCAGTTTCCTCATCTGTAAACTGAGGATAATAACACCCACTTCCCAAGGTTGTTGTGAAGATCAGATGGGAAAATATATGTAAAGTATTTAGTATAGTGCCTGGCACATAGTAGGTGCTATATAAATGTTAGCTGTCATTATTATTACTTATTATTGTGGTTGCCTTGTGACATTGCTTATTCATCAAGCTTACCATTTACCAAAACAGCCAGATCTTTGTCAGGTGAGGAGGGCTCGTCTGGCTATGCCTCATGAGTTTCACACTTGAGCAATTAATTTTTTGGACCCAAGTGAAGGACTTTACACTTATTCCCATAAGTGTCATCTTGTTACATTTCAACCATCCTTCTAGTCCAATGAAATTATTTGGCGGACTCCAACTCTGCCATCCATTATGTTAGCCATCCCTACTAGATTCTCTGGTTTTAGCTGAGAGAGAGGGAGTTCCTATAGATAAACAGATGGTTGACGTTTTGTATTACTCCTATGTCACACTTCTTGGCCTTAGTTTGTGATCTTTTTCCTGAACTTCCCTATTTCCTCCTTCAGTCCAGGTGTTCTGGAATATCCCATCATATCCTTCTCTTCCTCCACTGATCCTCTCCCAAACTCTCTGCACCATGCTTTCCCCTTTACTTCCTAAACTTCTTCTATAGCTTCTTATTATATAATGTAATTATACTTTACTTTTATTCTGTTTCTTTTGAATAAGGCAGACCCTTCTAAAACTACCTTCCAGACATATGTCACATTCCCCCAAGTCTCAGTGATATCTACAAAGCAGAATTTACTTCCTTACAAGAGGATTTCAAGTTCATTTATCCTTTCACCCATACTTTTTATATTTTTGTATAGATATCGGAAGTCACGTTTGTTTGTTTGTTTATCACTAACTCCTTTCTTGGATTTTGTCTCATGGGAATTATCCATCCTTTCTATGGATATTCATCTTCTTACTGCTACTCTCTGTGGTATGTAGCGTGGCTGCTTTGTGTGGGCAATTTTCTACCTCCCCTTCCATTTTCAGTTTAAAGTCCTCATAACAGATTTACAAGACTCCAGGCAAATATATTTTTGCTGTAAGTGTGCTCCATCCCTGGTCACGAGCCCACCGTTCCAATATTTTAATTCATGGTACAGCATTCCAACCCCCATTCTCAACTATCATATTCTTCTCCAACTTTTCACTTCTGGAGCTCCCACCTTTGATCAGTAGCAGAGAAACACCACCTGTGCCTTTCTGGTCTTCAGGTTTTTATCCCAAACTTAGCAATGCTTTCTAGGTTCCCTTTTTGGCGACATCATTAATCTTGTTAACCCCTACAATTCAGGAGTGGCTGGTGGGTTTGATGAGTTTCATGGAAGTTTTCTTTCAGGCCCAGGATACTCTGAAAGATAGCATAGCTTTCTGTTGTTCATCTGTCTGAGTACCCCTGAGCCAAGACCTACCAATCACTTGTTAAATCATTCAGTCATGCCCAGCTCTTCATGATCCCTTGGACCATAGTGTCCATAGAGTCTTCTTGGCAAAGATACTAGAGTGATTGACCATTTCCTTCTCTAGCTCATTTTACAGATGAGGAAACTGAGGCAAACCGGATGAAGTGACTTGCCCAGGGTCACACAGCTAGTAAGTGCCTGAGACAAGATCTGAACTCAGAACTTCCTGACTCTATCCACTGAGCCATCTAGCCATCTCCTACCGTTCATCTATTTTTCCTCTGACCACTTCTATGTGAAATCTCTCCTAGTATGACTTGTGTATCCAAATCATCAATCCCTAAAGCACAAAAAGCTGCTTCTTTCTCAGAGAGAAGAAATTGATAAGGAAAACTGAGGCCCAGTGACTTACCTGAAGGCCTACAGGTGACAAGTGTCAGATGTGGAATCTGAATGGAGGTCCTATGACTCTATAATCTCTGCTTTTTCTACCGCCTGGGACATTTTATAAAACATTTCTCTTCCAATAACCTGTGAGGTTGGTGGTGTAAATTGGATTGACCCTGATCTGCAGAGGAAGGAACAGAGGCAGAAACCTAAAGTCTATACCTACAGTCACATGACTAGTAAGAGGCAAAGTCAGGATCAGAACCCAGATCTCCTGGCTCCAAGGTCTGCACACTTTTCAATTAATAATGCTAATGAGTACTGTATACTGATTTTATGAATATTATCTCCATTGATTCTCATTAGGACTCTATGAGGTAAGTGATGATAGGTGTTCTCCTCACTTGACTGAGACTCAGAGAGATTATGTGGCTTACCCAGAATCACACAGATAAGGGTGGGGCAGGATTTGAGGCCAGGCCTCTGACTTGGAGCCTTGTCTCTAGCCCCTATATCATTATACTGCCTCTGAAGACAGAGACATTAGCATCCCCCATAATACTGATAATGGGGCCCTGAGGTAAATACGAAATAAGTAGTAGGGGGTTACAGCATGTACTAGTCCCATCTCAGGGGCACATATGATCAGTGATGTAGGTAAGTCTATATCATAATAAGTTGTGGTCCCACAGGAAGGGGAGGGGAAGAGAATGAGCATTTATTATGTGCCAGTCATTGTGCCAAAAACTTTTTACAATATTTTCCCATTTGATCATTTCACCCTCACAGAAACCCTGAGAGTGAGGTGTTTGTCACTATTTCCATTTACAGTTGAGGCAGGCAGAGGTTAAGTGACTTGCCGAGGGTGACAGTTAGTAAGTGTCTGAGGCAGGATTTGAACTCACATCTTCCTGACTTCAAGACTAGCACCCTATCCACTGCTTTGGCTGGCTGACAACAGGATTCTCTGCTATTCACCTATAGACTCACAGCCTCCTTCCAAGCCAAATGGGCTTGTGTTGTGCTTTGTTTGCGTGCCTCTCCTCCACTTCCGTCCCCTAGTGAATGAATACACCTAGAAAGATGAATTAAACAGTGCCTTTGCCTCCCATCATCAACTGCAAACAAACCTCCTTCAGCAGACTGAGAATGCTCCAGGTGGGTGTTGAGATGCAGCCATCAAGCATCCTTCCCTCGAGCCGGTCCCAGAGCTCTCTAATGAAATCCTAATATTTCCACATCGTCAATGACATGTGCTAAGTGATTCCACTGAGAACACACACGAGACCCCCCCCCCCCCCCATTAGGGTACCATCCGTCTTCTTGGAGAACTAATTGGCTTAAATATTTCACCTGTGTTTATAGATCATTTAGCTCCGTTGACAAAGACAGCAGTGCATGGGCGCCTTGGCGTCCTTTTAATGAGTGTTTGCCAATGCAAATAGGGGGAAGAAACAACCTTTGAAAGTCCTCCACGTGGTTTCTCTATCTGCATTTGCCAGCTGTTGCTTGACCCAAATATGGGAAGCAGAGGCAATATATTCATATATGCAGGCCACGGAGGAAAACGTTCATTCGCGTTTGTTCTTTTAAACAGAGCATAGCTGAAACTAGTTTTTAAATATACCCATCCTGCTTGTAATCCTTACATAGATACTGCTTTTACATCAAATCACCAAGCATGGAGGCTTCAGGCTTCCAGGCCATTCTAAAAACATTTCCCATCCTGCAGTAAGAATGTAATCGTACACCTGCTGGTACTAATTTTCAGAGGCAGGAGAGCCTAGCAAGACGGCCTTTTACCTAAGCAAATGATGCAGCTTCTAATTTTCAAAGGGACTTTTTCTCTGGGTGAATATTTTTCCTCAGCCACTCAACACATCAGGCCCAAGACAGCTTCAAAATTAAACGCCTTGACGTTTTGTCATTGGGTAAGAATACACCTCCTGCTGTATGTACCAACTTTCTCCCCTGTCTACCCCAAATGGACGTTTATTTGTCTGTATCACTGATGAATCTGTTTAAATCGACTTAATTTCTCTCTTTCATGTCTCTGTTAATTTTACTTCCAAAGTGGTAGAAGATTGGGGAGACCAGGTGACACAGTGAATAGAGCACCGGCCCTGGAGTCAGGAGGATCTGAGTTCAAATCCGGCCTCACACACTTAAAACAAAAACTAGCCGTGTGACCTTGGGCAAGTCACTTAACCCCAACTGCCCTCCAAAAAGCAAAAAACAAAAACAAATAAACAAAAACCAAAGTGGTAGAAGATGAAAAATTGTGATCATGGTGTCTTAGAAAGATCATTTCCCCTTCCTGAGCCTGTTTCCTCCTCCTTTAAATGAGAGAATCATAGATCTATAGCTAGGAGGGACCTTAGAGGAGACTAAATCCAACCCTTTAATTTACAGAAGAGGAACCTGAGGCTGAGAGTTTAAGTGCCGTGCCTAGGATGAAACAGCTAACAAGCCTCTGAACTGGGAGGTAGCAAAGAAAAAGTTCTGTTTGATGAATCAATAAAACAATTTCACAGTGTGTGCTACATCTTGCTTCTGGGAAGGGGGGAAGTATGTTTCCTAATCTGTTCACTGGGACTGAGATGGGCCGTTACAGCTAAATCAGAGGTTAGCTGCCTTACAAATGAGAATTGGACAGAAGAGCCTACTCAAAGTGCTGTGAGATCAGACATGGGATCGATTGCTGGGGTTGGGGTGGTAGAAAGGGGCATTCCAAAAAGCTTCACAGAAGAGGTAACATGAGAGCAAGCAGCTGGGTGGTACAATGGATAGAGCAGGAGACCTGAAGTCAGGAAGATCTGAAATCAAATGCAGCTTCCCCAACTGTGTGGCCTTAACCTCTCTCTGTCTGCCTCAGTTTCCTTGTCTGTAAAACAGTGATAAATGATGGCACCTACCTCCCGGAGCTGCTGTGAGTCTCAAATGAGATGTTTGTAAAGTGCTTTGAAAATGTTCTAGCACCACATAAATACTGGCTATGATTTCTAGCATTGAAGAATGGTCATGAATTGAGTAGGCAGAGGTGGGTGGAGAAGGTGGGAAGCATATTCCATGTGTAGAAGAACCAGGACCAGGGAAAGCACAGGATGCGTTTTGGGGACTGAGGCAGGTAGCAGAGGCCCAGAGCAGCTCCTCGATTTCCTCTCTTCCTCTCCCCACCTCCCCACTTCCTTACTGTAAGAATGACATGCCTGGATGGCTGCCTCTTCCTGCAGACATGATGTCCATTGGCAGGCTTGTGACCCGCTGGCTGGGGATGGAGGATGGGTGGGGTGTGGAGTGGGGAGAGAGACACTGGCAGCTCACTGCTGCTGGGAAGGAAAAGGCTGTTCTCAAGAGGGGGAGAGGGAAAAAAATCTTCATCTCCAAGATCCTTAAATAAATCGTGTTGTTCTCTCTCTAGTGCAATACAACATGTCAATAATCAAACACTCTTGACGGCTAGAAAGGAGCCCAAAGCTAGTCTGCCTGGAGGGAGACCTGCTGCCAAGATGGCATTAGAGGCGAGGCAAACATTTCTGTAAGTACTGATCAGATACAATGTAGCTAGATTTCTCCCCTCCAGCATATCATTTCCGATAATGGGTATGGAAATTATTCATTGACTAGCTATTCAGAAATAACTTAGGATGATGGGTTTCAAAGATACTTCACAGACCTACAGACTAATCCTTGCTAATCAGGCTGGTGAGGTTTGGAAGGGGCTCCTTGGGTGGGGGTCCAGGAAGCTTGGTGGGAATGGGCTCTCTCCAGCCTCTTGCAGCCCAGGCCAGGCAGGGACCCCTCTCCAGTGGCCTCCTTTGGGGCTGCTCACTCCTGGCCTGTCCATCGCTCAGTGCTGAGCTTGGCGGGAAAACTAAGTGAAGCTCCTTACTACTTATCAATCAGAAATCAGCGGGGCCTCTAGACTTCTCCTCATTAAACTTAAAGAATATTCTCTCCCTAGCAGCAGGCCGCTCTGCCTCCATCCATTACTTGTATGGCCAATTTTCGGCAATCAGAGAGGGCCACCTTCATCACTGGCTCAGTGCTGCTTCTAGCTCCTTAGCTTGGGAGGCCACATCCCTTCCCAAGCCTCGAAATGGTTGCCTGCCTAGGATCTTGTCACCTCTGATGGCCTCCAACTTTGCCCTACCTTTATGCCATGCTGAGCCTTCTTGCTCTCTAGCCAAATCAAGACCCATTTGCACATAAAATGTGCCCATCCTGCCTCTAGCCCTCCCCAGATGAATCCCAAGGTAAATGGCATGAGTCCTGGCACGTGGGCTCCCTGCCACCAGTAAGTTCAGAACAACGTCAAGGGCAGACCACATTTCTGTAGATTACTTTTGAAAAAGAAAACTGGTAAGCAGCAGGGCCCAGAAGAAAACAGACTGGACAAGGGGTCAGAAGATGTGCATTCAAATTTTGGCTGTCAGCAACTCACTGGCTAGGTGCCTTTAGGCTACTTGCCTCCCCTGTCTGAGCTTCACTTTCCTCCTCAGTAAAATGTAAGGGCTGGACCAGATGCTCTCTGAACTTCCTTCCACTTCTAACATCTGTGCTTTGCTTCAAATGTGTTAGTGATCTGGCTTAGAGTTTAGGGCTCTTTCTGCTCCCCAGAAATGGGGATCCACTGAACCATCCCCATTCTCCCCTTCCCACCACCCACCACCGTCCTCTTCCTCCTAACCAAGAGCATGCCTCTGGATGGTGGCCAAGGGGGGTCTGAGGCCACAACCTCTCCCTACCACACGGATAGTTTATCACAAGCCAATAGCTGTCTGAAGATTCTTAGCCTCATTGTATAATCCAGTTCAAACCAAAGCCAATAATTATGAGGCACTTACATACCTTGTCTGATGCCCTCATTATATCTTGCTTCTTGAATAACCAATTTCCCCATCTCTGTTCTGTTCCCCTCCCCCCTGTCCATCCTTGGTATACTGTAGCTGGTGTAATTGTAGGCTCTTAAAACTAGTCTGGAGGGGCGGAGCCAAGATGGCGGAGTAGAAACAGCTCTTCCAAGCCACTCTGCCCCCAGATTCTCCACAAACTATGTAAAAAAGGACTGGGAACAACTTCTGGAGCCCCAGCACCCACAGAACGACACAGAGAAGCTAACCTCCCGCTGAGGACAGCCCAGCAGCCCTGCAGGAAGGACCAGCGCAGCGGTCTGGGAGCCGGCAGCGCGAAGAGTGCAGAGCGCAGGAGCCGAGCCGAGCCGTGCCCAGGTCCGCGTGAGCCGAGGTTTTAGCCCCAGGGCGGCAGGGCCAGCAACCGGCTGGAGGAACCCCAGAACACCAGGAGCTGTGGCGACGCCAGAATTATCAACATAGACATGCCTAGGACAAAGTAAGAGGTTAGTGTCCTATGGACTTTGGGACCTGTATTTGGGGAATGCGTCAGCTCCCTCCCCTGGGGGCTAGAAGCTGCTGAGGAGACACTCCATTTTGTAGTTTTCAGAGGCATTTCCGGCTCCCAGCCTACAAATCGTGGGGAGATCCAGCGATCAGTCTTGGGGGGTAATCGCTCTTGCTTTAACCTCCCTGGATCTGGATTGTGATCTAGGGTGGAAGTTGTGGGTGGGTTTACAGCTTGCCAGAAATGGAAGTTGCCCCCCCACACATTCGGGATGAAAATTCCTCTATCTGGCCTTAAAGCCATAGCGTGGCAACAAGCCCAAAAGTCAAGCAATTAAGTGGCAACATGCCAAGGCAAAGGAAACAGAAAAAATGCAACCCTAGACTCCTATTTTGGGGGCATAGAGCGGGAAAAGGACTGTGAGGTCAGAAGTCCTGCTCCAAAAGCCCCAGGGGAAAACATGAGTGGGTTGCAGGCCATAGAGGACCTTAAGAAGGACTTTTAAAAATCAAATAAGAGAAGTGGAGGAAAAATTGGAAAGAGAAATGAGAAGGATGCAGGAAAAGTATGAAATAAGGGTCAACAGCCTGACTGAGGAAAACAACACCTTAAAAAATAGACTAGCTCAAATGGCAAAGGAGGCCCAAAAGGGCAATGAGGAGAAGAATGCATTAAAAAGCCGAATTTGCCAGATGGAAAAGAATCTCAAATGTTCAA
>WOXC01002811.1:0-47943 GCA_011680675.1 Gymnobelideus leadbeateri
TTCAAACCTCACAAAGCACAATGTAAGTATGATCCTAAATGATTCAGGGGATTCCCAGTGATATTGAATGAGAGCTATTATAAAATTCTCTTGGGTTTCAGCCTAGACATAACTGTGCATAAACATTGCCTGGAGCTCCCACAGAAAAGCCAAGTCACATCTATCTTTGGGGCTGTTTTGGATAACTTATTGAAAGGGTTATCATTTTTCTATAAGCCATATTAGCTGCCTTTATCAGGTTCAAGACAAAGCACTCTCTCCACAAGGTACCAGCATATGGCCAGCAAGAGTGCATGACAAATGTTGGTCATGCTTAATATATCCACTCTTATGTTTACTGTATTTATTAAATAAAATTATTTACTTTCTCAATTCAAATACAGGCATATTTTGGAAATATTACAGGTGTGGTTACAAATCACTGCAATAAAGTTAATATTGCAATAAAGCAAATCATAATGTTTTTAGTTTCTCAGAGCATGTAAAAATTATGTTTATACTAAACTGTAGTCTATTAAGTGTGCAACAGTATTATGTCTATACAACAATGTATATACCTTAATTAAAAAGACATTATTGCTTTAAAAAAAAGTGCTAACCATTATCTCAGTCTTCGCCAAATTCTAATTTTTTTGTTGGTGGAAGGTTTTGCCTTCATGTTAATGACTGTTGATTGACCAGGGTAGTGGCTGTTGAGGGTTGGGGTGTCTATGGCAATTTCTTCAAATAAGACCACAATGAAGTCTACCACATTGATTAACCCATCTTTTCATTAAAAACTTTCTCTGATGCATGTGATGCTATTTGATAGCATTTTACCCACATTAGAACTTCTTTCAAAGTTGAAGCCAATCTTCTCAACACTGCTGTTGCTTTATCAACAAGATTTATTTAATATTCTTCGATATTGTTGTGGCCAGAGGAGAAGAAGGATGATGGTGGAGGGTCTGGTTGGTGGAGCAGTAAGACCACACATAACATTTATCAATTAAGTTCACCCTCTTAAATGTGTGTGTGTTTGTGTGTATGTGGTTAATAATAATGAAAATACTAAAAAGTAGAGATATCACCTTGCCTACCTACAAAGGTCCATATAGTCAAAACTATGGTTTTTCTAGGAGCAATATGTGGCCATGAAAGTTGAAGTATACGGAAATCCAAGTGCCACAGAATCAAAGCATTCAAACTGTGGTGTTGAAGACTTTTGAGTGTCCCTTTTACAACAAGGAGGTCAAATTAGTCAATATTTAAAAAAATTAATTCAGAGTACTCATTGGAAGTTCAAATACTAAATCTGATGCTTAAATGCTTTGGCCACATAATGAGAAGAAAGGACTCTTTGGAAAAGACCCTGATATTGAGAATGATTAAAGGCAAAAGGAAGAGCAGAGAATGAGATGGATAGATAGTCTCATGAACTTTGGACATACTTCAAGAGATAGTGGAGGATAAAAGCACCTGGTATGCCACAGTCCATACAGTCATGAATAGTCATACACTACTGAATGACTGAACAACAACAACAAAAAATTATGAAAAAGTTTGAAATATAAGAATGGCCAAAATGTGGCACAGAGTCAACATGTTGAGCACATATTATTGGAAAAATGGTGCCAATAGATGTGCTTCAGGCAGGGTTGCCACAAATCTACAATTTAAAAAAAATGCAATATGTGCAAAGCATAATAAAGTGAAGCAAAATAAAGTGAAGTATGTCTAGAGTAAAAAAATTCAAGGTGATATCAACAGCTTTATTAGTTTTAGGCGCTATAGGATGGGGTCTGCAAATGTTTGAAAGGCTAGAGAAAAAGGAAGTAGAACAGGATTAGTAGCCAAAATTCTGAAGAGATACTGAAACTCTCTGTTGCTACCATTATTTAAAAAAACAAGGAAACATGGCCATAGGTTAGGGCCAAATATGATGAATCAATTCAAATTGTTCTCCTATTTTTTCTTTTAATAGGATTTTATTTTTTCCCAATTATATATCAAGATAATTTTTAGCCTTATTTTTACAAGATTTTGAGTTCCAAATTTTTGTCTCCCAATCCTATCTTTTCTTCTTCCAATAAAAGGTAGGCAATTTGATATTGGTTGTACATGTGTTATTATGTAAAACATTTCCATATTAGTCACAGGTATGAAAGAAGAAACAGTTAAGAAGGAGGAAACACATGAAAAAGAATGAAGTGAAAAACACATGCTTCAATCTGCATTCAGAGTCAATCAGTTCTTTATTTTTATTTTTATTTTCAAAATGCTTTGTTAACTTCTGGTTTACATCATTCAATTCCACCAGATTTTGAGTTATAATTTTTCCCCACTTTTCCCCTACCCACCACCCCAGAATAACAGTTCCACAGGATATCCCCTCATACAATCTGCTCTCTCCCATATCTTCTCTCTTACCTCCTTCAACGTTTCCATTGGGGCAAAGTGAATCTCTGTGCTCCAATGCCTGCACATCTTATCTCCCAATTACATGCAAAAGAGTATTAATAACAGTATTTATATATATTTGAAACATTTAATTTTAAAACTTCAAATTCTAGATCCATTCCCTTCATCCCTTGTCACCACTCTGACTGGGAAGATAAGCAATTCATTATATGTTGTACATATATAGCTATGCAAAACATTACCATAGTAGATATATTGTAAAAGATTGGCTATATTTCCTTCCCACCCATCTCACCCCGCACTTGGTCCATTCCCTACTTTGATCCTGTCCCTCTTCAAAAGTGGGTGCCTCCAACCTCCTCTCACCCCAGCATGCCCTCCCCTCCATCATTCCCCCTCACATTCCCCTCCCCTCTACTCTCCTGCAGGGTGAGATATCCCATTTAGTATGTATGTCATTCTCTCCCTGAACCAAATTCAATGAGAATAGGGTTTTGCCTTTTTACATTCCTGTTCTTCCCCTCCCCTGCAATTATTTCCCCTTACCTCTTCAACATGAAATAGTTTACCCCACCATCTCTCCCCATCTCCTCTTGCTACATTCCTCTCTCACATCTTAACTTCTCCACTTAAGTATCATCCCTTCCTACCAAATTCGACCTGTGCCCCCTATCCATGTATACCTGTAAACATATATACACACATTCACATATGTATTCATATTCCCATATACTCTTCTTCAACTATTTTCATACTGAGAAATGTTTCATCAGCTACAGTTATTGTTTTTCCCTGTAGGAATGTACATAGTTCAACTTTGATAACTTCATAGTGATTTCTTTTCCCTGTTTACCTTCTCAGGCATCTCTTGCTTCTTGTGTCTGAATGTCAAATTTTCTATACAACTCTGGTTTTTTCTTCAAGAATGCTAGAAAGTCCTCTATTATACTGTTGACCATATTTCCCCTTAAAACAAGATACTCAGTTTTGCTGGGTAGGTGATTCTTGGTTTTAATCCCAGCTCCTTTGCCCTGTGGAATATCATATTCCAGGCCCTTTGATTCCCTCAGTGTAGAAGCTGCCAGGTCCCACGCTATTCTGATTGTGTTTCCGCAATATTGAAATTGTTTCTTCCTGCTGCTTGTAGTATTTTCTTCTTGATCTGGGAATTCTGTTTTTTTTTTTTAATTTTATAAGCAATTGGGGTTAAGTAACTTGCTCAAGGTTACACGGCTAGTCATTATTTATGCATGGGTGCTCATTTTCTGAGGCCGGATCTGATCTCGGGTCATCCAAACTCCGAGGCCGGTGCTCTTACTCACTGTGCCACCTAGCCGCCCCTTTAGGGCAATTGGGGTTAAGTAACTTGCCCAAGGTTACACGGCTAGGTTTTTGTTTGTGTGGATTAAGGGTCGGAGGCCGGCTCCGAACTCAGGTCCTTCTGATTCCAGGGCCGGCACTCTATTCACTGCGCCACCTAGCCGCCCCTTGATCTGGGAATTCTGGAACCTGGCTATAATATTCCTAGGAGTTTACATTTTGGGATCTTTTTCAGGAGGTGATTTGTGGATTCTTTCAAACTCTATTTTAACCTTTGGTTCTAAAACATCCAGGCAATTTTCCCTGAGAATATCTTGAAGGATGGTTTCTAGATTCTTTCTTTGATCATGGTTTTCAGGCAATAATTTTTAGATTGTCTCTCCTGGATCTATTTTCCAGGTCAGTGGTTTTTCCCATGAGATATTTCACATTGCCTTCTATTCTTTCATTTGTTTGGATCTGCTTAATAGCATCTTAATTTCTCATAAAGCCACTAGCTTCCATTTGCTCCAGTCTAATTCTGAAGGAATGATTTTCCTCAGTGAGCTTTTGAGATTCTTTTCCTATCTGGCAAATTCAGCTTTTTAAGGCATTCTTCTCCTCATTTGCCTTTTTGAGCCTCTTTTGCCATTTGAGTTAGTCTATTTTTTTAAGGCTGTTGACTATCATTTCATACTTTTCCTGCATCCTTCACATTTCTCTTACCAATTTTTCCTCCACTTCTCTTATTTGGTTTTGAAAATCCTTTTAAGGTCCTCTATGGCCTCTAGCCCATTTGTATTTTCATTTGGGGCTTTCAGTGCAGGATTTCTGACCTCACAGTCCTCCTCCTGTTCTATGCTTCAATCCTCTTTGCCCCTAAAACAGGAGTCCAATGTTGAATTTTTCTGTTTATTTTGTTTCCTTTGTCTAGGCATGTTGCCACTTAATTACTTAACTTTTGGGCTTGTTGCCACAGTACGACTCTGCCACCAGACAGGGGAGCTTCTGTCACAAACGTTGGGGTCTTCTCAACTTCCAGAGGTATTAGTTGGGTGCCCTCCCTGAAGCCCCCACACAATCTGGCAAGCTGGACACACACCTCAAGACCTCCGCCCCAGATCACAATCCAGATCCAGGGAGGTTAAAGCAAGAGCAATTACCGCCCAGACTTATTACTGGATCCCCCCTACAGTCTGCAGGCCAGGAGCTGAAGCTGCAAGTGAAACTGCAAAATGGCAGCTGTGCCATGGCTCCTCAGCCACTTCTCACCCCCAGGGGAAGAAGCTGACCCATTCCCAAATACTCATCCCAATGTCCATAGGGCACTAAGCTCTCACTTTGTCCTAGGCATCTATGTGTGGGTAATTCTGGAAAAGCCACAGATGCTGGTGTTCTGGGGTCCCTTCAGCTGGTCTGGCTACCCTGGGGTTAAAACCTCTGACTCATTAGGTCCTGGGCTTGGCTTCTAGAGCACTGCATTGGCTGCTCCCTACCAGGCTGCCAGGCTGTCCTCACTGGGAGGTTAGATTCTCTGTGTCATTCTGTGGGTGCTGGAGCTTCAGAGGTTGTTCACAGTCCCCTTTCACATAATTTAGAGTGGTGTAGGCAAGAGTGCCATGGAAGTGCTGTTTCTACTCTGCCATCATAGCTCCCCCCTCAACCCCATCAGTTCTTTATCTGGATAAGGATAGCATTTTCCTTCATGAGTACTTTGTAATTGTCTTGGATCATTGTGTTGCTAAGAAGAACTAAGTCATTCATAGTTGATCATCACACAATGTTGTTGATACAGTGTACAGTATTTTCCTGGTTCTGCTCATTTCACTTTACATCAATTCATACAAGTCTTTCCAGGGATTTCTGAAATCTGCCTGTTCATAATTTCTTATTTCACAATAGCATTCTGTTATATTCATATACCACAGCTTGTTCAGTCATCCCCCAATTGATGAGCATCTCTTCAGTTTCCAATATTATCCCAACACAATAAGGGCTTCTAAAAATATTTTCACAAATGTAGGTCCTTTCCTCTTTTTTTTAAACAAATGCTTTATTAACTTCTGTTTTACATCATTCATTTCCACCAGATTTTGAGTTACAATCATTTTCCCCCCATTATTCCCCTACCCAACCTCCCAGAATAGTAATCCCACAAGATTTCGCTTCCTCCAATCTGCTCTCTCCCATAACTTCTCCCATACCCCCATCGACTTTTCCATTAGAGGAAGGTGAGTCTTTGTGTCCCAATGCCTGCACATCTTATCTCCCTATTACAAGCAAAAGAGTATTAATAATAGTATTTATATATATTTGAAACATTTAATGTTATGACCTCAAATTACATGATCCTGTCCCTCTTTTATAGTGGGTACTTCCAACCTCCCCTCACACCAAGGATGCCCTCCCATCCATCATCCCTACTCCCATCCCCTTTCCCCCTAGCCTGCTACAGGTTGAGATATCCCATTTAGTATGTAAGTCATTTTCTCCCTGAACCAAATTCAATGTGAATGTGGTTTTGACTTTTTAGCCTTCCTTATTCTTCCCCTCTTTTGCAACCACTTCCCCTTGCTTCTTCTGCATGGGATAGTTTACACTACCCTGTCTCTCCCCATCTCCTCTTGCCACTTTCCTCTCTCACCTCATAATTTCATCCCTTGAGTGTTCTCCCTTCCCAACAAATTCAACCTATGCCCTCTATCCATATATAACTGTAACCATATACACACACATTCACATATGTATTCATAGGACCACACCCCCTTCTTCCATTATTTTCATAGTGAGAAAGATATCATCAGTCACAGATATTGCTTTTCCATATAGGAATGTAAATAGTTCAACTTTGATAAATTCCTTTTGATTTCTTTTCCCTGATTACCTTCTCAGGCATCTCTTGCTTCTTGTGTCTGGGTGACAAATTTTCTATTCAATTCTGGTTTTTTCCTCAAGAATGCTTGAAAGTCCTCTATTCCACTGAATGACCATATTTTCCCCTGAAACAAAATACTCAGTTTTGCTAGGTAGGTGACCCTTGGGTTCATTCCCAGCTCTTTTGCCCTCTGGAATATCATATTCCATGCCCTTCAATCCCTCAGTGTAGAAGCTGCCAGGTCCTGGGCTATTCTGATTGTGTTTTCCACAATATTGAAATTGTTTCTTCCTGGCTGCTTGTAGTATTTTCTCCTTGATCTGGGGATTCTGGAACCTGGCTATAATATTCCTGGGAGTTTTATTTTTGGGATCTTTTTCAGGAGGTGATCTGTGGATTCTTTCAACCTCTATTTTGCCCTCTGGATCTAAAACATCAGGGCAATTTTCCTTGAGAATTTCTTGAAGGGTGATTTCTAGGTTCTTTCTTTGATCATGGCTTTCAGGTAGTCCAATAATTTTTAAACTATCTCTCCTGGATCTATTTTCCAGGTCAGTGGTTTTTCCCATGAGATATTTCACATTGCCTTCTATTCTTTCATTTGTTTGGATCTGCTTAACAGCATCTTGATTTCTCATAAAGTCACTAGCTTCCATTTGCTCCAGTCTAACTCTGAAGGAATGAATCTCCTAAGTGAACTTTTGAGATTCTTTTTCCATCTGGCAAATTCGACTTTTTAAGGCATTCTTCTCCTCATTGCCCTTTTGGGCCTCCTTTGCCATTTGAGTTAGTCTATTTTTTAAGGTGTTGTTTTCCTCAGTCAGGCTGTTGACCCTCATTTCATACTTTTCCTGCATCCTTCTCATTTCTCTTTCCAATTTTTCCTCCACTTCTCTTATTTGATTTTTAAAGTCCTTCTTAAGGTCCTCTATGGCCTGCAACCCGCTCATGTTTTCCCCTGGGGCTTTTGGAGCAGGACTTCTGACCTTACAGTCCTTTTCCTGCTCTATGCCCCCAAAATAGGAGTCTAGGGTTGCATTTTTCTGTTTCCTTTGCCTTGGCATGTTGCCACTTAATTACTTGACTTTTGGGCTTGTTGCCACACTATGGCTTTAAGGCCAGCTAGAGGAATTTTCGTCCCGAACGTGTGGGGGGCAACTTCCGTTTCTGGCAAGCTGCAAACCCACCCACGACTTCCACCCTAGATCACAATCCAGATCCAGGGAGGTTAAAGCAAGAGCGATTACCCCCCAAGACTGATCGCTGGATCTCCCTACAAATTTGCAGGCTGGGAGAGGGAACTGCCTCTGAAAACTACAAAATGGCGTTTGTCCTCAGTGGCTTCTAGCCCCCGGGGAGGGAGCCTATGCATTCCCTAATACCCGTCCCAAAGTCCATAGGACACTAACCTCTTACTTTGTCCTAGGCAAGTCTATGTTGATAATTCTGGAGTCGCCACAGCTCCTGGTATTCTGGGGTTCCTCCAGCTGGCTGCTGGTCCTGCCGCCCTGGGACTAAAACCTCGGCTCATGCAGACCTGGTCTCTGCTCGGCTCCTGTGCTCTGCGCGCTGCCAGGTCCCAGACCACTGCGCTGGTCCTTCCTGCAGGGCTGCTGGGCTGTCCTCAGCGGGAGGTTAGCTTCTCTGTGTCGTTCTGTGGTTGCTGGGGCTCCAGAAGTTGTTCAGAGTCCCCTTTTACATAGTTTGGGGGGAATCTGGGGGCAGAGTGGCTTGGATGAGCTGTTTCTACTCCGCCATCTTGGCTCCGCCCCCTCCTTTCCTCTTTTTAATAATCTCTTTGGGATACAGACCTATTAGTGTTATTGCTGGATCAAGGGGTCCACACAGTTTGGTTGTCCTTTAGGCATAGTTTGAAAATGCTCCCCAGAGTGGTTGGATCATTTTACAACTCTACTAACAGTACATTAATGTCTCAATTTTCCCATATCCTCTCCAGAATTTATTATTTTCCTCTTTGTCTATTGGTCAATCTGATCAGAGTTGTTTTAATTTGCATTTCTCTAATTAAAAGTGATTTAGAGCACTTCTTCATTTGTCTGCAGATAACTTTTACTTCTTTATCTGAAAACTACTTATTTGTATCTTTTGACCATTTGTCAATTGGAGAATCCCCTGTACTCTTAAAAATTTGACTAAGTTCTCTCTATACATGAGAAATGAGGTGATTATCAGCAATAATTATTGTAAAGATTGTATCCCAGGTTTCTGCTTTCCTTCTAATCTTGTTTGCATTGTTTTTATTTTTACAAAAGCTTTTTAAAATTTTAATGTAATCAAAGTTACCTATTTTATATTTTGTAATATTCTCTATTTCTTGTTTGGTCATGAATTATTCCATTCCCCATAGATTTTAAAGGTAGACTATTCCTAGTTCTTCTTATTTGCTTATGGTGTCACCCTTTATGTCTAAATTATGGACCTCGTTTTGCTTTATATTAGTATACTATATGAAATGTTGGTCTATACCTAGTTTGTGTCCCATTCTTTTACATTTTTGTCAGCAGATTTTTCAAATAGTGAGGTCTTATGCTAAAGTCTGGGGTGTTTAGGTTTACAGAACTTTAGTTTACTATGGTCATTGACTACTGTGCCTTGTGTACTTTAACTATCCCAATGATCCACCACTCTATTTCTTATACTATACCTAGTTAGTTAGATTGATTCTTTAAGTCACATAGAGTCATTAGGGTCCACTTGCCCAATTCTGACTTTTAAGGTATTGTTTTCCTCAGTTAGCTTTTGCACTTTATTTTCCATTTCACCAACTGTATTTTTTAAGGAGGTTTTTTTCTTCTTCAGTGGATTTTTGTATCTCCTTTTCCATTTTTCCAATTCTAATTTTTAACCATTTTTCTAAGCTGTTGACTCTTTTGTAATAATTCTCTTACATCATTCTCATTTCTTTTCCCACTTTTTATTCTACCTCTCTTATATGATTTTCAGTTCTTCTTTGAGCTCTTCTGCAAGTTCTTTATAGGCTTGAGAATGCTTCCTGTTTTGCTTTGGGGTTTTGTCCATTTGTGTTTTAACATTGCTGTCCCCTCCTGAGTTTGTGTCTTGATCTTCCTTGTCACCATAATAATGTTGTTTGGTCAGATTCTTTTCTTGTTATTGTATTTTGTTCATCTTTTTTGGTCTTTTACTTGTCTTTCCTTTTAAATTTGAGCTCTGATCCACGGATGGAAGGGGCACTGTCTCAGGTTTCCCATGCCAGTGGCTACAAGTCCTGGCTGTTTCTCTGGTGCTGCACTGATATTGCCTTGAAGCCCATTGGGGACCCTAGAGTCTAGTGCTATGTTGACGGGTTAGGTGGGGGGGGGGGGTTGGTGCTGCAGTAGGCCACAGAGGTCTGGCAGCTTACCTAGTGCTGAGTTGGGGTCCTAGTGAAGGTGCTGGCATGTGCTGATGCTGGTGGGGGTATTTCTGCATTTCACTGGGGATATACTGAAGCATGTAGAGGTTTGACTTCTGGACATTGCCTATTTGTCCAGGGCTACACTGTGGTGATACTCAAAGCTGATATCTGACTATTCCTCTTTCTATATTGAGGCATATGGAGAGTCCTAATTTTGGAATTTTCTGCTCTACCACACTGAGGCTTAGGGTCTCCCTCTGCTATGTTGAAGTGGGACTTGCTCCTGACTTGCTGGGATGCTTCCTGTTCTGTGCTCCCCTTTTACCCAAATGAGACTTACCTTTCATGGCCCTTTCATGGCTATCTTCAGAGTTTTGGGGGCTCAAAGATTGTTTTACCCCATATTTTTTCTGGTTTTACTGTTCCAGGATTTATTTTGGGTTGCTATTTTATGGCTGTCTGGAGATGAATATGGGAGAGTTACAGCAATTTACTGCTCCATCTTGGCTCCTGAAAGTCCTTAAGTTCTACTGTTTTCATCATCTTATTTCACTGCAACCTCCCTGCCTCTTGTTTGTTTCCTTCCATCACCTCTTCTCCCCTATTCCTGCCATGTTTAAATAACTCTCCTGTACTAAATTTTCTAACATATTTTGTATCTCATTTAACTATCCCAATCAAACCTTGTTAGAAAACTAATTCTTAACAATGCATAATCTTTTTTCTAAAAATATTAATGTGAGGTAGAGTCAAGAGGGCAGAGTAGAAACAGGACTTCCCTTTGGCTCCAGCTTCAACCTTCCCCAATCCATGTAAAAGGGGACTCTGAACAAACTTTGGAGCTATAGAACCCACAGAATGACACAGAGAAGTTAACCTCCTGCTGAGGATAGCCCAGCAGCCCCATAGGGAGTGGCCAGCATAGCACTCTGGGAGCCAACCCCAGGCCCCTGTGAGCCAGAAGTTTTAGCCCTGGGGTGGGCCTGACCAAACACCAGCTGGAGGGACTTCAGAACAATAGCAGCTGTGGTTGTTTCAAGAATTATCAACACATAGATGCCAAGGACAAAGTGAGAGGTCAGGGCACTGTGGACTTTGGGACCAGTATCAGGGAGAGCATCATGTTTTGCCCACAAGGAGAGAAGCCAATGAGATGCTTAGGCACAGCTGGCCCAACATTGCAGCTTCATCTCTTGGCTTACAGACTTTAGGGGGATTGGGCAACCAGTCTGAGGTGTAATCAGTCTTGCTTTAACCTGCTTGGATCTGGATTTTGGTCTGGGGTGGAGGTCCTGGGGTGTGTGACCAGCTTGTCAGAGTGTGTGGAGGCTTCAGAGAGGGTACCCAACTAATACCTACAGCAGCTGAGAAAACCCCAGCATTTGGGCCAGAAGTTTGCCTGTCTGGTGGCAAAGTCCTACTGTGGCAACAGGCCCCAACATCAAATAATTGAGTGGCAACATGCCCAAGCAAAGCAGGCAAAAAAAAAACCCCAGAAAAATCCAACATTAGACTCCTATTTTGGGGACAAAAAGGATCAAAGCAAGGAACAGTAGGAAGACTATGAGGTGAGAAATCCTGCACCAAAAGCTTCAAAAGAAAATAAATATGAGCTGCTTACAGGCCATAGAGAACCTTAAGAAGCAGATAAGAGAAGTGGAGGAAAAATTGGGAAGAGAAATGAAAATGATGCAAGAAAATTATGAAAAGAAAGTCAACAGCCTGACTGAGGAAAATAACACAATAAAAAAAAGATTAATTCAAATGTCAAAAAAGGATCAAAAGGCAATGAGGAGAGCAACACCTTAAAAGCTGAATTTGCCAGAGGAAAGGAATGCCTTAAAAAGCCTAATTTGCCAGATGGAAAAAGAATCTCAAAAGGTCACTGAGGAGAGCCTTTCCTTCAGATTTAGAATGGAGCAAAGGGAAGCTAGTGACAGTTTGAGAAATCAAGATGCTGTTAAACAGATCCAAACAAATGAAAGAATAGAAGGCAATGTGAAATATCTCATTGGGAAAACTACTAACCTGGAAAATAGATGCAGGAGAGATAATTAAAAATTATTGGACTACCTGAAAGCCATGATAAAAGAAAGAACCTGGAAATCATCCTCTAAGAAATTCTCAAGGAAAACTGCCCTGATGTTTTAGAACCAGAGGGCAAAATAGAGTTTGAAATAATCCACCAGTCACCTCCTGAAAAAGATCCCCAAAAGAAAACTCCTAGGAAGATTATAGCCAGGTTCCAGAATTCCCAGATCAAGGAGAGAATATCATACGCAGCTAGGAAGAAACAATTTCCATATTGTGGAATCACAATTAGGATAACACAGGATCTGGCTACACTGAGGGACTGAAGGGTCTGGAATATGATATTCCAGAGGTCAAAGCAGCTGGAATTAAAACCAAGAATCACCTACACAGCAAACTGAGTATCATGTTTCAGGGGAAAATATGGTCACTCAGTGGAATAGAGGACTTTTAAGTATTCCTGAAGAAAAAAAACAGAGTTGAATAGAAAATTTGACATTCAGATACAAAAAACAAGAGAAGCATGAGAAGGTATACAGGGAAAACAAATCATAAGGAACTTATCAAACTTAAACTATTTACATTACTACATGGAAAAACGATGATTGTAAATGATGAAACTTTTCTCAGTATGAAAATAGTTGAAGGGAATATATATACATATGTAGTCATATGTATTGATGTGAATACATATATAGTCTTCATCGGGGGGTAATATAGGTGTATGAATACATAAGTGAATGTTTATATATTTATTTACAGCTATACATAGATAGAGGGCACAGGACCAATTTAATAGGAAGGGATAACACTTAAAAGGTGATATCAAGAGGTGAGAGAGGTTTATAATGAGAGAAAATGGGGTGAGAAAGAATGGGGCAAACCATCTCATATAGAAGAGGTAAGGGAAAATGGGTACAATTAAGGGGACGAACAGGAAGGCAAAAGGGAATGGGTCAACCTTATAATCATTGAATTTGGCTCAGGGAGGGAATGACATACACACAAAATAGGGTATCTCACCCTACAGGAGAGTAGGGGGGAAGGGGATTAGAGGGGGAATGATGGAAGAAAGGGCAGGCTGGGGGCGGGGAGGGAATTTGGAAGCACAAACTTTTGAAAAGCGACAGGACTAAAGTAGAGAATAAAACAAGTGGGAAATGGGATAGGAGGGAGGGAAACATAATAACATAATCAGTCTTCTATAATATATCTACTATGGTAATGTTTTGCATTAGCTACACATGTACAATCTATATTGAATTGCTTATCTTCCCAGTAAGGGTGGGTGAGAAGGGAGGAAGGGAATAAGTATATATATATATATATATATATATATATATATATATATATATATATATATATATATATATATATATATATATATATATATAATTAATACTATTTTACATGTAAGTGGGAAATAAGAGGAGGAGATATCCTGGGGGACTGCTATTTTGGGGAGGTGTTTAGGGGGAAAATGGGGAGAAAATTTATAACACACAAACTGGTGGAAATGAATGAAGCAAACCAGAAGTTAACAAAGCATGTGAAAAACATAAAAACATTAATGTTCGAAGCCAGTTTGGCATTAGTGTTAAATATCTTTCTTATTTGTAGATACTATTTCTCTTTTGCTGCTTGATCAGTGCTAAAAAATCCTTGTTAGTATACATTGCAAAATATAATAAATTGATTTTTAATTCTTAGGTAACTGAGTATATCTAGGATAATTCCACAGAGTCATCAAATAAGTATGCCCAGAAGTAAAGTCATTCATTTTTAGGAGATCCATATGTATATATATATATATATATATATATATATATATATATGTTCAACTGAGTATAGATATCTCACTATTCTAGTGTCACAAAGCTCATGATGCTACGTCTGCCATTGATGTGAATCCCCAGAAGGAACATGATCAAATTTTGTACAAGACAGTAAATTACCTCTTAAACAATTACTCTAACTTTAAATGGGAGGGTGAGGTGACTAATCTAGGTTTCTTAGGAATGGTGGAAAAGAAAATCACTATACTATACAACTATTCATATTCTTTGATCATTTATTTACTAGACTTCTATTTGGGGGCAAGAGTTGTTAGTGGGTAGTGAGAGATATGCAAAAAGAATACCAATATAACATTTTGAAATGCAGAAAAGAAAATAAAAGAAGTAAAGAACATGACACAAATGAATACTTTTGTTACACCTTCTTAAATTTAGTATATCACCCAAATAGGGTAAAATAAGGACTAAGTATTTGACTCTGCTATATAGGGAATTGCTTCCACCAATGAAAGCTGATTAGTTTTTCACAACTGATAGTCCTACACAGTTTGCTAGAGTCCTTTGAAATTAAGTGGCTAATCCATAGTCACACAGTCAATATGCATGCCATGGTCTTTATAATAATATTCTCCAAAAACTCAACTTCCTGAAAGATCAGAACCTCCATAACTCACATCAACTCAGTCCTCCTTGCCTGGAACCATTCCCTCTTTTTTTTTTAAGCAATTGGGGTTAAGTAACTTGCTCAAGGTTACACAGCTAGTCATTATTTGCGTGTGGGTGCTCATTTTCTGAGGCCGGATTTGATCTCGGGTCATCCCAACTCCGAGGCCAGCGCTCTTACTGCGCCGCCTAGCCGCCCCTTTTAGGGAAATTGGGGTTAAGTAACTTGCCCAAGGTCACATGGCTAGGTTTTTGTTTTGTGTGGGTTAAGTGTCTGAGGCCTGATCCGACCTCAGGTCCTTCTGACTCCAGGGCCGACGCTCTACTCACTGTGCCACCTACCCGCCCCCATTCCCTCTATCTTATTAGAGAGTATGGAGAGTGGACAAAGGGGAGGTCATCCATGGAGAGCTTCTCCAATCAAGGCTCATGGAAGCTATTTCATCATTTCCCCACCTGACTATATTCCTGGGGAATTTTAGCTTATTTCCCTCCCCACAATGGGATCCCTTTCCTCCTGTTTGCTGCCCCCTGCCCCACAACTTTTTTTTAATCTATTACTTTCTTTCCCTAAATTGTGAGCTTCTTGAGAGCAGGGACTGTCTTTTGCCTTTTTTTTATCCCAAGAACCTGGCACTTAATAGGTACTTAATGTTTATTGACTACATATGTCAAAGTTAAGGCTTGAATCCTGGTCTTTTTTTACTCCAAGGTTAGCTCTGTATTAATTTTGACATGTTGTCTCACTTTATCTATCTATCTAGCTATCTGTCTATCTATCTTTCCATCTATCATCTATCTCTATATAAGTATATTCCTTTAATATACACATTTATCAATATAGTCACATAATATAACACTTATATAATGTAAACATATCATTAAATGTATTACAAAAATTTCTGTTTTCTTATACAATGTATTTTCTTGTTCTTCTCAGTATATTAAAATGTTTGTGGTACAATAAAAATATTTTTAAAGAGTTCATAACATGTAATCACTCTGTTCTAAGAGGAGAATCAAGTCCATTACTTTAAAGAATATTGTTGAATGACTAATAATATATCTTTATAAAAATCTACCATGAATTGAGAAATATACACACTTTTTTTTTTTTTTAGGGCACTTGGGGTTAAGTAACTTGCCCAAGGTCACACGGCTAGGTTTTTGTTTGTGTGGATTAAGTGTCTGAGGTCGGATCCGAACTCAGGTCCTTCTGACTCCAGGGCCGGTGCTCTACTCACTGCGCCACCTAGCCGCCCCAATATACACACTTTTCAACACCTCTTTCCTTTCATTACTTACTACTAAATTTATATTGACCCCAAACCCTGGGGTCATAGCGATGAACATTCTAATTTTTTGAGATTTATATACAGGTATAATCCAGTGTTACAAGTGGCAGCAGTTTGTAAAAGCCAAGGCATTTCATATTGGAAAAAATGTGGCAGATTCAAATACTTGCTCCATCTGTACACTTTCATGAAGCACCAGCCAAGTTTTACTGCTGGCTTTTCATGCTTGTAATGGTTGGCCTCCTTTGGTGTTGCTGGTCTATCTGAAGATCTGACCAACGACAGAAAGCAGACAGTATTCTCAATTGTTTGAACTACTGAGAAGCCCATTTCCATACTATGATAACATAGGAGCATATGTTTTAAATTTAGTAACACTTCCAGCTATGATCATTCTCTAATTACATATCCTTTTCAGTTTGTTATCCAGTAATAATCCAAAGTATTAGGGATTACAAATCTTTCTGAACTATAGAGAACTGTTACAGATCTCAATGACTCATTAGTTGTAGTAACAGTGATCAGATAAAATTCACATTGACTTCAAGAAGAAGTCATGAAGTTCTGACTTCATAAAGACTAACCAAACAAATTAAAACTTAAAACAAGAAAATAGTGAAGTACTGGGGAAGATGATTTGTATTGATCACCAAATTTTCTCATTTTTAGTCCCCAAAATTTGTACAAAATGTCCTAGAGAAAAAAATCATCATTGTTCCTCCCTGACTCACTCCCATGCAATTCAACTCAATTTTACAAATATTAACCAAATACCTATCATTTGTAAGGATATTTGCAGCATCCAAAAATGGGTGAGATATTTTTCCTTGTAAGAAATTTCTAACCTGTAAAGTAGTATAAGACATATATATATATATATATATATATATATATATATATATATATATATATATATATATATGATTCAGGATAGAATAAATGATATAAAGGAACAAAGTACTTTAGTGTAATTGCAGTCAGAATTCTATATACCATCGAAGATATTAGAAAAAACCTTCATGAAGAAAGTAGTATCTGTGCCACCTTGAAAGAGCACTACAATGTTTGGATGCAGAAAAGTCAATTAGATAGAATAACTTGAATTGAGATATATTACTATATCATTTATCTGTTGCCATACTTAAAAAAAAACTGTTTATAACTATTGATTGATACTTTTATATTAGTATACATGTGTATATGCATAGAAATTGGGTCTAGATAGGTTTATATTTCTAATTTTTGGGGAAAGATACTTTCTGTAATACTGGATATCTGCTAAAAAGGTTTTTAATGAATGTTATATGAGAAAATGTCATGCTTCATTTTCTGTTTAGTTCAAGATTTTTATGTTGATTTCAGAATGTTTTCTTACTTCATCTTGAAGGACATTGAAAAAAGTGATAATAAATAATGACAAGATCAGTCAGGCCTGACTTCTTGAACCTTGTCAAATCACAAATACAAAGTTGTATTTCACCAATATTTCTGCTTCACAGAGCACTCAGTAAAGATTTCTGGCTTTTAGTGGACTGAAAGTTCAATATGAGTCTGTCATGTGACTCAGGAGTCCAAAAAGCTAGTTTGAATTTGTACTGCAATAAAAAAGGCACAGTATCCTGGACTAAAAATGTGAGTGTCCTGCTGCACGCTGCTTGGGTCAGAACTGGAACATTGGAAAGACACTGTTATTCTAGAAAGCATCCAGAAACATAGAACCAAGATTAGTAAAGACTTAGACATAGTTGATGGAGAGGGAGGTGTTTGGCCTGAAGAAGGAAAGACTTAGGGGAAATTAACTGTTATATTTAAGTATTTGAAGGCCAGTCATGTGGAAGAAAGATTAGACAGATGGGGTCCAAAAAAGCAGAATTAAGAAGAGTAGAATATAAATTATAAAGAGACACATTTAAGCTTCATGTCAAATAGTTAAAAAAAAAAAAAAGCAACTAAGTGAGCCCTCCAAATATGGTATTTGCAACCTCAACATATATTGAGTTTCCCTTCATTAGGAGTTTTTCAGTAAAGAATGGATGGTCACACATAAGGCATGTGATTATTTTGGTATTTTTTTGGCAGTTAAATGATGTAAGATTTCTTTCAGCTCTGAGATTTTGTGATTCTTAGTTTTATCTCATTACTACTTAATATTACTCCATTTGTGTTTGCTGGTAATTTAGGCCAAGTTTGTTTGAATAGATTTTTCAAAGTTAAGTATCATGGAGGCGGAACCAAGATGGCGGAGTAGAAACAGCTCATCCAAGCCACTCTGCCCCCAGATTCCCCCCAAACTATGTAAAAGGGGACTCTGAACAACTTCTGGAGCCCCAGCACCCACAGAACGACACAGAGAAGCTAACCTCCCGCTGAGGACAGCCCAGCAGCCCTGCAGGAAGGACCAGCACAGCAGTCTGGGAGCTGGCAGCGCTCAGCTCACAGAGCACAGGAGCCGAGCCAAGCCGAGCCCAGGTCCACGTGAGCTGAGGTTTTAGCCCCAGGGCAGCAGGGCCAGCAGCCGGCTGGAGGAACCCCAGAACACCAGGAGCTGTGGCAACTCCAGATTTATCAACATAGACATGCCTAGGACAAAGTAAGAGGTTAGTGTCCTATGGACTTTGGGACCAGTATTTGGGGAATGCGTCAGCTCCCTCCCCTGGAGGCTAGAAGCCACTGAGGAGACAAGCCATTTGGTAGTTTTCAGAGGCAGCTCTAGCTCCTGGCCTGCTAATTGTAGGGAGATCCAGCGATCAGTCTTGGGGGATAATCGCTCTTACTTTAACCTCCCTGGATCTGGATTGTGATCTAGGGTGGAAGTCGTGGGTGGGTTTACAGCTTGCCAGAAACGGAAGTTGCCCCCCCCACGTTCGGGACAAAAATTCCTCTATCTGGCCTTAAAGCCATAGTGTGGCAACAAGCCCAAAAGTCAAGTAATTAAGTGGTAACATGCCAAGGCAAAGGAAACAGAAAAATGCAACCCTAGACTCCTATTTTGGGGGTATAGAGCGGAAAAAGGACTGTGAGGTCAGAAGTCCTGCTCCAAAAGCCCCAGGGGAAAACATGAGCAGGTTGCAGGCCATAGAGGACCTTGAGAAGGACTTTAAAAATCAAATAAGAGAAGTGGAGGAAAAATTGGAAAGAGAAATGAGAAGGATGCAGGAAAAGTATGAAATGAAGGTCAATAGCCTGACTGAGGAAAACAACACCTTAAAAAAATAAACTAACTCAAATGGCAAAGGCGGCCCAAAAGGGCAATGAGGAAAATCGAATTAAAATTAAAAAGTCGAATTTGCCAGATGGAAAAAGAATCTCACTAGTTCACTGAGGAGAGTCATTTCTTCAGAGTTAGACTGGAGCAAATGGAAGCTAATGACTTTATGAGAAATCAAGATGCTGTTAAGCAGAACCAAACAAATGAAAGATTAGAAGGCAATGTGAAATATCTCATGGGAAAAACCACTGACCTGGAAAATAGATCCAGGAGAGACAATTTAAAAATTATTGGACTACCTGATAGCCATGATCAAAGAAAGAACCTAGAAATCACCCTTCAAGAAATTCTCAAGGAAAACTGCCCTGATGTTTTAGATCCAGAGGGCAAAATAGAGGTTGAAAGAATCCACAGATCACCTCCTGAAAAAGATCCCAAAAAGAAAACTCCCATAAATATTATAGCCAGGTTCCAGAATCCCCAGATCAAGGAGAAAATACTACAAGCGGCCAGGAAGAAACAATTTCAATATTGTGGAAACACAATCAGAATAGCCCAGGACCTGGCAGCTTCTACACTGAGGGATCAAAGTGCATGGAATATGATATTCCAGAGGCTAAAAGAGCTGGGAATGAACCCAAGGGTCACCTACCCAGCAAAACTGAGTATTTTGTTTCAGGGGAAAATATGGTTATTCAGTGAAATAGAGGACTTTCAAGCATTCTTGAGGAAAAAACCAGAATTGAATAGAAAATTTGACATCCAGACACAAGAAGCAAGAGATGCCTGAGAAGGTAATCAGGGAAAAGAAATCAAAAGGAACTTATCAAAGTTGAACTATTTACATTCCTACATGGAAAAGCAATAACTGTGACTGATGATATCTTTCTCACTATGAAAATAATGGAAGAAGGGTGTGTGGTCACATGAATACATGTGTGAATGTGTGTGTATATGGTTATAGTTATATATGGATAGAGGGCATAGGTTGAATTTGTTGGGAAGGGAGAATACTCAAGGGATGAAATTATGAGGTGAGAGAGGAAAGTGACAAGAGGAGATGGGGAGAGGCAGGGTAGGGTAAACTATCTCATGCAGAAGAAGGAAGGGGAAGTGTTTGCAAGGGTGGGGGAGAATAGGAAGGCAAAAAAGGCAAAACCACATTCTCATTGAATTTGGTTCAGGGAGAGAATGACATACATACTAAATGGGATATCTCAACCTGCAGCAGAATAGGGGGAAGGGGGATGACAGGAGGGATGATGGATGGGAGGGCATCCTTGGGGGGAGGGGAGGTTGGAAGTACCCACTATAGAAGAGGGACAGGATCATGTAGGGAATAGACCAGGTGGGGGGTGGGATGAGTGGGAGGGAATTATAAGCAGCCTTGTACAATATATCTACTATGATAATGTTTTGCATAGCTAGACATGTACAACATATACTGAATTACTTATCTCCCCAGAGGGAATGGGTGACAAGGGAGGAAGGAAATGGATCTGAAATTCGAGGTCTTAACATTAAATGTTTCAAATATATATAAATACTATTACTAATACTCTTTTGCTTGTAATTGGGAGATAAGATGTGCAGGCATTGGGACAGAAAGACTCACCTTCCTCTAATGGAAAAGTCGATTGGGGCATGGGAGAAGGTATGGGAGAGAGCAGATTGGAGGAAGCAATATCTTGTGGGACTGCTATTCTGGGAGGTTGGGTAGGGGAATAACAGGGGGGAAATGATTGTATCTCAAAATATGGCGGAAATGAATGATGTAAAACAGAAGTTAATAATGCATTTGTTAAAAAAAAAAGTTAAGTATCATGAAGTGCCAAAATCAAAACCAAAACAACCCACTTCATTAAGTGTAGAAATATATTGCCTGCATTTTTTTATCTAGTCATTTGTTATGATCAGTGGCATGATCTCTAGCAAAAGCTCTCATTTTTTATTTTCATAGTCAGCTAAGTCTTAGATCCCTAAATGTCTTTTTCTCTAGAATTTATTTAACTAATAACTCATTTTACCCCATTTGTGTGTCTCATATACATACATCCATGAGAGCAAATGAGGAAATGATCATCTCCATAGCTGTTTTTTAACATCAACAGATGTTATAAGCTTGTGTTCATGTAAGAAAAGTAAAAATTTCACTACTTCCAAGTAGTTTGTAAGACACATTCAAGATGTTCCCTGGTGACATAAAATAATTATAGAGTTAGCAGAAGAATGCTCATGAGATCTCATGAGATTTATTATAGAGTACCACAGTAATTCAGTTTTATTCACTAGGGAAATGTGGTGATCAGTTTCATGCAAGGAATTTTCTCTTTCTCTAGCAGAGAAAGTTAAGATAGAAAATAATGGCTAAAATATATGAAAATGACAAAGCTTTCCAAAAGCACAAATAAGGAGTTGATGTTATCCTTCTCTAGGGACTTAACAATTAATTAATGCCTGTCCAACTTGACAGCAGTAGACTCTAAGTCCCTAGAAGAACTTTGAAGAACTCTTGAAGAACCAGATTCATCCCCATGTAAGGTCCTAAAATAGGACTTTAGTGGAAGTTAAGAACACATGTTAAAAGGTATCTTTTCTTATCAGTTTAATATGTATATGATTAACTACGTCAAATCATCAAATAACTATGAAGCACTTGCTATGGGGTTATGAAGAGTTGGACATGACTGAAAGATGAGTGAACAACAACAACAAATTGCTCTGGGCCAAACATTATACTAATGTGACACAGATTCTCTTCTCAAGAAGCTTATAATACACTAGAGAGATATGATAATGCATATTCACAGAGAAATAAATACAGAATATGTTGGGAAAATGCATAGACAATGATAAAAGACATACTGACAACTCAGTGAATGAGGAAATGCCTTTTGAGGAAAATGGCATTTGAACTGAGTCAAACTTGGAACTAGGGAATCCAAGATGCAGCTGTATAGGGTTTATTATTCCACATATGGGAGGATAGCCTCTGAAAAGACATGGAGAGAAAATACGGAATGGCATATACAAGAAACAACAAATAGTATACCTATTATAAGGAGGAGACTAGATAAGGGGGAATAAAGTGTAATCAGACCACAAAAAGGTTTGAATACTAGAAGCGATTTTTGAATTTTATCTTAAAGATGATGAGGCATCACTCAGACTTCTTGAGAAGAGTATCTTGGTCAAATTTGAGGTTTAGAAAGATCAAGTTGGCAATTCTGTGAAGGGAGAATTACAAAGGGGAGAGATGAAATACAGGGAGATGAATTAGGAAGTCTCTTACAGTAGTCTAGGTGAGATGCCAGTATGTCCCCTATCTTGTAATACTTTTAAGAATGATTATCCTTACTGTTTGCTGTGGGTATATGGATACTCAGATACACAAAATATCCACACTTTCTATATTACATTAGAATGTAAGCTCTTTGAGAGCAGGAACTATTTTGTTTGCTTTTATTTGTACCTCCACCCATAATTAGCACCATTACATGCACATAGAAAATATTTAATACAACTGTTATCCATTACTAATTTATCATTCATTTCAATGCTGATCTGGCAAGACAGACTCTCACTTGGCACCAGAAAAGTGGTATACTTGCCAAAGTAAGTGGGAAAAGTATCCTCTTTTAACTTCTCAATTGTGGAACTATCCAATAGCAGGGATATTTTTTCCTTTTCTCTGTATCCCCAGAATTAAAATATATGCTCTTCATCCCCCTAACTTCTAGGAAGCACCTTTTCCAACCTTGTACTATCTCATTCCAATACAAATCATAGATATCCAGTGGGAATAAAACATGTGCTTCATAGATTGACATTTATACTTTTATGGGGTGCATTTCTAAGTTACTACTATAGCCTTTTGCTTTTCAGTCTCTACTCAGTTTTCCAAAGTTTTAATTTTTGAAGGGAGAAAAGGTGCTATATATTTTGACTCTTTTAAATCTATGCCTTAGATTTTTTTTTTTTCTTTTTGGATGGGGAAAGGTAGGGCAATTGGGGTTAAGTGACTTCCCAAGGTCACACAGCTAGTTTTATGTTAAGTGTCTGAGGCCAAATTTGAACTCAGGTCCTCCTGACTCCAGGGCCAGTGCTCTATTCACTGAACCACCTAGCTGCCCTTATGCCTTAGATCTTTACAGGGATTATAAGAGATTCCTGGTGGCATAGTGTACAAAGTGCTAGACCAGGAATCAGAAGACCTGAATTCAAATCTGACCACAGACTCTCACCAAGCAAGTCATTTAACCTCTGTTTACCCACTTCTTCAACTGAAAAATAGGGATGATAATACCACCTACTTCTCAGGTAGGGAAGAATAAAATGAGATAATCTTTGAAAAGTACTTTGCACAATGTCTAGCATGTAGTACATGCTATGTAAACATTATTCCCAACCCTGAAAAGCAAGGTTGGCCCAGGTCGAGGGGTTAAGATTGTACATTTACAGTAGACAGTATAAATGAGAGGGCAGCTGCTATAAATGTCTTTACAAAATGATGTTAATCTTATATTCATAACTGTGTAGGAAGGGGCAGCCTAGTAGAGTGAAAAAAAAGATTTCTAAGATCAGACATGCAATAAAAAGCCAAAATTTTGTAAAATAGAAGCATATGAATTTGTACATACATGTATGTATGTACTAGTTACATTAAACCAGGAAGTTGAAGTATAATTATCTATTATAATGTCTATACATAAGTATATGCATTATTGTGTATATGTCGGTATATGAAGTCATATAGAGATATCTCTACCTTTACAGAAATTTCCTTTGTAAGGCATATTCTGATAATTCTCATTTGCTTAGAATTCACATTTGGACTACAGTCACCACTCTTCACCCTGTATATAAATTTTATCTATTTTTTCATACTAACTTTTTGGCTCCAGAAAGAATGAAAAAATTTAGGTGTAAATTGAATACAAAAATACAAAGCAGATTTGTGCACAGAAAGATAATTAATATGAAAAATGTATATTTTTGTGCTCCTGAAAGTAAAACATGACTTTAATCCTTATCATGCCAATGATGTCACTGCTACATTAAATTTAAATTCCCTACTTTTGATTTTTTTTTTTTTTTTGCCTCATGGGTTGCCAAAATTGGTAGAATTCATAAACTATTGGCCACCTACTCATGATGAACATAACTGGCTTATCCTTTTAAGAAAAACATAATCTGTTGTTAGGGCTATACACAAAGCTTTTCCATCATGGTAAAGCCTTCCAGAGCTTGTGTTCTTTTGTAATAGCCATCGGGAGACTGGGGTCACTTCCACACTAAAAGGAAAGACAATTAAACAGACCCCTTTTTTGAAAGTTAATTTTTCATTACATTATATTCTAATATAATACTTTTAAATAGAAATAGTTGGTGGCATTGTAGATAAAGTACTAGAAGATCTGAGTTTAAATCTGGCCTAAGACACTTAACAAATGTGTAACCATAAGCAAGTCATTTAGCCTTTCTTTGCCTCAGTTTCCTCAAAACTAAAACAGGGACAATAATAGCCCCTACCTCAAAGGGTATATGAAAAAAAGTACTTTGCACAGTGCCTTGTATATAAAAGGTACTATATTAGTGCTCAAATTCCTTCCCTTGCCCCCTTTCCTAATTAATAAAACTCCATTTCAAAAGCGTGTCACTATTATGATGTTACATCTCTCATCACACTATGACAGACACCTTTAAGAATAGAAATGAGGAATTTAGGTTAATGCTCTAAAATATTCCATTTAGCTAATTTAACTGATATAGTAACTTAAGGAAATCACCATGAGAAAAGGGCATGTAAACTAACATGGTGATTTTCAACCCCAGCTTTTTAACATCCTAAGAAATGGCCAGTTGTCTTAAGAAGATCTGAGGAACTATGTAAACAGATGAATCCCTACCACATAGTGCCATGGATAGAATACTTGATTTTTACGCTGCACTTGATTTTGGTTCAAATTCTGTTTCTGAAACTTCCTGTTTGACCATTGGTGAGTATCTTTATACTCTTTGATTGCCAAGAATAACATTGAGACTTACTATTAGCATTTATTTATTTATTTATTTTTACTTTCTTTTTTAAATTATTTTTTAGTTTACATCATTCATTTCCACAGATTTTGAGTTGCAAATTTTTCCCTATTTTTCCCCCACCCACCACCCCCAAATAGTGATCCCACTGAATATCCCCTCCCCCAATCTGCTCTTCCATATTTTCCCCCATTCCCCATCTGACTTTACAGTAGGGCACAGGGGACATCTATGCCCCAGTGCCTGTATATCTTATTTCCCAGTCACATGTCAAATAATAATAATAATATACATATATTTTAAACATTTGATTTTAAACCTTTGAATAGAAGAGTCTTTCCCTTCCTCCCTCATCACCCACCCTTACTGGAAAGATAAGCAATTCAATACAGGTTGTACATGTGTAGCTATGAAAAGCATTTCCATAGTGGATATATTGTGAAAGACTGACTATATTTCCCTCCATCCTATCCCAATCCATACTTGTTCTATTCTCTACTTTGGTCCTGTCCCTTTTCAAAAGTGGGTGCTTCCAACTTCCCTCCCCCTCAGCCTTCCCTCTCTTCCATTATCCCCCCTCTCATCCCCTTTCCCCCTACTCTCTTGTAGGGTGAGATACCCTATTTAGTGTGCATGTCATTCCCTCCCTAAGCCAAATTCAATGGGAATAAGGTTGACCCATTCCCTACTGCCTTCCTGTTATTCCCCTCCATTGTAACAGTTTTCCCTTCCCTCTTCTATGTGCGATAATTTATCCCATTCTTTCTCTCCCCATCTCCTCTCATTATATTCCTCTCTCAAATCTTAACTTCACCTTTTAAGTATTATCCCTTCCTCTTCAATTAGATCTGTGTACTCTGTCTATGTATGTGTGTGTGTGTATATATATATATATATATATATACACACTCACATATGTATTTATATGCCTATATACCCTCTATATAGAAAATATATGTATGTATACATACGTAAGTCTGTGTCTGTGTGTGTCTATACATACAGACACACACACATTTGCATTCCCTTCAACTATTCTCGAACTGAGAAAAGTTTCATAGGTTTCAATGATAATTTTTCCATGTAGGAATATAAATAGTTAAACTTTGATAAGTTCCTTATGATTTCTTTTCCCTGTTTACCTTCTCATGCTTCTCTTGCTTCTTGTACGTGAATGTCAAATTTTCTATTCAACTCTGGTTTTTTCATCAAGAATGTTTAAAAGTACTCTATTCCACTGAATTACCATAATTTCCCCTGAAACACTATACTCAGTTTTGCTGGGAAGGTGATTCTTGGTTTTAATTCCATCTCATTTGACCTCCAGAATGTCATATTCCAAGCTCTTTGATGCCTCAGGGTAGAAGATGACAGATCCTGTGTTTTCCTGATTGTGTTTCCACAGTATCGAAATTGTTTCTTCCTGGCTGCTTGTAATATTTTCTCCTTGATCTGTGAATTCTGGAAACTGGCTATAATATTCCTAGGAGTTTGCTTTTTGGGATCTTTTTCAGGAAGAGATTGGTGGATTCTTTCAACCTCTATTTTGCCTTCTGGTTCTAAAACATCAGAGTAATTTTCCTTGAGAATTTCTTGAGTGATGATTTCTGGGTTCTTTTTTTGATCATGGCTTCCAGGTAGCCCAATAATTTTTAAATTATCTCTCCTGGATCTATTTTCCTGGTCAGTGGTTTTCCCAATGAGATATTTCACATTGTCTTCTATTCTTTAATTTGTTTGAATCTGTTTAATAGTATCTTGATTTCTCGTAAAGTCACTAGCTTCCATTTGTTGCAATCTAATTCTGAAGGAATGATTCTCTTCAGTGAGCTTTTGAGATTCTTTTTCCATCTGGCAAATTCAGGTTTTAAAACATTCTTCTCCTCATTGGCTTTTTTAGCCTCTTTTGCTATCTGAGTTATTCTATTGTTTAAGGTGTTGACTCTCATTTCATAATTTTCTTGCATAGTTCTCATTTCTCTGCCCAATTTTTCCTTCACTTCCCTTATTTGGTTGTCAAAATCCTTCTTAAGGTCTTCTATGGCCTGTAACCAGCCCATATTTTTCTTAGAAGCTTTTGGTGCAGGAGTTTTGACTTTGTTGTCTTCCTCCTGTTCCATGCTTTGATCCTTTTTGTCCCCAAAATAGGAGTCTACTGTTGGATTGCTCTGTTTGCTTTGCTTCCTTTACTTGCTCAAATTGCCACTCAATTATTTGACTTTTGAACCTTTTGCCACAGTGGAACTCTGCTACCAGAAAGGGGAGCTTTATCCCAAATGATAGGGTTTTTGCAGCTGCTGGAGCTATTAGTTGGGTGCCCTCTCTGAAACCTCAAAATGCTCTGGCAAACTGGTCACACACCCCAGGACCTCCACTCTAGAAAGCAATCCAGACCAAGCAGGTTAGAGCAAGAGTGATTAACATTCAAACTGGTTGCTTGATTCCCCCACAATCTGCAGGCCATGAGCTCTGAAGCAACATGGCCAAGGATCCGCAGCTGCTTCTCACCTTGGGGGTAAAGGCCAGATCACCCTCCAGAATTCCCTGTTCCCACAAAGTCTATACTGAGCTCTCACTTGGTCTTTGGCATCTATGGGTTGATAATTCTGGAAACTGCCGCACCTGCTGGTGATCTGAAGTCCCTCCAGCCAGTGGCTGTTCAGGCCACCCTGAAGCTAAAAACCTCGGGCTCCTTCAGGACTGGGCTTAGCTCCCAGAGTGCTGTGCTGACTGCTTCCTGACAGCCTGCCAGGCTGTCTTCAATGAGAGGTTAGCTTCTCTGTCATTTTGTGGATTCTATTGCTCCAAAGTTTGTTCAGAGTCACCTTTTAAATGAATTGGAGGGTATGGAAGCAAGAGCCCTATGGAAGTCCTATTTCTTCTTCAGCATCTTGACTTACTATTAGCATTTAGATGAGGTTCCCAACTGCCTTAATGAAGAGAATTATCACATTGATGAATAAACATTTGCCAATAGAGCCCTTTTGGTGGGGAAAAATGGACAGGAACTCAAAATGGTAGTGGTATGATGCTACAACTCCAAGATGAAAGTTTGTTTAGTTAGCAAAGTCTTGTATTAATACCCCGGAGAACCAGATCCTAAATACATTCTACCACTAACTATGAAAATTGCCAAAAATCATTTTATTTCTCTTAGCTCTGGTTCCACAATCTATAAAACAAAGATCATGTTACAGGATTGTTGTGAGGATCAAATTAATAATTTTTTTAATTAAACAAATGCTTTATTAACTTCTGGTTTACATCATTCATTTCCACCAGATTATGAGTTACATTTTCCCCCCATTTTTCCCTACCCACCACCCCAGAATAGCAGTCCCACTAGATATCCCCTCATCCAATCTGCTCTCTCCCATATCTTCTCCCATACCCCCTTCGACTTTGCCATTAGGGCAAGGTGAATCTCTGAGCCCCAATGCCTGGATATCTTATGAAACATTTAATTTTAAAACTTCGATTTTCAGATCCATTCCCTTCCTCCCTTGTCACCCACTCCCTCTGAGAAGATAAGCAATTCAGTATGTGTTGTACATGTATAGCTATGCAAAACATTACCATAGTAGATATATTGTAAAAGACTGCTTATATTTCCCTCCCACCCGTCTCACCTCCCACCTGGTTCATTCCCTATCTTGATCCTGTCCCTCTTTGATAGTGGGTACTTCCAACCTCCCCTCCCCCAAGAATGCCCCCCCCTCCATCCTCCACCCTCTCATCCACAAATTAATAAACATTTTAACGGCATTTAGCACTGTACCTGTTTCATATAAGATACAATTTAAAAGTTGTTGGTGGTGGTGTTGGTGATCCTTTAGAAGAATATTGTGAAAAACAAGTACAACAGAAATGAAATTGCCTTGAATAACAGGAGAAAATGTTCTACATAGATTCCAGGGATTGAAAATATGGAAAAATATTATGAGATTTAATGTTTCATAATTTTACTATTACAAGAAACCTTGTAATAAGAATTGCCCAGGATACAGAAAATAGCCCCAACAGGCGCTGCTCCATTTTTTTTTTTGGTAGAAAAAAATTCAAATCATTTAATGTTTTTTTTTTTCTTCCTAATTTTTTTTAATTTTTTGGCCTTTATTAATTCATTTACTTTTAGTTTACAAGATTGATTTCCACAATTCCTTGATTGTCAAATTTTCTCTCCCTCCCCCTCTCCTCTCTCCATGGCAGCATACAATCAAGTATAGTATCTGCAAATACTTTCACAGTAATCATTAGTCAGGTTATAAAGAAGGATTGTATCAGATGGAATGAACAATGGGAAAGAGGAAACAAAATCAAACAAGAAAAAGAAAAAGATCACGTAGTTTGCTTCAATCTCGGTTTAAACTCTGTTCTTTCTCTGAATGTAGACATCTCTTTTCATCATGAGTATTTTGAGGTTGACTTATAATCCTGGATTCCTGAGAAGTGTCCAGTCTATCAAAGTTGGTCATCACACTTACGTTATGTCTATAATTGTTTACAAAATTCTCCTGGCTCTACCCTTCTCACTCAGCATCAGTTTATATAAGCCTCTCCAGGTAAAAATTAAGTCCATCTGCACCTCATTTCTTATAGCAAATTAATATTCCATAACATGCATATACCACAACTTGTTCAGCCATTCCCCAGTTGATGGGCACCTCCTTAATTTCCAATTCTTTGCCACCACAAAAAGAGCTGCTATAAATATTTTTGTGCATAGGGGTCTTCTTCCCACTTCTATGATCTTTTTGAGATACAACCCTAGAAGTGGTATTGCTGGGTCATAGGGTATGAAATTACTTATAGCCCTTTGGGCATAATTCTAGATTCCTCTCCACAATGGATGGATCAGTTCACAACTCCACAAGCAATGCATTAGTGTTCCAATTTGTCCACATCCTCTCCAGCATTTGTCATTTTCCTGTTTTGTCATCTTAGCCAATCTGACTAGTGATATGTGGTGCCTCAGAATTGTTTTGATTTGCATTTTTCTAATCAATAGTGATTTAGTGAATTTTTTTCATATGCTTATGAATATCTTTAATTTCTTCCTCTGAAAACTGCCTGTTCATATCATTTGACCATTTCTCAATTGGGGAATGACTTGTATTCTTATAGATTTGACTCAATTCCCTGTATATTTTAGAAATGAGTCCTTTATTAGTGACATAGTTTGTAAAAATTCTTTCCCAATTTTCCACTTCCCTCCTAATCTTGGTTACATTGGTTTTGTTTGTACAGAAACTTTTCAATTTAATGTAATCAAAATTATCCATTTTGCATTTTATAATGCTCTCTAATTCTTGTTTGGTCATAAAGTCTTCCCCTCTCCACAAATCTGACAGGTAAACTATTCCTTGCTTTCCCAGATTGCTTACAGTATCATCCTTTATACCTAGATCATGCACCCATTTAGACTTAATTTTGGTATATGGTATTAGATAATGGTCTATGCCCAGTTTCTGCTATACTATACTCCAGTTTTCCCAGCAGTTTTTGTCAAATAGTGAGTTCTTATCCCTGAAGCTGGGGTCTTTGAGTTTCTCAAACAGTAGATTATTATAGTCATTGACTGCTGAGTCTCATCTACCCAATCTATTCCACTGATACACTACTCTATTCCTCAGCCAGTACCAAGTAGTTTTGAGGACTGCTGCTTTACAGTACAAGTTAAAATCTGGTATAGCTAGTCCACCATCCCTAGCATTTTTTTTTCATTAATTGCCTTGATATTCTGGACCTTTTGCTCTTCCAAATGAATATTGTTACTATCTTTTTCTACCTCTATAAAGTATTTTTTTGGTAAATTAATTGGTATGGCACTAAATATATAATTTAATTTAGGTAAAATTGTCCTTTTTATTATATTAGTTTGACCCAGCCATCAGCAATCGATGTCTTTCCAATTAGTTAGATCTGACTTTATTTGTGTGATAAGTGTTTTGTAGTTGTGTTCATATAGGTATTGGGTTTGTTTTGGCAGGTAGATTCCCAAATATTTTATAATGTCTACAGTAACTTTAAATGGGATTTCTCTTTCTATCTCTTGCTGTTAAATTTCTTTAGAAATTCTTCCTAAAATTTTAAAATCACTTTTGAATATAAACACCAAGACAGGTCATTTCCTGCAGAGAAAAATATAAAAAGAGGTCTATCTTTATTTTATTTTATTTGTTGTTTGGAGGGCAGTTGGGGTTAAGTAACTTGCCCAAGGTCACATGGCTAGGTTTTTGTTTATATGTGTTAAGTGTCTGAGGCCAGATCCGAACTCAGGTCCTTCTGACTCCAGGGCCAGCACTCTACTCACTGCGCCACCTAGCCGCCCAAAAGAGGTCTATCTTTAAAGCCACGAGGATATATTTCATATAATTTTGTTTTATAAGATGTATATTAAGAAATTAAATCTACCATTCAAAACTTTCTTTCTTCTCTGTGCTGCCCCCTGAATTTCCTCTGTTGTCTTCCATATGTTTGCAGTATTTTTTCTTGGATGTAGGAGCTCTGGATTTTGGCTGTACTATTTCTAAAACTTTTTTTTTCCTTTGGCAATTTCTTTAAGAAGATGATTGGTTAATTCATTCTTTCTTTTGCCCTCTGGTTTTTAAAGATCTAGGTAGTTTTCATTTATAACTTCTTGAAACAAAGTATATACATGGATTTTAAGGAGTCTAATGATTCTTACACTTTCTCTTATTGACCTATTTTCCAGCTCAGTTATTTTTGATATCAGAAATCTTGCATCTTCTATTTTTCCAAAGTTTTTATTTTTTCTATTCTTTTTTTTTCTGTCCATGGAGTCATTAATTTCTATTTAATCTATTCATATTTTCAGGGAGTCTGATACTTGGGTTAGATTTATGACTTTTTCATTTTAAGTTATTTATTCTTCAAATTCTTTCCTCCAAAGTTTTTATTTGTTTTTAATCTCATATCTAATTCATTTTAGGTATTAAAAGCTAGCATTTTAAGTTTTCTTAAATGATTTACAAATACATATATATATTTTCCTTTATCCTCACCACAACTTGAGGAAGCATGTGCAATTATTTTTACCGATGAGAAAACTGAGATAGACAAAAATTTAAAAAAAAAAATATAAACCCTTACAAAGGGTTACATAAAGACCATATTTGTACTAAGGTCTTACTGATTCTAGGTTTACCACTCAATATACACTATTATGTGTAGCCCTTATAGAAGAAAATACATTATTTTCTTCCCCATATGTCTCTACTTGCAATTGTTATGTATTTCCCTGCATTATAGGTTGAATTTTGGGTTTGGATTTTGGATTTACAATAAATCTTCAAAACGATTGTTGTCTTCTTCCGTGTGCTCATCACTTTTATCTCAGTGCCTAGATTAGGTCTTTGTGCCAAGGCTAGGCTCTATCTCTCATTGTGCTTTTGTGAAGTGGCCAGAATTCCTTGGTCTTGATGTTGGTGACCTATTTCCTACACTGGCCTCCAACTCTCAGAGTTATTTCTTCTCAGATTTTTGACTTCAGAGCACTTCACCTTAAAGAACCTCTGGAGAGAATACTAGCTACTTCATGGTCCTGTGGTGCCTTGTTCTGAGCACTGTTTTTATCATACTATTGGTTATTGCTGGGTCCATACTGTGGATTTCTAACTGTCCTAGAACTGCCTTTGGAGGCCAACACTTGCTGCTTTGGAAGACACATTAGCAGTTTGTAACTATCTCTGATTATGCTGGGAAACGACTGGCTTTTTTGTCTAAGTGTCAAAGCTGGTTTTACTGATATTACTTTTTTTTCTTTTGTCTATGGGCCTTTGGCTGACTTCTTGTGACATTCTAGTATAAAACTAGTAACTTATGCAATTTATCATTAAATTTATTGATCATTAATTCTAGCATGATTTTATTTTGTTTTTCTGGGCTAGGTGATGGGGATCTGATCTCTCTGCCTTCATTTGCAGGAAGGCATTTGGTCCAGAAATCTCCAAATTCACATTATATTTTTTTTAGGTTAAAAATGAAATGCCTACAAAACATACACTTAGAATGCCATATTTTAGAAAAAGAAAATATAAATTGCAGTTAGTATTATATAATGTTTGAATAACTCTATAAATTATCTTGTATTCCTAAGCAGTAGTAGGTAAATAAGTGTTCTAACAGAAGCCCTTAATGCTTTTATGTATTTCTGAAGCTGCAGTTTGAACATGCTCAAAAATAAGATAAAAAATGAGTGAATTTCAGAGATGGAAAGTTATTTGTCTAATGTTTCAGAGATAGTGTGAAGCATAAGCAGGATTCTAACTCAGGATTATCACTCTTTGTTCCCCTGCCCATTCAGTTTATCTCAGCAGAAGAAGAGACCAGAGTGGGAAAAATGAGAATAGTAGAAATAACTTTTTATAATTTCTTCAGCACTTCCAAGCCTACTTCTCCTAGACATATATTTAATGTATCGCTCAAAACACATTTAAATTGTCTTCTTTAAAGCACTTTAACTTTAAAATTCTATAATAATACCAATCAGAATAGAGGTGACATTAGCAGAATGTAGGCTCCTTTTTAAAAAAAATTGTGTCTTCTGGACCTTCCCTGACCCTTCAGCCCTGAATCACAATAACAAGAAGATAACATACATTAAGTTTTTCAAAATGTTACATTTTGATGAATATTTCAAAGTCTGGAGATTTACAGAGAACAGCAGGAAGGTGGCAAAAGAAAAACTGTTGCTATTCAAAATTAGTTCTAAACTTGGCTGTTTCATTTGATTTTAATTCTGGTTCTCTTTTATCCTCAGATTGACTTGATATGCATTGGTTTTTGTGGTTTAATAAATACTTCAGGGTTTAATCTAGAAATCACATTTTTCTTCCTGGCACATTTAGTTAATAAAAGAATAACTATAACATGCACATTTTTTTTTTTGCTCAGGTAATTAGCTGAAGTTTGTATTATCAATTGTTTGACATCTTCCTACAGTGATATTTACATCCTCTGGGGTTGAAACTACTTTAAGGTGGACTCTTCAGTGTTAATAAGCAAAACAAAAACAAAAATCCTTCATAATTTGAGGAGGCTTAGTTGGCTGGATGTTGAGGGACTTTGGGGGTTGATTTGAAGAGAAAAATCCTAGGTTGTAGATAGTCATGCTTTGTATTGCCAAGTATAAATAATATACTGCACCGATCTCTTAAATGATTAAAATAATGAGAGGATTTTTTTTTCTTTTTCAAATGTAGCTAAGGAATGGTAGTAATAAGATTTTTTAAAATGTTACAAAAATATTTGTTTTTATAGTTCCCAATATATCTACCTTCTCTTCCATAGAACCATCCCTTATAAGAATAATCAAAATAAGTAAAAATCAAAAAAGAAATGTGTAAAAGAAAGCTGACCAATTAACCAAGTCTAATATTATATATAGTAATTCATACCCATAGTCCCTCCCATCTCTACATTGAAGAAAAAGATCTATATTCTCATATGTCTTCAGGGAGTCAAACCTGGTCACTAAAGTTACACATTTATTTTTTATTTTTGGTTACTGTTGTTCATTTACATTATAGTAGTCCCTCTGTATAGTCTTTTCCTTGCTCCATTTAATTCATTTTATGTCAGTTTATCTAATAGCCTTTGAGGTAGAGATCTCATTTCTAAGTATATGTCACAAAGAAGTCATAGAGAGAATAAAAGGTCCCATAGATGCCAAAATATTCCTAATGACATATTATTTGGCTAAAACAATAAGATAAAATGGAAAACAGAGTAGGTGGATATTGTTTGGGGAATAGATCAGCAAATTTTGTTACATGAATATTACTGCACCATAACCAATGAATATTAAAAAATCCAAAAAATTTTGGAAGACTTATATGAACTAATACAGAGTGAAGTAAGCAGATATAGGAAATTAATATTCATAAGACTGCAACAAAGTAAACAATAAGAACAAAAAAGAGAAACTTATGTAATTATAACGACTGAGCTTTGCCTTTAAAGAAGAGACAAAACAACACACTACTGTCCCCTTTCTTTGTCTCAGTAGAAGACTCTGGTCATGAAAAATTTTATTTTCTGTCAGTCATTTGATAGATTGGTTATTATTGCAAAATTGCTTGTTTCCCTCTTTATTATTTTTTTAAATTTTTTGTTTCACAAAACATCTTTCTGGTATGAAAGGGGAAAGATATATACACATATCTATGTGCATACATGTATACATGCATAATACACATGTGTATATATAAATACATACAAATGATGTAAAAATAGAAATTATTTTAAAGATTTAAGTAGTCAAATTTTAAAAAGCTGTTATAAGTATTGAGGACAATATACATATATAAATGAAGTGATAGAGTCATTTTATGTAGGAATAGGAACAGGACCTGTGATTATAGTCTTAGAGAAAACATAGGGGATTCAAGTAACTGCCTAGAATTACACTTATACATGCATTAATTATCAAAGGTTTTACTTGTATCTAAGTCTTATTGTCTGGCTCTCTACAGGCCTTACCTCTGTTCTATAGACATTAATATATTCTTTTCTGAGGCAACATTTTCCAAAATTTGTAGCCATTAAAGAATATAATGACTTCTGATATAATTTGGACTTTTTCTGGCATAATGGGGAGCAGGGCAGATTATATAGCTGCCTTACACAGATATCAGATTAAGTGTCTGATTCAAAATGACCAAGCAAAGTAATGGCTATTAGGACAATCACAGAATTCCAAGCCTTCATTTTTCAGAAAACTAAGATCCAGAGTGGTAAAGTGATTGTCTAATATCCATCCCACTGTACTACAACATCTTACTCATGCCAATAACCTATTATTAGTAATAGTTGTAATAGTTAAAAGCAATTCACATTAGAAATTCATAATTCAAAGTCAAAGTGAGTCAATTTACTTCACAGCTATGACTCATTAAACCTTGAAATTGGGACTAATATGATTTATGGAAAACAAATGCAATTGAAATACCAAATAGAGTAACATGTAAGAACAAAGAATACTTAAATCTCTTTATATTCTTCTCACTATTGTTTCTGATGTCAGAGAAAAACAAAGAAGTCATTTGATAGACACAAAGTCAAAATATATTTCATAGGTATTATGGCAGGAGATAAATCTGTCTTGATGGCCCTTCTTACTATTTTGGTTGATCTAAGGTTGTGTTTTCAATCATATCTTAATCAACTACAGATGTTTCAGAGGAGGCATGAAAAGTGAGATTAAGGTAGATAGAAATTCAATAAGGATGAGACAGAAATAAACACAGGATAATTTGAGTCCCTAAAACACTCTTGAAATTTAAATATCAAGCTAGTACTACCTTTGTATAATCTTAAATACATGAATCAGTGTGAGGTCTTTCCTAAAATCCTAAAGTTTGTTTTGTTTTTTATGGATGAGGTGTAATTTGGAAATGGTTATTATGACATTTGGGAAATAAAAGCTGGTTAGATTGAATGTTTTCTTCCAGTTTTAATTGAGATCATGCCGATCTTAATTTTATTCACATTTTTCAATCTTTCATTTAATAATTGTATTTTCTTTTAAAATTATGTCTTATGTTATTTATTTTATGTTTAGATTTGTTAAATAGGGGGCGGCTAGGTGGCGCAATGAGTAGAGCGTCGGCCCCAGAGTCAGAAGGACCTGGGTTTGGATCTGGCCTCAGACACTTAACGCACACACAAACAAAAACCTAGCCGTGTGACCTTGGGCAAGTTACTTAACCCCAATTGCCCTCCAAAAAAAAAAAAAAAGCAAAAAAATATATATATATATAATTAAAAAAAAGATTTGTTAAATATTATTATTTATAATAATAATAGCTAGTATTTATTTAGTACTTAAAAGTTTACAAAACACTTTAGATATGCTATCTGCTTTGATACTCACAAGGTGAGGAAGCTGCTATTATTCAGATGAGGAAACAAGGTAGGGAGAGGTCAAGTGATGTGCCCAGGATAAAGTTGTCAAGTTAAGAAGCATTTATTAAGTGCTTGTTGAATGCCAGTAACTTTGTTAAGTGCAAAAACTAAATGCAAAAACAGTCTTTGCCCTCAAGGAATTTGCAATCTAAAGGATCACAAAACCTGAGATAAGATTCAAAAGAGCCTGAGATAAGATTCAAACTCACTTTTTCCTGACTTCAAGTCTGATACTCTAAACACTGTAATCCCTATCTGATGTTTAGAGAAATAACAGTATTCTGCCAAAATATCAATATTCTATTGATTCTGCCAATCATTTGGATGAATATAAAGCATCCAATAATGGTCAGAGGAAGAAGAAGTGGATATCAATAGCTGGTGACTCTCTTTATAGGGCTACAGAGATGGATGTTGGTCAAATTGCAATAAGAAATGGCGTATCTGGAATGTGGAACCTTCTTAGACAGGAAATCTGACATCCATTACTGAAGACTCTACATTTGTATGAAGAAGAAGAATGCCACTGGATAAAACAAAGAAAATAATACTAAAGATTATGAGATGCTGGAGGAAAACAACAAAGTAAAACTATATGAAACACTAAACAACAAAACAAAAGCAAGAGACCTTGTGATGGATAGGTAATATTTTCATAGACCATTGGTCCAGAATTGGAAGAGACGTCAGAGGCCATTTAGCCCAATACCCTTATTTTGCAGATGACAAAGTTGTAAGTGACAAAGGGCAAGTGATTTTCTCAAGGTTACAGGACTAACCATCAGTCCTAATATGAAATTGAGATTCAGGTACTTTGAAATTAGTCAGAACTGAAAAGAAATGTGGACTTTAAAAGTGAATATCTGGCTATGAAGATAATATTTGAAAAAAGGGATTTGTATTACGGAACCATAACTCAAAATATGTATGCACACATGCTCAGGAATAAAGTATACCTAACAAGGGTTTTTAAAAATATATTTACTTGAAGTCACATGATCAAGAGATTTAAGCTAAAAGGAGAACAGAAGAGAGAAAAGCATACACATAGTTCTGTCATGTCAGGTACAATAGAGTAACAGGTGCAATATTAGAAAAAAAAAGCAGAAGAATGAACCACAAATTCCCAAGAGACAGTATTTAAGAAGATATCCAGTTCTCATACCCATAGGCTTCTTTTTCTGAAAGCAAACATAGTATTGTTAGTCATAAGCAGGCTGGATTAAATAGTACCTTCACAGAGGAAAGTTTGACATCACAGCTATTTGAGCCTTCAAAAGATGAGCCTAATGCCCAGATTATGGCTCTGGAAATATATACTATATACCAAAGAATCAGAATAAATAGAATTGGAGGTCGAGTAGCATTATGAACTAAGAAAACATATTCACATGAGAAAATCAAGGAACATAAAGAGGATAATGGTGAAGAATATGTGGGTATGGGAGAGTAGAAGGAGAGAGAATTATTGTCATGGAAGTATATGAGAGATCTGCTCCCTTAATTTTCCTCCTTTCTACCTCTCTCTTTCCTCCCCCTTCTTCCTCCAATTCCCTCCTTCCCTCAAAATATATAGCTGGTATTGCCTTAAAGACAACTTCAGCTTTTAGAAGGAGCCAAAAGAGAACTGGTTTTTTTGGATGTTATTCTGACTTATCTGATAAGTTTCTGTGAAAATTAAAATGATGGCAATCATAGGATCAAATGAAATCTTCTTCATAAAGTTGTGATAAAACAAGAGAGGAAATCAGGCATCATCTAAAAGGCATTCTAAATTTGGGAAAACATATTTCAAACATCCAAGGAAAAATATAGCTAGGATCTAATTGTGTAATATTCAATGCAATTCAGCTCCAGAGGGAAAGGAAGCTATCAAAAAAGGAAATCATAACAACACAAGCACAAAGCTTAAATTATTATCATGAAAGGAAAAGAGAGAACTGCCTAATAAGGATGATGTTACTTCATAGTAAACTTATTGAATAATTTTGATATTTAAAGAGTAGCATGGTCCTGTAAGAATAGTTTAAAGAAAGAGAAGTACCTGAATTACCTGTGTTTTACTATGGTTGCCAAGGGCAAGGAAATAGACCTTTTAAAATCTGTTTATTGGGAGAAAAGATTAAACAAGGGATAGGATTTCTATTCACAGTACTTAGTGTAGTAGACAATGGTCACATTAATCCATCAATCATATAGCATAATTGATAGAGCACTAGGTCTGAGTCTATAAGATCTGAGTTCAAATTCTGGTTATGTGGCCCTAGGTAAGTCACTTGACTTCTCAACTTCAATTTATTCATGTGTAAAATGGGAATAATAATATCATCAACCTTGCAGTATTATTGTGAGCATCAAATAAGAAAATATTTATAAAGTACATTGTAAACTGTAAAGCATTCTATAAATGCTAGCTAGTAATTGAGCAACAAAGATTTATTTAGTGGCTATTATGTACTAGGCACTGGGGAAACAAGTGAAAAAAATGAAACAATTTCTACTAACACTAAGTTTACATACAGTGGGAGAGATAAGTACTTATAAATAGAGAATGAATATAAAGTTAATACATGCAAACATACAGATGTTAAATACAAGGTAGTACTAGAAGAAAGGGACTAGGAGTTTGCAAGATTAAGGAAGAGAAGATGGCCCAGGAGTTACCTCTAAAAGGAAGACAGGGATTCTATCTCTGTCTCCTGTCTTCTCTGGCTTCCTTCAAGGTCCAGCTAAAATCCAACTTCCTAGAGTGAACCTTTCTTGATCTTCCTTAATTCTAATGCCTTCTCTCTGTTGATTATCTCCAGTTTATCCCACATCAATCTTGTTTGTACACAGTTATTTGTGTGTTGCCTCCCCTATGGAAATTTGAGCTCCTTGAGAATAGAGACTATCTTTTGTCATTTTTAGCATCCCCCCCACCCCGCAATGTACATAGTTGGCACTGTTAAGTGTTTGCTAATTGGCTTCTTAAGGTGGGGTAAGGTGGGAGTGCATTCCTTGGGAGAAAGACAGTGCAAAAGGAATATCACATATAACAAAGAAAGAGGAGATTAGTTTGTCAGAATTGCTGTTGGCAAGGGGGGGTGGGAAGGAAGAGGGAATAATAATAATAATAATAATGATAATAGCTAGCATTTTTATAAGACCTACAATATGCCAGATACTGTGCTAAATACGGTATGGATTTTCTCTCATTTGACCCTCACATCTCCTAGTGAGGTGGAAAAAGCAACTTGGAGCTAGATTGATGCAGTCATGACATGAGCCAGGAAAGAAGGATCACCTTTTAAAGGCAGAGGCATTACATGTGGAGGGTTTTAACTGTAAGTCAATGGGAAAATTCCTATAGTGTTTAAGAGGGCAGTGGCAAAATAGTTAATACCATATCATCATTAATGTATTTCCACTGTTAAAATCATATTCAGTTTTGCTTTTCAGCTATTTGAAAGGGGCAAGGTGTTTGGTGGTGAGAATCTTCTTTTCTGGGTCATTTACTGATACTGTGGCTGCAGCAGCTGTAGTTGTCAGACCCTATCTCCACAGGGTTGAATCCTAGAATGATGACTGTGCGTGCTGCACTAAAAGTGTGACCAGAGGTCTGGAGGCATGCCCCCACTACCTTAGCTCTTAGATTTATTTGGTTATATGTAGCTCTTCATTAGTAGCTAGGGTTGGTGGTAGAAATAAATGCAGGAGCCCTCTCCAGGGCAAATTTACCCCTCAATGATGAGTGTGGGGCTAGGACTGGAAGTAGAATATGTGACCTGAAGGACCCTCCATTCTCCAGACTTTTAGGTTTATATTCCTGGATCCTCTCCATCAGAGGCTGAAGAGAAGTCTGGTTGTGAGTGTGCCTCTGCTGCTTTAAAAAAAAAAAAAAAGGACTTCAATGAGCTAGAACAAAGGTAGCTAGGTGGTACAGTGGACAAAGTTTCACACCTGAAGTCAGGAAGACCGAAGTTCAAATCCAGCGTCAGACACTTCCTAGCTGACACTACAAGTCACTTAATCCTGTTTGCCCCAGTTTCTTCATCTATAAATTGAGTTGGAGAAGGAAATGGCAAGCCATTGTAGTAGCTTTCAAAGAAAAACCTAAATGGGATCATGAACAGTTAGGCACATCTGAAACAATTGAATAACAACAAGTCTAGAACAATAAGATGAATCAAATGGATGAAATTTTACAGGGGGTTATGTACACTTAGAATAAAAATATTAGCTTCACAAGTTCAGGAAAACATGGTTAAACAGCAGTTTATGTGGATAAATCTGATCATTTTAGTGATCTACAAGGTCAATAAAAGTCAACAGTCTGTGATAGAGCAACTAAAAAGGCTAGTGCTTTATGAGATTGAATTAAAAAAAAAACAAAACAAAACAAACCAATAGCAACATAATTTCCTAAGTGGGGAAGGTGAAAGGCCTGCTGTGCTCTTCCTTTATGAGGCCATATCTGGGGTAGGAGATTTAGTTTTGGGCACATTTTTTTCTTTTTTCAGTTGTTGATTAGGAAATCTGGCAACTGTAGGTACAAAAAAATGGTACCATGAAATTTGTACAATTACCTTAAGACCATTTTATTAAACTAAGCTGTATGATTGACCAAATATATTTGAATACTTGGAGACTCATCCAGGAAAATCTGCACAATTACTCCACCTTCCCTTTCCTCCACTGCTCCACTGGAAAAAAAAAAACACAAAAATTTTTCTCTAAATATAGACAATCTATATTAATCTACACATTGTAGATCATTGCTAGATATGAAACACACAAACTCCCATAGAAATTCATCATTGTCATTTGTAGACAGTGAGAGAGAGAGAGAGAGAGAGAGAGAGAGAGAGAGAGAGAGAGAGAGAGAAACAGAAACAGAGTCAGAGAGAGAAAAGGGAGGGAGGGAGAGAAGGAAAGAGAGAGCTTGTCTATGCCTTCAAAGAGGACATTTATTATTCTAATGGTGAAAAAACCATCAATAAAACGGATGTGGAAAGGGTGGGAGCAATAATGCAGAGGCATGGTGTAGAAGTCATATAGAAAACCTGGTTCTGGAAAAGATAAGGTGAAAGCTCATCTTTTTTTTTTTTTTTTTTTTTTAATTCCCAAGGTCCCTGGAGCTTAGTTCAGGCTTCAGATGGTGAAGAAAATATAATAGTGGCTCAAGTTCAGGTGGCAAAGTATGGAGGTGACTGAATACTGAAGCTACCAGATTATGAGGATGTAACATGATAATTAGGAGACTTTACCACTATTGATTCTTCAAGAAGTTCACACAACAGTGGAATTTTAGAGTCCGATCTAAACACAAAAACCATTTGATTGGATCTGTCCCTGGTCAAAAATGCCTTCTGCAAAATTGTCTGACAAGTCGTTATCTTGTGTTTGAAGATTTCCAATGAGGCAAAACCTCCAACCTCCTAGGCCAATCTATTCTACCTTCTGATATTTATAATTGTTAGTATGATTTTCATTAAATAAATATTAAGTGTGCCCTTTTTTGCAACTACCATAGTTCTGTTCCTAGTTCTCTCCCCCTGGCTAAGCTGAAAAAGCACATAACTTCTGTAGGACAACCTTTCAAAAACTTGAAGTGATAGACATCTTGACCCTACTGAAACTTCTTTTATCCAGTTTAAATAACCCCAGTTTCTTCATTTGTTTCTCATGTGGCATGATCTTGACAACCTTCACCAGCTTGGTTGCTCTCCTCTGGATGTTTGCCAGCTCATCAATGTCCTTCCCAGAAATGAACTCAGTATTTCTGATGTGATGTGACCAGGGCAGAGAACAGCAAGATATCACTTCCTTATTCCTGGAAGCTATGCCTTTCTTAATGCAGATCAAGACTACATTAACTTTTCTGGTAGCCATAATGTATTGCTTTGTGAGAAACAACCCCTAAGATCCCTTTTAGATGAATGACTTTGTAGTTTTGTCTTCTCCATCTTGTACTTGCAAAGTTTGTTTTTTTTTTTAACTTACATTTATGCATATCAAATTTCCTCTCATTAGATTTTGCTCAATGTTCCAGGTTTCATTATTGCATGTGATGTCAGCCTGGTTAATTTCAGAAATATTTATCAACAGAAAATTAGCAGCTAAGTGTTGCAGCCACTTATGTGACAGACAGAAATACAAAATGACTATCAATAACCTATTTCTGTATTCTCAATAATGTTGAAAACATTAAAAAAGGGGAAAAGGATGCCAAATATACACATCTTTAAATCTGCTTATGATATGAATCCTTGTAAGCCATTATTTTGATCAGAAATTATTAAAAGCTATAATATAAAATTAGTCAGAATGTATCCTAATTTCATTTCTTATTTAATTAGAAAGGATACTCATCTTAGTGAGGTGACAGGGTAGACTGGAGAGGACACAGAGGAGCAGGATTCAAATCATAATTCTGCTTTTTATTGTGTATATTTTGCAAGTTGCCTATTTCTCTCTCTGTCTCTCTGCCTTTCTGTCTGTCTCTGTCTCTCTGTTTCTCTGTCTCTCTGTCTCTGTCTGTCTGTCTCTCTCTTAACTGAGGGGGTTGAACTAAATGATATATAAGGCTCTTTCCATGTCTAACTCTATGTTCCCAACGAGAGAATGTTTAAAGGAGTAGAAAACATAATTTTATAGTAGCAAGAACATTGGATTTGAAATTAAAGGTCTTGGATTCAAATCCTCAACCTTCTAAATGTGACCTTGATGACACTGAAAAGACTGTAGGCCTCAGTTTCCATATCTGTAAAATGAACGATTGAACTAAATAATTTCCAGGACCCCTTTCAGCTTTTTGTTTTCGTATTGAAATATTTGTCTGATAACTATTCTTAAGATCAAGGTAAAAAAAGAAAAAGAAACTTAAAAATGCAAAATTTTATCCAAGAATAATTACATGGGAGAAGTAGCAAATAAGATATCAAAAATAAATGAATGAGACAAAAGATGATTGCAAGCTCAACCACCAAGTGAAAGTGAAAGGTAATCAATGGACAACCTGTGTGCTTTATTGGTAGTCACATAATGTCAAGAGATTTGGAAGAAGCTCCATAATGTGTTGGCAGGATTCTCTGGGGAAGATTTTCAAGAGATGAGTAGCGTTATACAAATTGAGAAGTCATGGACAGCAAAAGATCTTTGGCAGGACACTACCAAATGATCCATTATGTGATCAGAAACCCTAAGTGATGAAGTATCCCCTCCCCTCTCCCTAAAAAACAAATTTGAAATTTTAACATGTATGAATTGTCTGTGTCAAATACTTTCCACTGAAATTTTAACTTAATATTTTATCATTTTGAGACATCATTATAATTTATTTTTTTCTAAAAATGTTGTTTCTAAGAAACAGTTTACCCCTAGCATCCTCAACTATCATTGTAATAATTCAAATATTTTCATTACATTATAAATTCCCTACATTTTGCAGGATATTGCAGTCTTAAAATGTAGCATCTGCTTGATTTTGCTTAAGTGCATTTCAAGGGAGCACAAAATTATTTGTAGAAAATGAACATATTTGAATTTGATAAATGGGATCAAACATTGAGAACATTTTCTTCTTCTTTCCACCCTTCTATATCTCACCTTCTTTCTTGTTTACTTTACATTGAAGGTTTAATCACAAAAGCATCTCAGAAAAATGCCTTGAGGTGTTATAACTTTACATAAAGAAAGAAAATTGCACACCTGCCTCTAAGAAAGTATGGTTGTTTGCAAACAATTTCCATAAAAGAGATTCTAGAAATGCTTTCTCTGATTTTCTAAATATATGCACAATTAAATTAGGAAATATGAACTTCTGTAGATTCCATTATTTTATTTGGATAACTGCTATAATTTGAATACATTATTCCATGATTTCATGTATATCATCATTATTTATGTTTAAAGAATGAAATTTATATTATTTTATTATAATTTTATTTCATACTTTTACCTTCATTTGTAAAGTGGCATAGTATGTGTAACTACATTTTTCAAGAAAAATGTCTGACTACATCATGGGTCAATGGATCAAAAAAGTATTTTATTTGTTTTACCTATATGATAAAATAATAAGTCCTTAGTCTTTACTTTATGACTCCAATATTATTCCTCTCTTTCATTTAGCATTCAAGACAAATTGATTTACTCCCTGTTGTACATTCTACTGCCTCTGTCCATTTACCTATAACTGGCTGCTTCAACAACTCTTTCTATTAAATTTTTCCTCTTAATTCAAATTTCAGCTCAGATACTAACCCTCCTTCATCAAACCTTTCTTGATTTCTTCAGGTAAGAGGGATTTATTCCTTCTCAAATTTTCTCATAGCACTTTGCCTAAATTAATCTTTTGTTCCAAAACATTTGTATATGTATTTCACCCTTACTAAGAGACTGCAAATTCATTGAGGGCAAGGAGTGTTATTTGTGTTTGTTGGTTTGTTTTTCAGTCTTTGAAACCCCTGACCCTAGCTTTGAGTTACTAAACAATGCCATCTATTTTCCTGGTAAGTGACAACAGTGCAGCAAAGATATTTCCTCAAATTGTTTTCTATCTAATTGTACCTCTCTTTGTTATTATAAAATTCAATATTTTGATATCTGAAAAGATATGTAAACAACTTTAATGAAAACTGGCAAATGTTTGTACTAAGCATGAACAAAATTTGAAGCTATTAGTAACACACACACACACAGAAAGTTATCTTAAGCAATTTTGCAAATAAATCTTCATTAAGGAAGCTAAGAGTAGTTCTCCCAAGCTCAGAGGTATTTGGACCAATTCTATTTAAGAGATTTGTAAAGAATGTGAGAAAAAAAATTTTTAAAGTAGAAACAAATTCACCAAACTAATAATAATATTTGCCTCTGGGCACTACTATGGACAACATACCCTTTCTGCCAGCTGCTGATAAAACTGCCTTTGTAATGTGAATTCAGTAGTCCAAAACCATTTTTCTCTAGAGGCCATGCTTTGGCCCTCATTTTTAGTACCTTTCTTTTAGCATATTTATTTTATGCCCTTGATACTTTGGTCATCCTTTGGGCTTATCTCTAAAGTTTAAGGCAGATGCTGCTCTGGAATACTTTAATCCCATCTACCCCAGCAATGAATGGAGTTCTCAAGAATATTATTAGTTTCTGTGAAAGGAGGTTTTTGAAACCTTATTTTCCCAAACATGAACATTACTTTATTTTGCTTATCTTAATGACCTTATTTTGTTTTCATTTGCTTTTACAATAGTGAATTACTATGAATTTGTAACTCTCATCTATAGCTCATATGCTCAGCCTCCCATGTCCCTAGTCTTATATTATTTAGGTTATTGTATACTGAGTGAATTAGTAAGGCATGAAAAAAGTTGTTTTTTTTTTTTACAATATTAGTATTGCTACTTCAAGAGTTGAATGGATCCTATAGTTGTGGGTTCTTCCTCTACCTCACAGCCTATCCATAAACACTTATTCTGTATACTTATTATCCAAATTCTTCCATATATATGTCTTCAAGAGTCTTTTCAGTACACTCAAAGATTTTACCTCAGAAACCAGAAAATTTAATTGGGGTCTTTTGCTATTTTTTTCAATGTAAGGACAAGACTCAGACCGTGTTTCATATTCAGTTTCATGACTGGTCTTCTTCCTTTTCTCATGAGGTCCTGGATGATGTATTATTTGATATTTCTCACATAGAATTCATTGCTAATGTCTTATAGCCTATGTAAAATTATCATCCATCTCTCCACTGCTTTTTGATAACATATATTTTATTCTATTGAGATCATGGTGTACATTATTAATGGTCAAATCTCCATCAAATTTCTTCCAATGATTATTATAAAGATAAGGGGGGAGACCTTTCCCCCAAATTGGTGAATACATTAGAATCATTGAAAACAAAACCCAGTTCCTCAAATGAAATTATAGCCATTTTTCCTCTTCTTGTACATTCTGTACATAGTTGATTGTCTATCATCAGTGCCAGTTCAATTATAAATAATGATTGACTAACACAATGAAATGCCCATCCAAATGTATGCCATGATTTGGCTATTAGGCATTATTGAGCCAAATGATTTTTCCCATGTGACGTGCCTCTCTAATTAACTATGAGTGTTCTTACATCTCTTTAAAGAGAGAATTCTGGGTTATAATAAAATGATGTTTGTCTAGAAATAGGGTACTTGGAGAATCTCACCATGTTTAAGGAATCTCTTTTCCATTTGTATTTTTTGAAAGACCTCATGGATCATATATATATCAAATATTTAAACCTGGAAAAATTTAGGACTCATCTTTTCTACATGCCCCAGTTCTACAGATGGGAGAAGTGAAGAAAATTGCTTCCAAATCCAAATTAAAATCTAAATCCCCTTGTCTTTCCATTCTACCCTGCTACCTAGTATATCTTTTTATGATAGTGTTAAGTAGCTTTGTTAAGCATATCTTCTATTTTGAGCATGGTTTATATTGTTAAATGGGAGACCAGTTAAGGAGGCATTTATAAAAATGAAAAGGGGTCACCAGGTGTAATAAAGAAGTATGTTTTTATCACATCAATTGTTTCTAATTAACAAATAATAAACACTGTAAGATTTGCATATTTTCAATACTTTTTTAGTCAGTAACAAAACTGTAACTCTCTATGAGGGGCAAAAAAAATCTAAAAGGATATATTTTCCTTTCCTGTCATGTCATCAAAGATATTTTGATCTCACTAAAATATGTTAACATTATTTCATCTAAATGGTGATAACATTATTTTTTCAATTTAATTTTGAGGTGACTAACATTCAGGGATTTAGTTGTGGGATAAGATTACGTATTTTTAAATTGGCAGAGTGATGGTTGAGTTACCTAGTATGTAGTTCATTATATTTTAGACAATGTTTATTCTGAGAGTGTTTTAAAATTGTTTCATTTTAAAGGACTCAAAATAAATATTCTATGGATTTAAAAAACGACAACAAATATATACCAATACAATACCCCCCCCCCAAAAAAAATCTTCAGCCCTATCCTTGATGGATGAATGGATGGATAAA